>OU744363.1:24336898-24580462 GCA_916610255.1 Lasioglossum lativentre
AAATATACCATAATATACCATAATATACCAGAATATACCATAATATACCAGAATATACCAGAATATACCATAATATAAAAGAATATACCATAATATACCAGAATATACCAGAATATACCATAATATACCAGAATATGCGATAATATACCAGAATATACCATAATATACCAGAATATGCGATAATATACCAGAATATACGAGAGTATAGCAGAATATATCATAATATACCAGAATATACCATAATATACCAGAATATATTATAATATACAAGAATATACCATAATATACCAGAATATATCATAATATACCAGAATATACCAGATTATAACAGAATATACCAGAAAATGAAGAATATACTATAATATACCAGAATATGCTATAATATACCAGAATATATCATAATATACCAGAATATACCATAATATACCAGAATATGCCATAATATAGTAGAATATATCAGAATAAACTAAAATATACCGGAATATACCAGAATATACCATAATATACCATACCAGAATATACCATAGTATACCAGAATATATTATAATATACAAGAACATACCATAATATACCAGAGAATACGCGATAATATACCAGAATATACCAGAGTATACCAGAATATACCAGAATATATTATAATATACAGGAATATAGCAGAATATACCATAATATACCAGAATATACCATAATATACCAGAATAGGCCGTAATATACCAGAATATGCTATAACATACCAGAATATACCAAAATATACCATAATATACCAGAATATACCATAATATACCAGAATATACCATAATATACCAGAATATACCAGAGTATACCAGAATATACCAGAATATACCATAATATACGAGAATATACCATAATATACCAGAATATATTATAATATACAGGAATATATCAGAATATACTAGAATATACCAGAATATACCATAATATACCAGAATATACCAGAATATACCATAATATACCAGAATATACCATAATATACCAGAATATACCATAATATACCAGAATATACCATAATATACCAGAATATACCAGAATATACCAGAATATACTATAATATGCCAGAATATACCAGAATATACCATAATATACCAAAATATACCAGAATATATAATAATATACAAGAATATACCATAATATACCAGAATATATTATAATATACAAGAATATATTATAATATACAAGAATATACCAGAATATACCATAATATACCAGAATATACCATAATATACAAGAATATACCAGAATATACCATAATACACAAGAATATACCAGAATATACCATAATATACCAGAATATACCATAATATACCAGAATATATTATAATATACCAGAATATACAATAATATACCAGAATATACCATAATATACCAGAATATATTATAATATACAAGAATATACCAGAATATACCATAATATACCAGAATATGCGATAATATACCAGAATATACCAGAATATACCAGAATATACCATAATATACCAGAATATACCATAATATACCAGAATATATTATAATATACAAGAATATACCAGAATATACCAGAATACACAAGAATATACCAGAATATACCATAATAAACCAGAATATACCATAATATACCAGAATATATTATAATATACAAGAATATACCAGAATATACCATAATATACCAGAATATATTATAATATACAGGAATATACCAGAATATACCATAATATACCAGAATATATAAGAATATACCATAAAATACCATAATATACCAGAATATACCATAATATACCAGAGTATACCATAATATACCAGAATATACCATAATATACCAGAATATACCATAATATTCCAGAATATAATATAATATACAAGAATATACCAGAATATACCATAATATACCAGAATATACCAGAATATACCATTATATACCAGAATATACCATAATATACCAGAATATATTATAATATACAAGAATATACCAGAATATACCATAATATACCAGAATATGCGATAATATACCAGAATATACCAGAGTATACCAGATTATATCATAATATACCAGAATATACCAGATTATAACAGAATATTCCAGAATATGCTAGAATATACTAGAATATACTATAATATACCAGAATATACCAGAATATACTATAATATACCAGAAAATACCAGAATATACCAGAATATACCAGAATACGCGATAATATACCAGAATATACCAGAGTATACCAGAATATACCAGAATATATTATAATATACAGGAATATACCAGAATATACCAGAATATACCATAATATACCAGAATATGCCATAATATACCAGAATATGAGATAATATACCAGAATATACCATAATATACCAGAATATACCATAATATACCAGAATATACCATAATATACCAGAATATATTATAATATACAAGAATATAACAGAATATACCATAATATACCAGAATATGCGATAATATACCAGAATATACCAGAATATACCAGAATATATTATAATATACCAGAATATGCTATAATATACCAGAATATACCAGAATATACCATAATATACCAGAATATACCAGAATATACCATAATATACCAGAATATACCATAATATACCAGAATATGCCATAATATACCAGAATATACCATAATATACCAGAATATATTATAATATACCAGAATAAGCTATAATATACAAGAATATACCAGAATATACCATAATATACCAGAATATACCATAATATACCAGAATATATTATAATATACAAGAATATACCAGAATATACCATAATATACCAGAATATACCAGAATATACCAAAATATACCAGAATATACCATAATATACCAGAATATATTATAATATACAAGAATATACCATAATATACCAGAATATACCAGAATATACCATAATATACCAGAATATGCGATAATATACCAGAATATACCATAATATACCAGAATATATTATAATATACAAGAATATACCAGAATATACCATAATATACCAGAATATGCGATAATATACCAGAATATACCAGAGTATAGCAGAATATATCATAATATATCAGAATATACCATAATATACCATAATATACCAGAATATATTATAATATACAAGAATATACCAGAATATACCAGAATATACCAGAATATACCATAATATACCATAATATACCAGAATATACCATAATATACCAGAATATATTATAATATGCAAGAATATACCAGAATATACCAGAATATACCAGAATATGCCATAATATACTAGAATATATCAGAATAAACTAAAATATACCAGAATATACCAGAATATACCAGAATATACCAGAATATGCCATAATATACCAGAATATATCAGAATATACTATAATATAGCAAAATATACCAGAATATACCATGATATACCAGAATATGCTACAATATACCAGAATATAGCAGAATATACCATAATATACCAGAATATGCCAGAATATGCTATAACATACCAGAATATACCAGAATATACCACAATATACCAGAATATACCATAATATACCAGAATATATTATAATATACAAGAATATATTATAATATACAAGAATATACCAGAATATACCATAATATACCAGAATATACCATAATATACCAGAATATGCCATAATATACCAGAATATACCATAATATACCAGAATATATTATAATATACCAGAATATACCAGAATATACTATAATATACGAGAAAATACCAGAATATACCATAATATACCAGAATATACCATAATATACCAGAATATGCGATAATATACCAGAATATACCAGAGTATACCAGATTATATCATAATATACCAGAATATACCAGATTATAACAGAATATTCCAGAATATGCTAGAATATACTAGACTATACTATAATATACCAGAATATACCAGAATATACTATAATATACCAGAAAATACCAGAATATACCAGAATACGCGATAATATACCAGAATATACCAGAGTATACCAGAATATACCAGAATATATTATAATATACAGGAATATACCAGAATATACCAGAATATACCATAATATACCAGAATATGCCATAATATACCATAATATACCAGAATATACCATAATATACCAGAATATATTATAATATACAAGAATATAACAGAATATACCATAATATACCAGAATATGCGATAATATACCAGAATATACCAGAATATACCAGAATATATTATAATATACCAGAATAAGCTATAATATACCAGAATATACCAGAATATACCATAATATACCAGAATATACCAGAATATACCATAATATACCAGAATATACCATAATATACCAGAATATGCCATAATATACCAGAATATACCATAATATACCAGAATATATTATAATATACCAGAATAAGCTATAATATACAAGAATATACCAGAATATACCATAATATACCAGAATATACCATAATATACCAGAATATATTATAATATACAAGAATATACCAGAATATACCATAATATACCAGAATATACCAGAATATACCACTATATACCTGAATATACCATAATATACCAGAATATATTATAATATACAAGAATATACCATAATATACCAGAATATACCAGAATATACCATAATATACCAGAATATGCGATAATATACCAGAATATACCATAATATACCAGAATATATTATAATATACAAGAATATACCAGAATATACCATAATATACCAGAATATGCGATAATATACCAGAATATACCAGAGTATAGCAGAATATATCATAATATATCAGAATATACCATAATATACCATAATATACCAGAATATATTATAATATACAAGAATATACCAGAATATACCAGAATATACCAGAATATACCATAATATACCAGAATATACCAGAATATACCATAATATAAATGAATATACCATAATATACCAGAATATATTATAATATACAAGAATATACCAGAATATACCATAATATACCAGAATATGCGATAATATACCAGAATATACCAGAGTATACCAGATTGTATCATAATATACCAGAATACTCCAGAATATACCATAATATACCAGAATATACCAGAATATACCATAATATAACAGAATATACCATAATATACCAGAATATATTATAATATACAAGAATATACCAGAATACACCAGAATATACCATAATATAAAAGAATATACCATAATATACCAGAATATATTATAATATACAAGAATATACCAGAATATACCATAATATACCAGAATATGCGATAATATACCAGAATATACCAGAGTATACCAGATTATATCATAATATACCAGAATATACCAGATTATAACAGAATATTCCAGAATATGCTAGAATATACTAGAATATACTATAATATACCAGAATATACCAGAATATACTATAATATACCAGAATATACCAGAATATACCATAATATACCAGAATATGCCATAATATACCAGAATATACCAGAATATACCAGAATATACCAGAATATGCCATAATATACTAGAATATATCAGAATAAACTAAAATATACAAGAATATACCAGAATATACCAGAATATACCAGAATATGCCATAATATACCAGAATATATCAGAATATACTATAATATAGCAAAATATACCAGAATATACCATAATATACCAGAATATGCTACAATATACCAGAATATAGCAGAATATACCATAATATACCAGAATATGCCAGAATATGCTATAACATACCAGAATATACCAGAATATACCAGAATATACCATAATATACCAGAATATATTATAATATACAAGAATATGCCATAATATACCAGAATATACCATAATATACCAGAATATGCGATAATATACCAGAATATACCAGAATATACCAGAATATATTATAATATACCAGAATAAGCTATAATATACAAGAATATACCAGAATATACCATAATATACCAGAATATACCAGAATATACCATAATATACCAGAATATACCATAATATACCAGAATATGCCATAATATACCAGAATATACCATAATATACCAGAATATATTATAATATACCAGAATATGCTATAATATACAAGAATATACCAGAATATACCATAATATACCAGAATATACCATAATATACCAGAATATATTATAATATACAAGAATATACCAGAATATACCATAATATACCAGAATATACCAGAATATACCACTATATACCTGAATATACCATAATATACCAGAATATATTATAATATACAAGAATATACCATAATATACCAGAATATACCATAATATACCAGAATATGCGATAATATACCAGAATATACCATAATATACCAGAATATATTATAATATACAAGAATATACCAGAATATACCATAATATACCAGAATATGCGATAATATACCAGAATATACCAGAGTATAGCAGAATATATCATAATATATCAGAATATACCATAATATACCAGAATATATTATAATATACAAGAATATACCAGAATATACCAGAATATACCAGAATATACCAGAATATACAAGAATATACCATAATATACCAGAATATACCATAATATACCAGAATATACCATAATATACCAGAATATACCAGAATATACCATAATATACCAGAATATGCGATAATATACCAGAATATACCAGATTATAACAGAATATTCCAGAATATGCTAGAATATACTATAATATACCAGAATATACCAGAATATACTATAATATACGAGAAAATACCAGAATATACCTGAATATACCATAATATACCAGAATATATCAGAATATACTATAATATAGCAAAATATACGAGAATATACCATAATATACCAGAATATACCATAATATACCAGAATATACCATAATATACCAGAATATACCAGATTATAACAGAATATACCAGAATATACCAGAATATACCAGAATATGCCATAATATACTAGAATATATCAGAATAAACTAAAATATACAAGAATATACCAGAATATACCAGAATATACCAGAATATGCCATAATATACCAGAATATATCAGAATATACTATAATATAGCAAAATATACCAGAATATACCATGATATACCAGAATATGCTACAATATACCAGAATATAGCAGAATATACCATAATATACCAGAATATGCCAGAATATGCTATAACATACCAGAATATACCAGAATATACCAGAATATACCATAATATACCAGAATATATTATAATATACAAGAATATATTATAATATACAAGAATATACCAGAATATACCATAATATACCAGAATATACCATAATATACCAGAATATGCCATAATATACCAGAATATACCATAATATACCAGAATATATTATAATATACCAGAATAAGCTATAATATACAAGAATATACCAGAACATACCATAATATACCAGAATATACCATAATACACCAGAACATATTATAATATACAAGAATATACCAGAATATACCATAATACACAAGAATATACCAGAATATACCATAATATACCAGAATATACCATAATATACCAGAATATATTATAATATACAAGAATATACCAGAATATACCATAATATACCAGAATATGCGATAATATACCAGAATATACCAGAATATGCGATAATATACCAGAATATACCAGAATATACTATAATATACGAGAAAATACCAGAATTTCCCTGAATATACCATAATATACCAGAATATACCATAATATACCAGAATATACCAGAATATACCAGAATATACCATAATATACCAGAATATACCATAATATACCATAATATACCAGAATATATTATAATATACAAGAATATACCAGAATATACCAGAATATACCATAATATACCAGAATATATTATAATATACAAGAATATATTATAATATACAAGAATATAGGAGAATATACCAGAATATACCAGAATATACCATAATATAGCAGAATATGCCATAATATACCAGAATATGAAATAATATACCAGAATATACCATAATATACCAGAATATGCCATAATGTAGCAGAATATACCAGAATATACCAGAATATACCAGAATATACCATAATATACAAGAATATGCTATAACATACCAGAATATACCAGAATACACCATAATATACCAGAATATACTAGAATATATCAGAATAAACTAAAATATACAAGAATATACCAGAATATACCAGAATATACCAGAATATGCCATAATATACCAGAATATATCAGAATATACTATAATATGCCAGAATATACCAGAATATACCATAATATACCAAAATATACCAGAATATATGATAATATACAAGAATATACCAGAATATACCATAATATACCAGAATATGCGATAATATACCAGAATATACCAGATTATAACAGAATATTCTAGAATATGCTAGAATATACTATAATATACTATAATATACCAGAATATACCATAATATACCAGAATATACCATAATATACCATAATATACCAGAATATATTATAATATGCAGGAATATACCAGAATATACCAGAATATACCATAATATACCAGAATATATTATAATATACAAGAATATATTATAATATACAAGAATATAGGAGAATATACCAGAATATACCAGAATATACCAGAATATACCATAATATAGCAGAATATGCCATAATATACCAGAATATGAAATAATATACCAGAATATACCATAATATACCAGAATATGCCATAATGTAGCAGAATATAACAGAATATACCAGAATATACCAGAATATACCATAATATACCAGAATATATTATAATATACAAGAATACACCAGAATATACCAGAATATACGAGAATATGCTATAATATACCAGAATATAGCAGAATATACCATAATATACCAGAATATGCTATAATATACCAGAATATAGCAGAATATACCATAATATACCAGAATATGCTATAATATACCAGAATATACCAGAATATACCACAATATACCAGAATATACCATAATATACCAGAATATATTATAATATACAAGAATATATTATAATATACAAGAATATACCAGAATATACCATAATATACCAGAATATACCATAATATACCAGAATATGCCATAATATACCAGAATATACCATAATATACCAGAATATATTATAATATACCAGAATAAGCTATAATATACAAGAATATACCAGAACATACCATAATATACCAGAATATACCATAATATACCAGAACATATTATAATATACAAGAATATACCAGAATATACCATAATACACAAGAATATACCAGAATATACCATAATATACCAGAATAGACCATAATATACCAGAATATATTATAATATACAAGAATATACCAGAATATACCATAATATACCAGAATATGCGATAATATACCAGAATATACCAGAATATGCGATAATATACCAGAATATACCAGAATATACTATAATATACGAGAAAATACCAGAATATACCAGAATATACCATAATATACCAGAATATACCATAATATACCAGAATATACCAGAATATACCATAATATACCAGAATATACCATAATATACCAGAATATACCATAATATACCATAATATACCAGAATATATTATAATATACAAGAATATACCAGAATATACCAGAATATGCTATAACATACCAGAATATACCAGAATATACCACAATATACCAGAATATACCATAATATACAAGAATATATTATAATATACAAGAATATATTATACTATACAAGAATATACCAGAATATGCCATAATATACCAGAATATACCATAATATACCAGAATATATTATAATATACCAGAATAAGCTATAATATACAAGAATATACCAGAACATACCATAATATACCAGAATATACCATAATATACAAGAATATACCATAATATACCAGAATATATTATAATATACAAGAATATACCAGAATATACCATAATATACCAGAATATGCGATAATATCCAGAATATACCAGAATATGCGATAATATAACAGAATATACCAGAATATACCATAATATACCAGAATATACCATAATATACCAGAATATACCAGAATATACCAGAATATACTATAATATGCCAGAATATACCAGAATATACCATAATATACCAAAATATACCATAATATACCAGAATATGCTATAACATACCAGAATATACCATAATATACCAGAATATACCATAATATACCAGAATATATTATAATATACAGGAATATACCAGAATATACCATAATATACCAGAATATCCGATAATATACCAGCATATACCAGAGTATACCAGATTATATCATAATATACCAGAATATACCAGATTATAACAGAATATTCCAGAATATGCTAGAATATACTATAATATACCAGAATATACCAGAATATACCAGAATATACCATAATATACCAGAATATACCATAATATACCAGAATATACCATAATATACCAGAATATACCATAATATACCAGAATATACCATAATATACCAGAATATACCATAATATACCAGAATATATTATAATATACAGGAATATACCAGAATATACCAGAATATACCAGAATATGCCATAATATACCAGAATATATCAGAATATACTATAATATAGCAAAATATACCAGAATATACCATAATATACCAGAATATACCATAATATACCAGAATATGCGATAATATACCAGAATATACCAGAGTATACCAGAATATATCATAATATACCAGAATATACCAGATTATAACAGAATATTCCAGAATATGCTAGAATATACTATAATATACCAGAATATACCAGAATATACTATAATATACCAGAAAATACCAGAATATACCAGAATATACCATAATATACCAGAATATATCATAATAAACTAAAATATACCAGAATATACCAGAATATACCAGAATATACCAGAATATACCATAATATACCAGAATAGGCCGTAATATACCAGAATATACCAGAATATACTATAATATACCAGAATATACCAGAATATACTATAATATGCCAGAATATACCAGAATATACCATAATATACCAAAATATACCATAATATACCAAAATATGCTATAACATACCAGAATATACCAGAATATACCATAATATAAAAGAATATACCATAATATACCAGAATATATTATAATATATAAGAATATATTATAATATACAAGAATATATTATAATATACAAGAATATACCAGAATATACCAGAATATACCATAATATACCAGAATATACCAGAATATACCAGAATATGCCATAATATACCAGAATATATTAGAATATACTATAATATAGCAAAATATACCAGAATATACCATAATATACCAGAATATGCTATAATATACCAGAATATACCAGAATATACCAGAATATACCAGAATATACCATAATATACCAGAATATACCATAATATACCAGAATATACCATAATATACAAGAATATACCAGAATATACCATAATATACCAGAATATGCGATAATATACCAGAATATACCAGATTATATCAGAATATTCCAGAATATGCTAGAATATACTATAATATACCAGAATATACCAGAATATACTATAATATACGAGAAAATACCAGAATATACCTGAATATACCATAATATACCAGAATATATCAGAATAAACTATAATATAGCAAAATATACGAGAATATACCATAATATACCAGAATATACCATAATATACCAGAATATACCATAATATACCAGAATATATTATAATAAGCAGGAATATACCAGAATATACCAGAATATACCAGAATATACCAGAATATACCAGAATATACCATAATATACCAGAATAGGCCGTAATATACCAGAATATACCAGAATATACTATAATATACCAGAATATACTATAATATGCCAGAATATACCAGAATGTACCATAATATACCAGAATATACCATAATATACCAAAATATGCTATAACATACCAGAATATACCAGAATAAACCATAAAATAAAAGAAAATACCATAATATACCAGAATATATTATAATATACAAGAATATACCAGAATATACCAGAATATACCATAATATACCAGAATATGCTATAATATACCAGAATATACCAGAATATACCATAATATACCAGAATGTGCCATAATATACCAGAATATATTATAATATACAAGAATATACCAGAATATACCATAATATACCAGAATATACCAGAATATATCATAATATACCAGAATATATTATAATATACAAGAATATACCAGAATATACCATAATATACCAGAATATACCAGAATATATCATAATATACCAGAATATACCATAATATACCAGAATATATTATAATATACAAGAATATACCAGAATATACCATAATATACCAGAATATGCGATAATATACCAGAATATGCGATAATATACCAGAATATACCAGAGTATACCAGATTGTATCATAATATACCAGAATATACCAGATTATAACAGAATATTCCAGAATATGCTAGAATATACTATAATATACCAGAATATACCAGAATATACTATAATATACCAGAAAATACCAGAATATACCAGAATATACCATAATATACCAGAATATATCATAATATACCAGAATATACCATAATATACCAGAATATATTATAATATACAAGAATATACCAGAATATACCAGAATATACCAGAATACGCGATAATATACCAGAATATACCAGAGTATACCAGAATATACAAGAATATATTATAATATACAGGAATATACCAGAATATACCAGAATATACCAGAATATACCAGAATATACCAGAATATACCATAATATACCAGAATAGGCCGTAATATACCAGACTATACCAGAATATACTATAATATACCAGAATATACCAGAATATACTATAATATGCCAGAATATACCAGAGTATACCATAATATACCATAATATACCAAAATATCTATAACATACCAGAATATACCAGAATATACCATAATATAAAAGAATATACCATAATATACCAGAATATATTATAATATATAAGAATATATTATAATATACAAGAATATATTATAATATACAAGAATATACCAGAATATACCAGAATATACCATAATATACCAGAATATACCAGAATATACCATAATATACCAGAATATACCAGAATATACCATAATATACCAGAATATACCATAATATACCAGAATATGTCATAATATACTAGAATATATCAGAATAAACTAAAATATACCAGATGTTTTTTCAGTCATTTTAAAAAATAAGATTTGTAAAGTTCAGATTAAACAATGTTCGAACTTATACTAGAATAAAACACACAATTTCCCGATTAAACAAATTCTTGCTTCGGCATAAAAACCTCGACGAATTACGAGGAAAAGCCAAAGCAAGACACAATGATTTATTGATCAAAGGAAGCAATAAGTACATAAATTTCGTCTATAGGAAGGCTCAGCACGTAAATCGCATCAAATATGATTAAAATACATTCTAAACCTTAAAATTAAGAGAGCTCTCTTACCTTTTATAATCAAACCTCATCGCGAGTGATCAACAGCAGAGTTCGAATTGGAACTCCCTGTCCAATTGCCGGCATGCCCCTAAGACAACCCATGCCGGCAGCACTACGATTAGCCTTGCGATCCGTCTCAGCTTCAAAGTTAATAATTTCATTTTACAAATTTATCGCAGAATCAAACACGCGTCTGAACACGTCAAAGCCTTCCTAAACTCTCTGTCGTCAATCGCGACCGCTGTAAATGACTCCCTTCACTCGCGTATACATATATCTGCATGACGAGATTATCGTCTTCCTTCATGATGATACGATTGACAAACACCATTGACAAATAGCCACAAACACACCGCCCGCCTTCGTCATCAGACGAACTTAACACAATAATCTGAGAACAATGGCTAAATTAAATTTATTTCAACAGACAATTTTATTCTACGTAATGAATATTTAACATAATTGCCAAAATTTATAATTAATTTAATCTACAATTAATTTTAACTGACTTTGTCCTTTCGACTCGATACATTCAACTTTTCAGAATCTTCTTGAATGAAAAGAGGACAAAGTCGCGCGATATGCCGTCGCAAGTATGACGTTGCCGTTTTAACTGTGACGACTCTAACTAGACCGTCTGAACCCGGATGAATCTCTGTTACTCGTCCCAACGGCCATTTCGAAGGTGGATAACGATCATCGCGCAATAAAACTAATTGGCCAATTGTGAAGTTCTCTGTTGGTCCTCGCCATTTTGAACGTTCTTGCAAATATTGCATGTATTCTAATGACCATCGTTTCCAAAAATTGTTTCTAATGGCTTGAAGTATATGAAATCGTTCTAAACGATTTCCCGGTACATTGACAGAATCCTCGTCAGGAATTAAACCAGAAACTTCGCCGATCAAAAAATGTGCAGGTGTCAAAACTTGTAAATCGTCAATATCAGTACTTAATGAACATATTGGGCGCGAATTTAAGCACAATTCTATTTCGGCCAACACTGTAGAAAACTCCTCGAAAGTTAATATTTTATCACCGAAAGCACGTTTGAGATGATACTTCACGGATCTTACTCCAGCCTCCCACAAACCTCCGTAATGAGGGGAATTCGCTGGAATGAATGTCCAAGAAGTTCCATCATTCGCAAGAGACGCAGCAACGCTTTTATAAAATTCAGAACCAGATTTGAACATACTTCGCAACTCTTTATCAGCAGCTTGAAAAGTAGTTGCATTGTCAGAAAAAAGATTCGTACAAATTCCGCGTCTACTCGCAAAACGTTTATAAGCGGCGAGAAAAATCTTAGTCGTAAGATCGCTAACCGCTTCGAGATGTATCGCTCGCGTCGCAAAACAGATAAAAAGTACTATATATCCCTTATAAGATTTGTGCCCTCGACCCTTAGAGCTTTTAATTTGAAAGGGACCAGCATAATCTAGTCCTGCCGTCGAAAATGGTCGAGCCGGAGTCACTCGTGAGACAGGCAGATTACCCATCATCTGATGAGCTAGACGTGGTTTGTTGCGTTGACAAACTATACAGTTCCTGATAGCAGTCTTAACTAAACGATTTCGACCCAAAATCCATGCATATTGCATCACAGTATTAGAAGTAAGTGTTGGTCCACCGTGAAAACATTTCCGATGCGCGTACCGTACTAATAAACGACTAAGTGTCGAATCTCGCGGCAAAATCAGCGGATGTTTCTTTTCGTGAGGTAAACTTGAATTTCCAAGACGACCTCCTACCCGTAATAAACGATCCGTCTCATCATACATAGGATTTAAACTACATAAAACGTGGCGTTTAGGTAACGACTTCCCATGTGACAAGAGATCAATTTCTGATGCAAATGCATGATTTTGAGCTAATCTAAACACAACATTTCGGGCCTCGTTCAATTCTATGGCTGTGAGATAAACAGGCAATGGAATTAAACTACTTTTGCGTCTCCTAAGAACATTTAATGGACGCAAACAATATGCCACAACACGAATTAACAGAGAAAATGAGGAAAATCTACAGAGAAGTTCTGGTTCACTCACAATTTGATTAACATGTAATACTTGAGGAGACGATGCCATCCTGGGCCAATGCTCGTCAGTTTTCATTAACCAATCAGGCCCGTTCCACCATAAATTACAATTAATCAAATCAGAGGGTTTACAACCTCGTGTCGCCAAATCTGCCGGATTCTCACGAGTCGGTACATGTGCCCAAATAACATTAGGTAACTCAGTCTGGATATAGGATACCCGATTCGCAACGAAGGTCTTCCAGCTACACGGATGTTTTCTAAGCCAAGCCAAAACAATTTGACTATCGGTCCACGCAAACATTGGGAAACCTTGCAAAAATTCCAAACCTTTAACATAACGCAAAAGTTTTACGAGCAACACTTGTCCGCATAACTCAAGATTCGGAATGCTCACAGTTTTGACAGGCGATACCTTGCATTTGGCAGTTAACAAAGAAACATGTACGCGATTGTTATCGTCAATCGTTCGAATATAGACAACTGCAGCGAAAGCCCGCGATGAAACGTCAGAAAATCCGTGAATCTGTGCATGTGAATTTAAAGATGCACCTAACCATCGGTTAATTGTTAACTTCGATAGCTCAGAAAGCGAACTGCAATACTGATGCCATCGTTCTCGAAGGTCTATAGGTAACGTTTCGTCCCAATCGCATTTAATTATCCAAAGATCCTGCATTAAAATTTTAGCTATAACCGTTATCGGCGCTAGCCACCCCAAAGGGTCGAATAAACGCGCGATGTTTGATAAAACAGTTCGTTTCGTCATTGCTCTAACCAACTCTTCGAATTTTACAGCGACAAAACTGAATTCATCAGACGTTGGATTCCAACGGATACCGAGAGTTTTCACTAATTCGTCATCTGCGATGCTTTTTTGGTCAATGTTCTCATATTGCGAAGATTTTGTAGGCAACAAATCATTATTATTCGCAGCCCACTTGTCGAGTTCAATTCCTGCTGTACGTAGCATATCGACTAGTTCTTGACGCGTTTTCAACGCATCAGAGAGATCATCTGCTCCGGCAAATATATCGTCTACATACGTGTTAGAATTTAGGCAAGAAGCACCGAGTGGAAATCGAACACCTTCATCAATTGCTACTTGCTGAAGTGTGCGAATCGCAAGGTAAGGAGCACATGCTGTGCCATAAGTCACTGTTGTGAGACGATAATCGACAGGGGGATCCGAATGACTAGGAGACCATACGATTCGTTGGAAATCTCTTTGTTCCGACGCCACATAAATCTGACGAAACATCTTAACAACATCGGTCGTGAATACGAACCGGTACCGACGCCAATTCAATAAAATTAAACACAAATCGCGTTGAAGAGCAGGCCCTTTCATAAGGAAATCGTTTGGACAACGTCCTTCTTTATTCTTCCGAGATGCGTCAAAAACAACTCGGATCTTTGATCGCACCACCGCATGATGCGGAAGATACCACGCCTTCGAGTTGTTAATTTCATCAAACGGGACGCGTTCCATGTGACCAAGCTCCTCATAAATGCTCATGAACTTCCGATAGGCGATTGCTAAGTCAAGATCACGATCAAAGCGTCGATGTATTGAAGCTAAACATTTCAAAGCCATAAATCGAGTCTCGACTCCGACTTCTGGAGGATCTGAATTGAAAGGTAGACGTACAACATAACGTCCATTGATATCTCGAAAGTATGTATCCTTAAACAATTTTTCGCACGCATCATCTTTAGAATCAAGAGTCGCCATTATTGGTGGTAAATCTTCGAGGATCCAAAAACGCTGTAACGATATATCTAAGTCGTCTTCCCAAACACTGTGAAACGTCTGAAGATGCTCAGGAGTTTCCGCCCGCCGTGAAATATCCGCGGAAACTGGACCGGAAATTATCCAGCCTAACGCTGTATCTTGTGCAACTAAAGATGAATCAGAAAATCTTTTCAATCCTGACTTCAATAGCTGTCCGTAAACATCTGCGCCTAAAATAATATCTACAGAATCAGGAACATAAAACAATGGATCTGCCAAAGACAAATCAGCAAACATTCCAACATCGATCTCCATTAACCTACGTGTTGGAAGCTGCGACGTTAATTTTGATAAAACAAAGGCATTGACTTCAAACTTAGTTGACGGATCGACAACAGACTGAAATATTAGTTGCGTTGCGGCCTTAGCTGTTCCTGCTGAACTGGCTCCGAGTCCGGCCAACGACATGTTGACACGACGTTTCTCTAATCCTAAAAGATTCGTGATAAAACTAGAAACAAACGAGGCCTCCGAACCTTGGTCAAGTAAAGCTCGAACACGCGTCCGTGCACCTTGTGGCCCTATCAGCATTATCTGAGCAGTCGCTAATAAAACTGAACGCTTACGAGATATCATATTCGCGGTATGCACATGTACACTCGAGACCTTTGGTGAAACTCCAGTCTTAGACTCGTCCGAATTGCTTGATTTCGATTCCGGAATTGAATTCTTAGTAAAGCTGGTGAAAACTTTGTCAGAATGGAGCAAAGAATGATGCCTTCCCTTACAACTCGAACATCTAGTAGAGACAGAGCAATTAGCAACTCTATGAGCACCGAGACAATTAAAACAAAGCCGCAAGCGAAGTACTTCAGCGCGACGTTCAGAAACATTCTTTGCTTTGAATTTATTGCACTTAAAAATGCGATGGGGTCCAGAACATATCATACATTTGAATTTACCGTCTGTCGAGAACGACGTAGACGCATGAAATACCTTTCGAGATCCTGGTATTGGTTTAGATAAAATTGCTTTCTTGACATTATCACCCTGTTCAGAAGTGAGCATACAGAGTGTTTGTGCGCGGTTCTCTAAAAACTCAGTTAAATCCGAAAACTTTGGAAATCTATCGAGAGCATCCTCCTCGGTCGAGTTCCTATCATAATTTAAAAGTACCTGACGATCCTTCTTGCTTAACTCTGTTTCCCAAGCCTTTCGCGAATCGGGATCCAAACGTGAAGCTACTATATATACTAACCAAACATCCCAATGATCAACTGGCATTTTCAAATTTGATAACGCACGTACAATACGTTGAGATTCGTCCGCGAGCAAACGCATCTCACCCGCAGACTCCCTCTTCATATGAGAAAGATTCATTAACGTTCGCAAATGACTGTAAACTATTAGTCGAGGATTATGAAAGCGCGTCTGCAAAGCCCGCCAAGTCGTCGCATAGTTCGCATTAGTTGTGCTAACATCTTTTACAAGATCCGCGGCAGAGTCTTTCAAACAACTTTTGAGATATTGCAACTTTGTTGCATCAGACAAACGCGGCGCATTATGAACTAACGTGGTGAACAAATCACAAAAATTCTCCCAATCCTCGTAACGACCCGCCAACGTCGATAAATCTAATTTTGGTAACTTCGCGGGGCGTGTATCATTATTGATTACAGAAGCAGTATTTGAAGTTCCGGTATTACTTGGACTGCTGTCTAATTCCGACCTTGTGGTGAGAAGAAAATCAAGCGCGTCCTCGTATATTGCTTGTAAACGAGCAAACACGTTCTCCGTGATGTAGACATCGTTCAGGGCATCCTCACGGACGACAATTTCTTCATGTGTGTCCCGCGCCTTGCTCCAAATATCAGCCAGTGCTCGTGATGAAATAATGTTTGAATTCAAACTATCGCGAGATCTCTCTCTCAATCGACTACTAGTCAATTCAATTTCCGCTGAGCGAGAATTTTGTAGCGCAATGAGCCTTCGTAACGACGTAGGAGCCATTGCAAAAGAAAACCTTGTTATCAAATGCAACCAAAACTCTGGAAATTAGAATATACAGCTAAAATACTTCTCAAGAAAGCTTAAATATAATAATATAAAATATAAACTAACCTTATCCTCTCTTAACACGACTGAGCAAAAAAATAACTTCGACCAAATGAAATTCGTATCATCAATGACATTTTAACAAAATACGAAACTGAAAACAAAACGCCGATCGAAAAACAACAAGAAATCTCACTTGAATATGCATCACAACGTGAACATGGAATCATCGAAATGAAGACAGTCAACTAATATCGTATATGATTAACGGCTCTTGCAATGACTCCTCAAACACACTCGACTTCACAATTGATTGAAAGCATCCAGTGAATATAACCATTCAATCCCGATAAACTCGAACATTGTTCCTCACCCGGGGCACCAAAATGTTTTTTCAGTCATTTTAAAAAATAAGATTTGTAAAGTTCAGATTAAACAATGTTCGAACTTATACTAGAATAAAACACACAATTTCCCGATTAAACAAATTCTTGCTTCGGCATAAAAACCTCGACGAATTACGAGGAAAAGCCAAAGCAAGACACAATGATTTATTAATCAAAGGAAGCAATAAGTACATAAATTTCGTCTATAGGAAGGCTCAGCACGTAAATCGCATCAAATATGATTAAAATACATTCTAAACCTTAAAATTAAGAGAGCTCTCTTACCTTTTATAATCAAACCTCATCGCGAGTGATCAACAGCAGAGTTCGAATTGGAACTCCCTGTCCAATTGCCGGCATGCCCCTAAGACAACCCATGCCGGCAGCACTACGATTAGCCTTGCGATCCGTCTCAGCTTCGGTATGCACTGCAAAGGAGCCTCAATGCTTCCAATGCCATCAAACCTCAAAAGTACAACCGGCCTGATAGAATCCAAGTCTTGCTGAACCGAGTGAAACAAGGACTCAATGTCCGTTACAATCAAAACCCGATCACTCGCGGAATTTACAAAGTTAATAATTTCATTTTACAAATTTATCGCAGAATCAAACACGCGTCTGCACACGTCAAAGCCTTCCTAAACTCTCTGTCGTCAATCGCGACCGCTGTAAATGACTCCCTTCACTCGCGTATACATATATCTGCATGACGAGATTATCGTCTTCCTTCATGATGATACGATTGACAAACACCATTGACAAATCGCCACAAACACCAGAATATACCAGAATATACCATAATATACCAGAATATACCATAATATACCAGAATATACCATAATATACCAGAATATATATAATATACAAGAATATACCAGAATATACCATAATATACCAGAATACGCGATAATATACCAGCATATACCAGAGTATAACAGAATATACCAGAATATATTATAATATACAGGAATATACCAGAATATACCATAATATACCAGAATATTCCAGAATATACCATAATATACCAGAATAGGCCGTAATATACCAGAATATACTGTAATATACCAGAATATACCAGAATATACTATAATATACCAGAAAATACCAGAATATACCAGAATATACCATAATATACCAGAATATACCATAACATACCAGAATATATTATAATATACAGGAATATACCAGAATATACCAGAATATACCATAATATACCAGAATATACTATAATATGCCAGAATATACCAGAATATACAATAATATACCAAAATATACCATAATATACCAGAATATGCTATAACATACCAGAATATACCAGAATATACCATAATATACCAGAATATATTATAATATACAAGAATATACCAGAATATACCAGAATATACCATAATATAAAAGAATATACCATAATATAACAGAATATATTATAATATACAAGAATATACCAGAATATACCATAATATACCAGAATATGCGATAATATACCAGAATGTACCAGAGTATAGCAGAATATATCATAATATACCAGAATATACCAGATTATAACAGAATATTCCAGAATATGCTAGAATATACTGTAATATACCAGAAAATACCAGAATATACCAGAATATACCATAATATACCAGAATATTCCATAATATACTAGAATATACCATAATATACCAGAATGTACCAGAATATACCATAATATACCAGAATGTGCCATAATATACCAGAATATATTATAATGTACCAGATTATAACAGAATTTATCTGAATATACCAGAATATACTATAATGTGGGAATATGGATTGGGAAATGGTTCGAGCCGAGATCTTTGACAGCGAGAAGAAAGCTCGCTGTTTCGATTCTCGGCTCGAACCATTTCCCAATCCATATTCCCACACTCGGCCGTCCTGCACCAATGTCTGACCTCAGACATTCATCCCACATTCGTCCTCACTCGGCCGTCCTGCATTAATGTCTGACCTCAGACATTCGTCTCATATTCATCTTCAGTCTCGCTGTCGCTTATATTAACAATCCACGATTTCATGTATTCCGCCATGGTGGATGTCTCATTCGGTCCCTCATGATCACCCACTTTTTTTACTGAGTAGCGATCGCCCCTCATTATGCGAACTACCTCATACGGGCCTAGATACTTCGCTGCAAATTTTAGACCCGGTCCGAATTGTGTTCTTTTTATTGCAACTAGATCACCTTCTTTAAATCTTTTCGCTTCCTTTCTATTTTTATTAAAACCGCGCCTATTTTCTTCCTGAACTTTCCGGATGCAATCCTTTGCCTTTGCACGCAACTCCTCACGATTTTCCTCGAACATTGAAATTAATTCGTTATTTATGATTTCTTGAATACTCGGGTCAGTTTTCATTCTCATTCGTACTCCAAACAGAACTTCAAAAGGCGTTTTTCCAATACTACGATGAGGAGTGGCATTCAAATATGTTTGCGCGATATTTAGATACTTAAACCAGCACTCGAGCTTCGGAGCAGTTAATTTCGTTAATAATGGAATAAGTGTTCTGTTTACACGCTCGACTTGTCCGTTCGCACGCGGCACGCCAGTGGTTATACATACATGTTCTATTCCTTCCGATTCACAATACTCGCGAAAATCACCGGAAACGAACGCTGTCCCGCGGTCTGAAACGATGCGTCTGGGATTTCCAAAAATCGCAGACTGCCTTCGCAAATAATTAAGAACTTCCGCGACACCGGTACTCTTTGTAACATAGAGCCATACAAACTTGCTGAACGCGTCCACCACTACAAAGATATGTTTGTAACTTTTACGAGTCGACTGCAACGGACCAAGATGGTCGATATGGTAAGTATCCAACGGTACTTCGCCCTTGTCGATTGGATGAAGCAAACCATCCCTTTTGCCGTGCTTTTTTTCCGCCAAGATACAAGACACACAGTTTCGCACGATTTTGTCAACTTTACATTTTAAATCCGGGAACCAGTAATCCTTACGTATTAATGATTCCGTTTTCGACGACGAAAAGTGCCCTTTCTCATGTATCTGTCTTACGATCTGCGATTGCATCAATCGCGGAACCACCAATTTTTCTTCGTCCTCATTCCGTTTAAACAATAATTCACCACGCAATATAAAATCATTCGTCGGGTTCTGACGCACACTTTCAATCATTTTTTGTACATTTATGTCCTCTCGCTGAGCTCTACGCAAACGCTCGATGATGCTATTTCCACATTCTCTTATTAATAAACAAGTCTGAATAGGACTTCTACTTAACGCGTCCACGTAACTCATGCTTCTTCCTGGACGATGTTCAATAACCAGAATATACCATAATATACCAGAATATACCATAATATACCAGAATATGCCATAAAATACCAGAATATGCCAGAATAAAGTATAATATGCCAGAATATACCAGAATATACCATAATATACCAGAATATACCAGATTATTACGGAATATACCAGGATGTACAAGAATATACCACAATATACCAGAATATACCAGAATATACCATAATACAACAGAATATTCCATACTATAACAGAATATGCCATAATATACCAGAATATACCAGAATGTACTATAGTATACCAGAATATATCAGAATATACCAGAATATATCAGAATATACCACAATATACCAGAATGAACCAGAATATGTTATAATATACTAGAATATATCAGAATGAACTAAAATATACCAGAATATACCAGAATATACCAGAATATACCAGAATATACCATAATACACCAGAATATTCCATAATATAACAGAATATGCCATAATATACCAGAATATACCAGAATGTACTATAGTATACCAGAATATATCAGAATATACCAGAATATACAGGAATGTACCAGAATATACCAGAATATATCACAATATACCAGAGTATACCAGAATATACCAGAATATATTATAATATACAAGAATATACCAGAATATACCATAATATACCAGAATATGCGATAATATACCAGAATATACCAGAATATACCAGAATATACCAGAATGTACCAGAATATACCATAATATACCAGAATATGCCATAATGTACTAGAATAAACCATAATATACCAGAATATACCATAATATACCATAATATACCAGAATAAGCGATAATATACCACAATATACCAGAGTATACCAGATTATATCATAATATACCAGAATATACCAGATTATAACAGAATATTCCAGAATATGCTAGAATATACTATAATATACCAGAATATACCAGAATATGCTATAATATACCAGAATATACCAGAATATACCATAATATACCAGAATATACCATAATATACCAGAATATACCATAATATACAAGAATATACCAGAATATACCATAATATACCAGAATATACCAGAATATACCAGAATATACCAGAATATACCAGAATATACCAGAATATACCAGAATATACCAGAATATGCCATAATATACCAGAATATACCATAACATACCAGAATATGCTATAACATACCAGAATATACCAGAATATACCATAATATACCAGAATATACCATAATATACCAGAATATATTATAATATACAAGAATGTATTATAATATACAAGCATATACCACAATATACCAGAATATACCATAATATACAAGAATATACCAGAATGTACCAGAATATACCAGAATATACCAGAATATGCCATAATATAACAGAATATGCCATAATACACCAGAATATACCAGAATGTACTATAGTATACCAGAATATATCAGAATATACCAGAATATGTTATAATATACAAGAATATACCATAATATACCAGAATATGCCATCATATACTAGAATATATCAGAATAAACTAAAATATACAAGAATATACCAGAATATACCAGAATATGCCATAATATACCAGAATATATCAGAATATACTATAATATAGCAAAATATTCCAGAATATACCATAATATACCAGAATATTCTATAATATAACAGAATATACCAGAATATACCAGAATATATTATAATATACAAGAATATACCAGAATATACCAGAATATACCAGAATATACCATAATATACCAGAATATACCAGAATATACCATAATATACCAGAATATGCCATAATATACCAGAATATACCATAATATACCAGAATATGCCATAATGTAGCAGAATATATCAGAATATACTATAATATAGCAAAATATGCCAGAATATACCAGAATGTACCAGATTATAAAAGAATGTACCTGAATATACCAGAATATACTATAATATACCAGAATATGCCAAAATATACCAGAATATATCAGAATATACCAGAATATGCCATAATACACCAGAACATACCATAATATACCAGAATATAGCATAATATACCAGAATATATCAGAAGAAACTAAAATATACCAGAATATACCATAATATACCAGAATATTCCATAATAAACTAGAATATACCATAATATACCAGAATATCACGTAATGTACCAGAATATACCATAATATACCAGAATGTGCCATAATATACTAGAATATATCAGAATAAACTAAAATATACCAGAATATACCAGAATATACCAGAATATGCCATAATATACCAGAATATATCAGAATATACTATAATATAGCAAAATATACCAGAATATACCAGAATATACCAGAATATGCCATAATATACCATAATATACCAGAATATACCAGAATATACCAGAATATACCATAATATACCAGAATATACCATAATATACCAGAATATGCCATAATATACCAGAATATACCATAATATACCAGAATATACCAGAATATACCATAATATACCAGAATATACCAGAATATAACAGAATATGTTATAATATACAAGAATATACCAGAATATACCATAATATACCAGAATATGCCATAATATACTAGAATATATCAGAATAAACTAAAATATACCAGAATATACCAGAATATTCCAGAATATACCAGAATATGCAGTAATATACCAGAATATATCAGAATATACTATAATATAGCATAATATACCAGAATATACCATAATATACCAGAATATGTTATAATATACCAGAATATACAAGAATATATTATAATATACAAGAATATACCAGAATATACCAGAATATACCAGAATATACCATAATATACCAGAATATACCATAATATACCAGAATATACCAGAATATACCAGAATATACCAGAATATACGAGAATATACCAGAATATACCAGAATATGCCATAATACACCAGAATATGCCATAATATACCAGAGTATACCAGAATATACCAGAATATACCAGAATATACCATAATATACCAGAATATACCATAATATACCAGAATATGCCATAATATACCAGAATATACCATAATATACCAGAATATGCCATAATATACCAGAATATGCCATAATATAGCAGAATATACCAGAATATACCAGGATATAGCATAATATACCAAACTACACCATAATATACGAGAATATACCACAATATTCCAGAGTATACTAGAATATATCAGAATAAACTAAAATATACCCGAATATACCATAATACATCAGAATATAGAAGAATATACCAGAATATACAAGAATATACCACAATATACCAGAATATGCGATAATATACCAGAATATACCAGAGTATACCAGAATATACCATAATATACCAGAATATACCATAATATACCAGAATATACCATAATATACCAGAATAAACCATAATATACCAGAATATACCATCATATACCAGAATATGCCATAATATACTAGAATATATCAGAATATACTATAATATACCAGAATATACCAGAATATACCAGAATATACCAGAATATGCCATAATATACCAGAATATATCAGAATATACTATAATATAGCAAAATATACCAGAATATACCAGAATATACCAGAATATGCCATAATATACCATAATATACCAGAATATACCAGAATATACCAGAATATACCAGAATATGCCATAATACACCAGAATATGCCATAATATACCAGAATATACCAGAATATACCAGAATATACCAGAATATATTATCATATACAAGAATATACCAGAATATACCATAATATACCAGAATATAACATAATATACCAGAATATACCATAATATACCAGAATATACCATAATATACCAGAATATACCAGAATATACCATAATATACCAGAATATACCAGAATATACCATAATATACCACAATATACCAGAATATAGCAGAATATATTATAATATACAAGAATATACCAGAATATACCAGAATATACCATAATATACCAGAATATGCCATAATATACTAGAATATATCAGAATAAACTAAAATATACCAGAATATACCAGAATATACCAGAATATACCAGAATATGCAGTAATATACCAGAATATATCAGAATATACTATAATATAGCAAAATATACCAGAATATACCATAATATACCAGAATATGCTATAATATACCAGAATATACAAGAATATATTATAATATACAAGAATATACCAGAATATACCAGAATATACCATAATATACCAGAATATACCATAATATACCAGAATATACCAGAATATACCAGAATATACCATAATATACCAGAATATGCCATAATATACCAGAATATACCATAATATACCAGAATATACCATAATATACCAGAATATACCAGAATATAACAGAATATGTTATAATATACAAGAATATACCAGAATATACCATAATATACCAGAATATGCCATAATATTCTAGAATATATCAGAATAAACTAAAATATACAAGAATATACCACAATAGACCAGAATATACCAGAATATACCATAATATACCAGAATATACCAGAATATACCAGAATAAACCAGAATATACCAGAATATACCATAATATACCAGAATATGCCATAATATACTAGAATATATAAGAATAAACTAAAATATACCAGAATATACCACAATATACCAGAATATGCTATAATATACAAGAATATACCATAATATACCAGAATATACCATAATATACCAGAATATACCATAATATACCAGAATATGCCATAATATACCAGAATATACCATAATATACCAGAATATACCATAATATACCACAATATACCATAATATACCACAATATACCAGAATATACCAGAATATACCAGAATATACCAGAATATGTTATAATATACAAGAATATACCAGAATATACCATAATATACCAGAATATGCCATAATATACTAGAATATATCAGAATAAACTAAAATATACAAGAATATACCAGAATATACCAGAATATACCAGAATATACCATAATATACCAGAATATACAAGAATATACAAGAATATACCAGAATATACCAGAATATGCCATAATATACCAGAATATATCAGAATAGACCAGGATATACCATAATATACAAGAATACACCATAATATACTAGAATATACCACAATATTCCAGTGTATACCAGAATATACCAGAATAAACCAGAATATACCAGAATATACCAGAATATACTATAATATATCAGAATATACCAGAATATGTCATAATATACCATAATATACCAGAATATTCCATAATATACCAGAATATACCATAATACATCAGAATATACCATAATACATCAGAATATAGAAGAATATACCACAATATACCAGAATATGCGATAATATACCAGAATATACCAGAATATAACATAATATACCACAATATACCATAATATACCAGAATATGCCATAATGTACTAGAATAAACCATAATATACCAGAATATACCATAATATACCAGAATATGCCATAATATACTAGAATATATCAGAATAAACTAAAATATACCAGAATATACCAGAATATGCCATAATATACCAGAATATATCAGAATATACCAGAATATACCAGAATATAACAGAATATGTTATAATATACAAGAATATACCAGAATATACCATAATATACCAGAATATGCCATAGTATACCAGAATATACCAGAATATACCAGAATATACCATAATATACCAGAATATACGAGAATATACCAGAATATGCCATAATACACCAGAATATGCCATAATATACCAGAGTATACCAGAATATACCAGAATAAACCAAAATTTACCATAATATACCAGAATATACCATAATATACCAGAATATGCCATAATATACCAGAATATGCCATAATATAGCAGACTATACCAGAATATACCAGGATATACCATAATATACCAGAATACACCATAATATACTAGAATATACCACAATATTCCAGAGTATACCAGAATATACCAGAATAAACCAGAATATACCAGAATATACCAGAATATACTATAATATACCAGAATATGCCATAATATACTAGAATATATCAGAATATACTAGAATATACCAGAATATACCAGAATATACCAGAATATACCAGAATATGCCATAATATACCAGAATATATCAGAATAGACCAGGATATACCATAATATACAAGAATACACCATAATATACTAGAATATACCACAATATTCCAGTGTATACCAGAATATACCAGAATAAACCAGAATATACCAGAATATACCAGAATATACCAGGATATACCATAATATACCAGAATACACCATAATATACTAGAATATACCACAATATTCCAGAGTATACCAGAATATACCAGAATAAACCAGAATATACCAGAATATACCAGAATATACTATAATATATCAGAATATACCAGAATATGTCATAATATACCATAATATACCAGAATATTCCATAATATACCAGAATATACCATAATACATCAGAATATACCATAATACATCAGAATATAGAAGAATATACCACAATATACCAGAATATGCGATAATATACCAGAATATACCAGAATATAACATAATATACCAGAATATACCATAATATACCAGAATATGCCATAATGTACTAGAATAAACCATAATATACCAGAATATACCATAATATACCAGAATATGCCATAATATACTAGAATATATCAGAATGAACTAAAATATACCAGAATATACCAGAATATGCCATAATATACCAGAATATATCAGAATATACTATGATATAGCAAAATATACCAGAATATACCATAATATACCAGAATATGTCATAATATAGCAGAATATACCATAATATACCAGAATATACGATAATATACCAGAATATATTATAATATACAAGAATATACCAGAATATACCATAATATACCAGAATATACCATAATATACCAGAATATACCATAATATACCAGAATATACCATAATATACCAGAATAGGCCATAATATACCAGAATATACCATAATATACCACAATATACCAGAATATAACAGAATATACCAGAATATAACAGAATATGTTATAATATACAAGAATATACCAGAATATACCATAATATACCAGAATATGCCATAGTATACCAGAATATACCAGAATATACCATAATATACCAGAATATACGAGAATATACCAGAATATGCCATAATACACCAGAATATGCCATAATATACCAGAGTATACCAGAATATACCAGAATATGCCATAATATACCAGAATATACCATAATATACCAGAATATGCCATAATATACCAGAATATGCCATAATATAGCAGAATATACCAGAATATACCAGGATATTGTTAAGACATTATAAATTGTAAGACTTCAATGCATGCCGATGTTGAGCTGAGTGTGCGCGCGCATCTACCGGTCGACTCTAGCGGCGAGATCGCATCGGCCGATTCGCTCTCTTTCGTCTTCGACTTCCCTACGAACCACACGTTTTTGTTTCCACTGCGTTAAGATAAAGTATATTAATTATTTTGAGTGTGTAAAAGTTATTCATTCGTTCCACTGTAATTAAGATAAATTGTTAAACTTTAATAGGTTATGGGCCCAGGCTCGCAAAGATTGATATAATAAGTGTATTAAATAGTCATAAAGACGTTTTGAGGTTAGGGCAACACGTGCTTAGCGTAGCCATGAGTAGTATTAGTACAAAAATTAAAGTATTGGAAAAAGATAACTACGAAACATGGCGAATGCAGATGGAAGCTGTATTAGTCAAGAACGAGCTGTGGCAGTATGTAAATGGAAAGCTGGTGAAGCCTGAAAATTCGAGAGAGCAGCCCAACCTGGATGCGGACTGGACGAAGAATGATGAGAAAGCAAAAGCAGACATAATTTTGTGTGTGAGCCCGAACCAGCTCACACAATTGAAGGGATGTGAAACCTCAAGGGAAGTATGGCTAAAATTGGAGAAGATATTTGCATCAAAAGGACCTGCTAGAAAAGCTACGCTGTTAAAGCAGCTTACCCTACACAGGATGAATGAAGGTGACGACGTGAGAAGTCATATAAATAAATTCTTCAATGTCAAAGACAAACTAAGTGATATGAACGTAGAGATAAATACAGACTTGTTCTCGATAATGCTTTTGTACAGTCTTCCGGCTTCATTTGAAAATTTCAGGTGTGCTATTGAGGCCAGGGATGAGTTACCAGATCCAGAATCATTAAAAGTGAAGATTCTGGAAGAGTACGATGCCAGAATCCAGAAAACAGAATCTACAAGCGCCATGATAGCGTCGCAAAAGAGGACCGTGGAAAAGATTCAGATGAAAAGCGAGAACAAGGACAGAAAGATGCAAGATCCAAGACAAAATAAAATGGGTAACAAATATCCAAATATAAAATGTTATAGGTGTCAGAAATTGGGACACATTGCATCCAAGTGCAGATCAAAATATCCCACGTATCCAACGCATAGGAATGAAAGTCAAAGTGCAAATACAGCTGACGATGATGCATACTTTGCTTTCATTGGAGGTACGAATAATGATGGTGAAATGTCACACGATGACAAACGATGGATCATGGACAGTGGATGTACTGCACATTTATGCAAGGATAATAACACTTTTGAGAACATGCTAGGTGTTTCTGAAAATTTGAATTTGGCGAACAATGGATCAACAAATGTAAAAGGAAGAGGTACAGTTAAATTGCAAATAGATACTGTCAATGAAAAGAGAAATATTAAGTTAGAGAATACGTTGTACGTACCAGATTTGAGGTGCAACCTCATGTCGGTATCAAAAATTGTCGATAAAGGTAATATGGTTATTTTTGACAAAGAGATGGCCATTGTGAAAGACAAACAAAGTAAAGAGACAAAATTAATCGCTGATAGAGTTGGAAATCTATATTATTTGAGAAACTCACAAGATGAAGAAGCTAGACATGTAAAGGAAGATGAGAATGATTCTTTAGTGTTGTGGCACAACAGAATGGCTCATCTGAATGAAAGAAGTCTCAGAGAAGTGATGTCAAAGGCTAGTGACGTGAAATTTAAAAATGATAAACGTACTTTAAAATGTGATGTATGTGCAATGGGAAAACAAACAGCAAAACCATTTAATCACACAAGTGATAGAAGAAAGAGTTTGTTGGACACGGTTCACTCGGATGTGTGTGGACCATTTAACGTCTCAACTATTGGAGGCGCAAGATATTTTGTGACGTTCATTGACAATCACTCACGCTGGTGCGTCGTTTATCTATTAAGACGTAAAGATGAAGTCTTTGACAAGTTTGTACAGTACAAAAATATGGTAGAAAATACTAAAGGTGGAAGGATAAAAGCTCTACAAACTGACAATGGAACGGAATATTGTAATGAAAAATTCGACAATTATCTGGCATCATCGGGGATAAGCAGAAGATTAAGTGCGCCGAGGACACCAGAGCAAAACGGACTGGCAGAGAGGAAGAACCGTACGTTGGTGGAAGCTGTCAGATGTATGTTGATTCATTCAGGTTTACCTTTATCTTTTTGGGGAGAAGCCTTAATGACGGCAGACTATATAAGAAATAGATGTCCTACTATGGGTTTGAGTGGAGATATTCCGTACAATGTTTGGCATGGAAGAATGCCCAATTTGAGACATGTGAAAACATTTGGTGCAAAAGTTTTTGTTCTAGATAAAACGCAGAAGGGCAAATTAGCAGATCGAGCTCATGAAGGTAGATTTGTAGGTTATTCAGAAGAAGCAAAAGCTTATAGAACATGGGTACCTGAAATGAGGAGAGTGGTTGTATCCAGGGACGTAAGGTTTGTCGAAGAAAATATGTACACGATTAAAAACCAAGAATCGTCAGTCGATGAAAAGATTTCCAATAAAGATGTAAGTAATGTTTTTGCAGAAATGAAGATTAATTTATCAGTGCCTCTTGAAGAGCAGAACAAAGAGAAAAGTGGCACAGTAGATAACAATCAAAATATAAATACACAAAAACGTCTACCTGGACGACCAACATTAATAAGAACTGGCAAACCAGGCAGACCAAGAAAGGCCTACAACTCACGTACTCAGTCAGAAACTACAAGTGACATTGGAAGCACGCAAGGATATGAAGAGACGCAAAGTGACCGAGCTACCAATGTGGAGGCTGATGATGTGTTCGAGGAGGCAGAAGCTAACTTTGCACAAATTGATTATCATGAGGCTTTAAATGGAGAAAATAGTGAAGAATGGAAGGAGTCAATAAGCGAAGAGCTAAAACAGCTCATCAAGAATAATACGTGGGACATTATTGAAAAACCAAGTGTTGATAAACCAAATATAATAGACTCTAAGTTAGTGTTAACAAATAAGACTGATGCAAACGGCAATGTAAAAAGTAGAAAAGCTAGGTTAGTGGCAAGGGGTTTTGCACAGGTTTACGGAATTGATTATTTTCAAACATTTGCTCCGGTAGTAAGGTTGGAGTCCTTTCGCATTTTAATTGCTCTTGCGGTTCAGTTAAATTTAAAAATTGATCAACTAGACATAACGAGTGCATTTCTACATGGTAGTTTAGATGAAAAGGTTTACATGAAAATTCCAGTTTTTCTAGAGAACTTTTTGACTTTGATGATACAGAACAATAAGTATAACGACATTTCTGGCAAAGCTCAGGATATGCTAAACAAAATAAAAGAGGGAAATAACGTATGTTTATTAAAAAGATCATTATATGGACTAAAACAAGCAAGTAGAGTCTGGAATACAAAAATTGATGGTATTCTCAAGAACCTAAATTTGAAAGCATCAAAAGCAGAACCCTGTTTATATTATAATATTAATAAGAATTACATAATTATTATTATTTTGTACGTTGATGATATGCTCATAGCTTATAACGATGATAGGAGGCTAGACGAGATAAAAAATAAATTAAGGTGTGAGCTAGAAGTAAAGGATCTTGGCGAAGCCAAATATTGCGTAGGGATAGAAATTGTGAGAAAAAATAATAGAATTTGCCTTATGCAGAGAAAACATATCAATAAGATTATAGAAAGATTTAAATTGATTGATGCGAAGATTTGTAACACTCCGAGTGATAGAGGTTTATTGTATTCATTAAAAGAAAACAAATCAAGTATAGAATTGCCATATCGAGAACTCATAGGAAGTTTGATGTACCTCTCTGTTGCAACTAGACCAGACATAATGCATAGTGTAATATTTTTATCACAATTTAATACATGTTTTGGAAAGGAACATTGGAGCGCTGCTAAGCGAGTCGTTAGATACTTAAAACACACCATTAATTATGGTTTAATATATAAGAAAGGTGACTTTGAGATTAAGGGATACGTAGATGCTGACTGGGGTTCAAATGTTATTGATAGAAGATCGTTTACGGGATATACATTCATGTTTAGTGGTTCATCTATCGTATGGAAAAGTCAGAAACAAAAAACGATAGCATTATCATCTGCAGAAGCAGAGTACATGGCAATGTCGGAGTCCAGTAAAGAAGCGATGTTTTTAAGAAATTTAATGTTAGAATTAGGAATAGAAATAAAAATTGTCATTTATAATGATAACCAAAGCGCACAATTGTTGGCAAATAATAGTATGTTTCATGCGAGATCAAAACATATAGATTTACGTTACCATTTTATAAGAGATGCTCTAAACAATAAGTTTTTGAATTATTTTACTTGCCAACAGAAAAGATGATAGCGGATGTAATGACGAAACCGCTTTGTAAAACGAAACATTATTTTTGTGTTAATAGTTTGGGTATGCAAGAAATTGTAAGTGAGAATGATTGTGACAAACATGCATTGAGGGGGAGTGTTAAGACATTATAAATTGTAAGACTTCAATGCATGCCGATGTTGAGCTGAGTGTGCGCGCGCATCTACCGGTCGACTCTAGCGGCGAGATCGCATCGGCCGATTCGCTCTCTTTCGTCTTCGACTTCCCTACGAACCACACGTTTTTGTTTCCACTGCGTTAAGATAAAGTATATTAACTATTTTGAGTGTGTAAAAGTTATTCATTCGTTCCACTGTAATTAAGATAAATTGTTAAACTTTAATAGATATACCATAATATACCAGAATACACCATAATATACTAGCATATACCACAATATTCCAGAGTATACCAGAATATACCAGAATAAACCAGAATATACCAGAATATACCAGAATATACTATAATATACCAGAATATGCCATAATATACTAGAATATATCAGAATATACTAGAATATACCAGAATATACCAGAATATACCAGAATATACCAGAATATACCAGAATATGCCATAATATACCAGAATATATCAGAATAGACCAGGATATACCATAATATACAAGAATACACCATAATATACTAGAATATACCACAATATTCCAGTGTATACCAGAATATACCAGAATATACCAGAATATACTATAATATATCAGAATATACCAGAATATGTCATAATATACCATAATATACCAGAATATTCGATAATATACCAGAATATAACATAATATAACATAATATACCAGAATATACCAGAATATACCAGAATATACCAGGATATACCATAATATACCAGAATACACCATAATATACTAGAATATACCACAATATTCCAGAGTATACCAGAATATACCAGAATATACCAGAATATACCAGAATATACCAGAATATACCAGAATATGCCATAATATACCAGAATATATCAGAATATACTATAATATACCATAATATATCAGAATATGCCATAATATACCAGAATATGCCATAATATAGCAGAATATACCAGAATATACCAGAATATACCATAATATACCAGAATACACCATAATATACTAGAATATAGCACAATATTCCAGAGTATACCAGAATATACCAGAATAAACCAGAATATACCAGAATATATCAGAATATACTATAATATACCATAATATACGAGAATATGCCATAATATACCAGAATATGCCATAATATAGCGGAATATACCAGAATATGCCAGGATATACCATAATATACCAGAATACACCATAATATACTAGAATATAGCACAATATTCCAGAGTATACCAGAATATACCAGAATAAACCAGAATATACCAGAATATACCAGAATATACTATAATATACCAGAATATGCCATAATATACTAGAATATATCAGAATATACCAGAATATACCATAATATACCAGAATATACCAGAATATACCAGAATATACCAGAATATACCAGAATATACCATAATATACCAGAATACACCATAATATACTAGAATATACCACAATATTCCAGAGTATACCAGAATATACCAGAATACACCAGAATATACCAGAATATACCAGAATATACCAGAATATACCAGAATATACCAGAATATACCAGAATATACCAGAATATACCAGAATATACCAGAATATACCAGAATATACCAGAATATACCAGGATATACCATAATATACCAGAATACACCATAATATACTAGAATATACCACAATATTCCAGAGTATACCAGAATATACCAGAATACACCAGAATATACCAGAATATACCAGAATATACCAGAATATACCAGAATATACCAGAATATACCAGAATATACCAGAATATACCAGAATATACCAGAATATACCAGAATATACCAGAATATACCAGAATATACCATAATATACCAGAATATGCCATAATATACTAGAATATATCAGAATAAACTAAAATATACTAGAATATACCACAATATTCCAGAGTATACCAGAATATACCAGAATATGCCATAATATACCAGAATATACCATAATATACCAGAATATACCATAATATACCAGAATATGCCATAATATACCAGAATATACCAGAATATACTATAGTATACCAGAATATACCAGAATATACCATAATACATCAGAATATAGAAGAATATACCAGAATATACAAGAATATACCACAATATACCAGAATATGCGATAATATACCAGAATATACCAGAATATACCATAATATACCAGAATATACCATAATATACCAGAATATGCCATAATATACTAGAATATACCAGAATATACCATAATATACCAGAATATGCCATAATATACTAGAATATATCAGAATAAACTAAAATATACCAGAATATACCAGAATATGCCATAATATACCAGAATATACCAGAATATACCAGAATATACCATAATATACCAGAATAGAGAGGCCTTCTTTTGCGCACAGACGATTGCGCACAATGATATGGCACACATTTCTTTTGGACACGGTATGATTGTACACACGGCTCTTTTGGACACGGTAAGATTGGACACAGTGGATGTTTGCGCAGGCAAGGATTGCCCACCTGGTGAATACACGCACGCTATGTTACGCACAGGTAGAAATGGACACATGATTGATTGTGCAGAGAAAGAATTCAAGCTGTTGTCAGAGAGTAGATGAGAGTGCTAACGCTCGGGTTTTGGCCGTGCCACTTTTCGTTTCGTTTCGACTTAGCCATGAACAGAACCTGTTCCGACTTAGCCTGTAACAGAACCTGTTTCGACTTAGCCTGTAAGAGAACCTGTTTCGACATAGCCTGTAACAGAACCTGTTTCGACTTAGCCTGTAACAGAACCTGTTTCGACTTAGTGTTTCGACGGGGGTGTCCCACTTGGACTCCGACCGATTGGACACATCCCGATTGGACACGTCCCGATTGGACTGTCCCGATTGGACTGTCCCGATTGGACTGTCCCGATTGGACTGTCCCGATTGGACTGTCCCGATTGGACGCGTTCCTTTTCGACTCCGTGCCGATTGGACTCGTGCCGTTTGGACGCCGTGCCGTTTGGACGCCGTGCCGATTGGACGCCGTGGCGGCTGTATTCATGACGTTTGGACGCCGTAAATTTTATAATCATTGCTTTTCGAAGTTTACATACAGTGATATTGTATTGTGAAATATATGGGAACCTATTAAATTTGGATCTGAATTTTAATTTTTATGTGTTTCTTGAGACTCGTGCCTTTTGGACGCCGTAAATTTTATAATCATTGCTTTTCGAAGTCTACATATGGTGATATTGTATTGTGAAATATATTATTAAATATGATTTGGAATCTATTAAATTTGGATCTGAATTTTAATTTTTATGTGTTTCTTGGGACTCGTGCCTTTTGGACGCCGTGGCGGTTGGATTCATGACATTTGGACGCCGTAAATTTTATAATCATTGCTTTTCGAAGTCTACATATGATGATATTGTATTGTGAAATATATCTTCGGAATGGGGATGGCTCTTACCTTGAGAGTAAAAGTAATTCCTTGGGAGTTGTATACAAAATAAATTTCTAAAAATTCAATATTTGCTTTACTCATCCTTTTTTTAAGAGTTCTCGGTATATCCCTTATAATACTTACAAAATAACCTTGAGAGTAAAAGTAATTCCTTGGGAGTTGTATACAAAATAAATTTCTAAAAGCCGTAGCATTTTCTCACATTTTAATCAACTTTTCATAATAAGCACATCTTACACAATCACCTATAAAATAACATCACTGACAAATTCTGATACTACATATAGATAGATTATGCATAAAAAATAAGACCATAAACTAATCACACAGCACAACTCACGATGGTAAACTTCAGCTTGAATTCTCTGCGTGCGCAATCCAATATTCCGTGTGCGGAAGAACCGTGTGCGCAATCGAGCTGTGTGCGAAAGAACCGTGTGTGCAATCGAGCTGTGTGCGAAAGAACCGTGTGCGCAATCGAGCTGTGTGCGAAAGAACCGTGTGCGCAATCGAGCTGTGTGCGAAAGAACCGTGTGCGCAATCGAGCTGTGTGCAATCGTCCGTGCGCGAAAGATCTGTGCGCCAAAGAGCCTCCCCCCGACCGCGTGTATCCAGTGTATCCTACAGACCAGCGATGGGCACGGTAGGGGCCCCTGAGGTGCTGGCTTCCCCCACCAACTACTCTTTCGTGCAGCGCGCACCTTCGCCGCGGAGCGGTGCCCCGCGCTCTTCGTTTCCCCCCTCGTACGAAAGAGTAGTTGGGGGGGAAGCTTCTTGACTGCCGCAGTCATAGCTGCCCATCACTGCTACAGACGCTACACTAGTATTTAAAGTCGCCTATAGAGCGCACCACAGTGTGCGCCGTACAAGATGGCCGACAAGTTGATACCCCTTCCGTCTTTTGAACCACCCCCTCAGAATCGTGCACGTGGTGCTGTGTGATTAGTTTATGGTTATATATTTTCTATGCATGAGTTGTGCTGTGTGATTGGTTTATGGTTATATATTTTCTATGCAGAGTGTGTCTATATTTAGTATTAAAATTTGTCAGCGGTATTAATTTTATAGGTGATTAAAAAAAATGTGAGTAAATGCTACGGTTTTAAATCAAGAGGATTGAGAATACATGAGTAAGATAAATATTTCTATCTATAAAAAAGGTTCGGATGGAATAAACCAGGTACTGTTTATGTGATTTATTTTTTTTTTTTTTACTGATGATATAGTGAATGGCAAACAAGATTACGTAAAAATGCATGTATTAACCCGTTGCGGTTCTATTTATGTCGATTTAGTCTAGAAATTGATTTTTCAACCATTACTGGCGTATTTTACATATTCATATTTCATTCATGAATAATACCATAATTACTTGTTATATAAAAGCAATTCTAGTTTTCACTGTTCTAAATATATTGGTAAAATGCATGTGTGTGCGATTAAAGCTAAATTGTATGATTGCGTACAGTAATTTTGGACAGTGATGAAAATGCGGCCAAGTCGTGATTAATTTCGGGTTAGGTTGTGATAATTTCGTGTTATGTGCGTTTGATGTGAAGTGTCAAATCCATGTTTAGTATGATGATGGATCTGTAAAATGTACCTAAACTAATTAATATTTGAAGTGTTAAAATGAATAGTTTTTAGAGTCTAAAATAAAGGTTAGGATATAATGATTTTACTCCCCAGATAGCACAGGACGTCTTAGAGACCCCGTTTTCTCGCCGTTTTTACGTCTTTACGTCTTACGTCTCTAAAAGATGCCTTTAAGGACGTGTAAAAGTCGCCTCCTTGGAGACATCGTTTTTACGTCAGAAATAAGGTGCATAAAAAAGGCACCTTTCTTGAACCGTCAAAACGACGTCTGAGAAAAGATGCCTTTAAGGACGTGTAAAAGTCGCCTCTTTGGAGACATCGTTTTTACGTCAGAAATGAGATGCATAAAAGGCACCTTTCTTGAACCTTCAAAACGACGTCTGAGAAAAGATGCCTTTAAGGACGTGTAAAAGTCGCCTCTTTGGAGACATCGTTTTTACGTCAGAAATGAGATGCATAAAAGGCACCTTTCTTGAACCGTCAAAACGACGTCTGAGAAAAGATGCCTTTAAGGACGTGTGAAAGTCGCCTCTTTGGAGACATCGTTTTTACGTCAGAAATGAGACGTAAATTCTTCGTTTCATCGTCTGAAGCAAGACGACTTAATGCCGTGTGTTGCGAGGCGTATCAAACACGTCTTACATTAGACGGCTTGAAGACGAATTATTTCAGACGTCTTTAACAACGTTTCTTCTGAGACTAAATAATAACGTGAATTTTTTGGAGATGTTATGATAGGGACTATAGTTAACTGTACAATGACTAAAATATACTGGTTTTTAATTTTGCTATTTCTTGGAATGATAAAAAAAATTAATTTTCAAAACATTATATATATATAACTTTATTTGTTCCCCTTAGGGTTACAAATCCATACATCTTCACTTTACAAACATTTTATCTCGCCGCTCTTACAACTAACCCAAAACATTATATATATACATTTATTAATAATAAACACATGGATGACAATAAAAAAAAATATATATATGGGTACATTAGGTAAAATACAATCGTATATATACGTATATATATATTTATATCGCTGGGTTTTTAATCGAAAGGAGACTTTTTTCGGTTCTACATGCGTACGCTTAATTAATATATAATAATAATATACATATTTACATTTTAGATAAATATTGGTGATGAGCGCATCTAGACACTATTTCCCATATATACATATATCTCACTACTGTTTTCCCTATTTGAGGTGTATTATTATGAATTTTTATAGAAATTTATTTTACATAAAATTTAATATTGAATAAGTCTTATTTTTAGAATTTGGTAAAAGTAAACAATTTTAGTCATACAGTAATATTATAATATTGTTACAGTTATCGATCGTAATTTGTTTAAATCAGAGGAAAATCTTCATGCTATCGGCGCAAAGGTTCGATCAATTAAAAATTTAATTGATCGAACCTTTGCGCCGATAGCATGAAGTAATATTATATATAGAAAAAATAAGGTACACCAAAGGTTAAAATCGAAATTTAATAAAGAAAACGGTAACCAAACTAAAAATCTAAATAAAATGTGGAACAGAAATAAAAGATTGATCTACTTTATATATGCGGATCTATGAAAACTTAAGAAACGCAGTATAAATATGAGGTTAAACAGAGAAATAATATAGTTATGTAATAATTAAGATCATTCATGTGATATAATTATATATATATATATATTAATATAAAGTTGGTAAAATTAAAAGGTTAATATACATTTAAAATGTAATATTAATAATAAGATTATTTATGTGATATTAAACTAAGTTGTTAAAATTATTAAAGGTTTATTCATTTACAGTTGACTCCCGTGTATAACGCGACGAAAAACTTGTTTAAAAAGACTGCATATATAGACTAAATTTACAGTAACGAAACATTATGTAAGAAGACTGATATACACTTATACTGTGTTACGAGCCAGGGCCGCGAGTAGCGCGTGTGGCTGGCGAAGGGTTATTACCCTTGGAATAGGGTTACAATTTGTTAGTTTGAGGAATAGAATCAAGCGTAGACGAACCTGAACAGTAGTTACTACATGAACAGGGAGCTACTAGGATGGTGTAGGAAAGACGTGCAGACGAACCTGATGCGTAATTGCGTAATCAGGGAGCTGCTAGGAGGTTGTAAAAGGGCACGGATAAACCCAATACAAGATTAGGTAGCCGCTAGGAGGTTGGATAAAGCGCAGACGAACCTGATGCGAAATCGCGTAAACAGGGAGCTGCTAGGATGCGGACGAACCTGAACAGTAGTTACTACATGAACAGGGAGCCACAAGGATAGTATAGTTTTCGTGGACGAACCCAGTGCGAAAGTGGGGAGCCACTAGGTTGGATAAATCTTTGTTTGGACTATTGGTTTGGCGCGAACGAACCTGATGCGTAATCAGGGAGTCGCTAGGATTGTTAGTAGGCCTCGTAACTAGTATAATTTAATTGATACAATCTGAGCGGTAAGATTGTATCGTGTGGGAACGTTCAATTACTAGATTAGGATTTTGGTCAATAATTAAGGGTTTAAGAAAGTTGCACAATGTACCAAAATAACACAAATATATTCTGATAAAGAATGTTTATGTACAATGGTGGTGTCGCGACTGAATTGAATAATGTGTATGTATAATATTATTACCTAAGATGCTCGGTGTTGACGCACTGGCAATGCGGGGCCTGATAGTACTAATAATGCCAAATAGACTTTAAACCGAACTCGCGGAGTCTTTAAGGTTAACTTTGATCGAAGGGGAACTTTAGCCCGATCTCACTAGACGTGGATTCTAACGACTGCAACACGACGTGACACTACTCGTGTCCAGAAAAGTACTAACCAACGAGAGTAAAAATGCAAGGGTTTATATACCCCAAAACTGGAGGGGTAGTCTGATTTTAATCTGCAGTTACATGGGACTGCACTCTCGTTTTTTGTGGGTTTCCATTAAATCGGGCCAGAGCTCGATCTCCGTCAAAGAGGGTAGATTTTAGAAGGGCCTGTTATCTAGGACGTTTCCTGCCAGAGACGATCTTGAAGAGATTCCCGTGAGAAAGTCAACGGAATTTCTTCTCATACCGTAACATCTCCCCACCAAGAAGAAACATCGCGGTTTGCGTGATGCTTTCTCATTAGGAAGGAAATGTCCTAGATACAATTAATGTGAAAAGTATCGAGTGTAGTGTAATGAGTGTACTTAAGCGCTAGATGAATGGAAATCATGTTGAAACTGCATAGCCAGGTTGGACCCATCCGTGAGCGACATCGTGTGGTGGTTGGTTAGGAAGTCGGTCTAAAAAGAGTCGTCCCTCAATGCATCCATCCTTCCTTGTCGTTACATCTGTGATGTATCCTCTCCTATCTCGCATCACATGCCTCGCCATGGATATCATCGAGCTGATGGGGCGGTTGTTTCGCGGACGGATGCCCTTGAGTATCAACTTATTCGCCTGCCAAGGCAGGTGCCGAAAACGTGGTGGCAAGATCCACACCTGGCTGACCTCACTGTCCACGGTTGTACCACGATTCCCCAGGAAAATGGACACCATTCCTGCCGGTACTGCGATGACACTGCCCCGACACCAGCAGGAATTAACCCTCACTGCCGTGAGGAGTCCTGGTTTAATTTCTGCTAATAGGGGTACGCACAGGTGGTGGCGCGCTTGCATGTGGTCGCTGAATGTTGCGAAGAAGATCTTCAACTCCTCCGGGTGGTCCTCCGCGACGACCCAGGCAGTCATCTGATCTTCGACGTCACGCACAATGCAGCGGAAGGATGTATATACAATGCGAGGCTCGATAGTATTAATCATCTTGCCCTCTTGCACCACGGTTCTCCTGGGGTCCAATGACAGATATTCTTATCAGTCACCTTAAACAACGTCAGTTGATGATGCGAACGTTTGGGCTGACTGCTGGCCAACAACTTCCTGATGGATTTTGTACTAGTGCTCCTCCCTTTCACGATCTTCCCCTCAGATGTAGATGTGTAAGGTCGTGCTACTAAAACCTTTCCAAAATTATACTGTTCTTCAGAACACTCGTTCGTTTGCGTAGCAACACTGCGTTTCAATAAAACTGCTGTGTCTTTCGACATAGATGTGACGACTGATAATTTTCAAAGCTCAGCACCCTGCTTTTATAGGGCTAAAGCACTTGTCTCTCCGGATGCATGGTCCTGCTGCGAGGTGGGGGTAGTCTGGTCCTTAGAAGATCGAGGCGCAGGGCTTTACACTTGTACTTGACAACTGCGTGTGTGTGTCTTGTTCCATAGGTTTCGTAATATTTATTTCAATTTGTTTGTGGTTGTCCTCTTCTACCTTGGGTTGGTTTCGGAAGATTTTAAATTTTATCATCACTATGCCCAACAAAATTAAAACTGCTATTATGCCCCCAATTAACGAAAAAGTTGAAATATGCTGGTGTTTGATCATCTCTCGGTGTGTCTTAATTTCTTTAACTTGTTTTTCAATGGCATCAATGGCCATAGCTGCCGGAAGGCTGTCCCAATTATTGGTTGGAGATTCCTCTTTTGTTGAATTTAACCCTATTACCTTGGCATGGTGTTCTGTAAATTCTGGTATTAACAATGTCAAATTATAAGATGCAGCAGGATAGTATATCATATCCTCTGTGGTCTGAACTACATCCAATGACCTTAATTGCATCGAGTTTACTGTTGTTTGACAACCTGCTTCTAATTTGAAGATACCTGTTCCGTGAAAAGTTTTTACAGTCGGCTTTTTTCCTTTACAGTAAATTTGTGCTTTCTTTTCATCCGGCATGAAATATAACCACGTGGCGGGTGCATTCAAAGCTCTCCAATGAGGTTGTAAATGTCCGGTTACCTTTATATTACAGGTATTCCAATCTATTGTTGTGGGGTTCAACAGTAAAGTAGTTTCACAGGTTGTATGTTTCCTTGTTTCATATAAAGGTAAAACAGCAGGTCCCAATAATTGTTTATGATGGTGATGACAGCTTCTTAAGTACTCTTCTGTGGGTAGGAAATATTGCTGTTCATCAGATGATACTGCAATGTATATAGATTCTGGTTGTATATACGATGTCACCTTCGAGTGTCCCAATAATTGTGTGGATGGGCAAGGATAAATTTTGTAAAAATTGAAAACTTGATGATCCAGTAATGGTACGGTGAGTTCAAAAACTATTCTGCCTTTTGAAAAAATTATATTTAATTTGGTGATTCTTTCAAGTTGCTCAGTTAACAACTCCTCAGGTGAAAAAGGAAATTCTCGTGACGACGTCTGCTTGATTTTTAAGGCCGAGTTTAACAATTGCTGGGGCGAGAAAATTGCTGGATGTAGAATTCCTTGTTTTGCTAACAGTATTGCATCTATTAACAGTAATAGATTAGTACTATAATCATCCAAACCCTTCTCAATTTCAAACAAGGTTTCCCTTATGACACCCTCAAAACGCAGTTTATCTATTTCTGATTGCGTTTCCTGTAATTGTTGAGAGTGTTCGGAGACGGCTTTCATGAGTTGAGACATGCCCTTGGTCAAGTTTAATAATCTTGTGTGAACGGTGGAAAATTCTCCCTTGATGATGTGAGTTTGTCTTGCAATTATTTCCGTAATCTCTTGTTCATTTTTGTAAATTTTATTTAGTTCCCGATTATAATAATCTGCGTCTTCCTGTGTTAGAGTTCCGAAAAGAATATTGCTAACAGTTCCCATGAAACCAAATGGAGCATTGCGTCTAGATGATTTTACATTGAGGTATGGATGATCCCCTATTGTAGATTTTATTAAACTCCGGTAATAACGTGTATTCTCTTCTTTTTTAATTAGTCGAGGTCCGAGGTCTTCATTAAGGCATTTTGTTGCTTCATGTCGTTTACATAGCTGATTGACTATGGACATGAGTTGTTGCACTGGAGGTGCATGCTGTAAATATTTATTTACGTCAAGTGAGGTCACCAGGCGCCATTGAGTTTGGTAAATTCTAATGTCCGGTAGCTTCTCAAAAAATAATCCCGTCTCTTGATGCAATGGTACTATGATTGAACCATTACTTCCTAGTTGTTGACCCATCGTCAGTGGTAGCAGAAGCAAATAAAACAGTGTCATGGTCGTTCCCAGCTGTTGGTGCAAAATAAGCATGTTTTAATTTATTTTGATGTTTGGTAATTGTTTTCTTATGTGTTTGTAACACTACATTATTCAAGTCCGTCACGTCTATTATTTTGTACGGTCCGATATAATGGGGGTCGAATTTATGAAGACGAGGTTCCAGAAGTACGTAAACAAACTCGCCCATATTGAATGTGGCAGATTTTGTTCGGCTATCATAATAACTTTTAGAGCGATTTTTTGCTTTATTTAAATTATCTGCTGCTACGTTGCGAATTTTTCCTATGTTTGTTATGAGTTCCGTTAAGTAATCTCCATATGTTCTTAAATCTGCACCGGTTGGAAATGAGGTTGGTTCTTGAGCTTGTTTGCCAAAAATTAATTCATATGGTGTAAAGTTGGTGGCTTCGTGAACCGATGTATTATAGGAAAACATGGCAAAGGGTATTAATAAATCCCAGTCTTCATAATCTTCCATGTAGTGTTTGAGGTATTCTGTGAGAACAATATGGCTCCGTTCCAGTGATCCATTAGTTTGTGGTCTGTATCCAGAAGTGGTGATTTGTTTAATTTTAAATATTTCCGAAAGATTTGTCATCAGAGTTCCAATAAAGCTGGTTCCCTTATCTGTGAGTATTGCACGGGGTGTTCCATAAATTGCAATGAAATGCCGTGCAAAGGCATCTGCAATGGTAGTGGCTCGGATATTGGGTATTGCTACTGCAATACAATACTTAGTTAAATTATCCTGCATGGTAAGAATATGTCGGTTTCCACTAGGTGTAATCGGTAATGGTCCCACGGTATCCAGAGAAATCTTATCAAATGCATTCAGGGGTGTGTCGGTGATCAACATAGGTTGACGAGTTTTTATCCTGACTAGTTTCTGTTCTTGACAACTTGTGCATTTCCGAATATAATCTTGAATTTCGTTGCGCATATGTGGCCAATGGAATCTTGATCGAATGCGGTTGTAAGTTTTTGTAACCCCTTTATGTCCTCCAATTAAACTATCATGTGCTTCTTGGATGATTTCTTGCCTGTCTTCTATAGAAGGTGTAGTAATAATGCAATTGCATATTGTAATTTGTTGAGTTGAATTCATGAAAACTTCTTCCATTGTTTTGAAAAATTCAGAAAATGGTAATTTATGATGATCTCCGGTGGCAGATATTCGAAAGGATTTTACTTGTTTTTGTTCCAAAGTTGATTGAAGGATTTTCAAACCACTAATTATATCTGCTTTCTTCACTTTGTCATGAAAGTTATCGGATATTATAATACTAAATGTTTTAAACAACCCATTGTTTGAAATTAAAACTTGTCCCTTTTGCGGTCGTGCAGCTAAAAGTTCTTGTTTATTTATTAATCCGGTATCCAATAATAGTTTTCCGACGGTGGTTATTATGTTGCAATCAGCAGATGTAAAATGTACGTAATTGTCCTCCTCAGCGGTAAGGGTGTTTGGAGAAATGGCGATCCTTTGTTTCGGTTCCGGTGATTCTTCCAGGTCAGTTTCGGAAAAAGAGCCATCCGAAGCGGCGTCGAAGAATGGGTAAGGGTCGGTTGTGCGGTCAGGTAGTTGTCGTGCACTTGCTTCGCCTATTGTATTGTTTGGTAGTTGAATTACAGTGGGCTGTAAAATTCCATCTGTTTCATGAAATGATTCCCCTCGTATATTGGGTAAAACCTCCTGTGGATTGTTTATATTCTCTATGACGGTGTTCCCAAGCGGTTCCTCAAAGGAAATCAAGTCCTCGGACAAATTCTTATTTTTATCCGTAGAAAAAACTTCTGTGGAGTTTGCCGCGGGTAAAAAATGGTATGCGGTGTCCTGGTTTTCATCCGGCATCGACACTTCTCGAGACAAACTCGGAAGGGATCTGTTTATGTCTATTATTGGCGAGTGTTGCACTCTTCCAAGGGCAGGTTCTTCTATTTCATCTGAACTGCTTGAATCCTGGTATGTCGGCCGTCTTTGTCGGTCTCGATGTAGTTGCCTAATTCGTTGCCCAATTGCATCGCCGCCGGCGTCCGATTTCGGTATCTGTGTCTTGAAGTCGGGGTCCTGGAGCTCCTTTGGTATAAGTGGAAGGCAGACGGTAGTCGGGTTACGCGACAGTGCATCCGCATTTTTATTAGTTTTTCCAGATTTGTGGAGAACTTGATAGTCATACTCTAAAAGTCGGAGTTTCCATTTCATAAGTCTTGATGTCGGATCTTTTACAGAATGTAGCCAAACCAACGGGCGGTGATCGGTAACCTGCGTGAATTTTGTTCCATAAACATACGGTCGAAAATAAATAACGGCATATACCATTGCTAAACATTCTTTCTCTGTTGCTGAATAATTTTTTTCTGCTTTATTTAGGCTGCGTGATGCGTAAGCAATCGGTAGATCATTGCCTATTTCACCTTGGCTAAGCACAGCTCCAATGGCATATTCAGAGGCATCTGTTGTAATGATGAATGGTTTGCTGAAATCCGGATATTGTAATATAGGTGCTTGACAAAGTTCTTCTCGTAATTGTTTGAAGCTATTTTCTTGTTCTTCAGCCCATTTGAATTTTTTGCCCTTTCCTAAAAGATCGATTAATGATTTTGCTTTTGTGGTAAAATCTGATATGAATCTTCTGTAATATCCTACTAGCCCCAAAAATTGTTGAATATTCTTCTGAGAGGTGGGTATTGGAAAATTCTGAACAGCTTTTAGTTTCTTAGGGTCCGGTTTTACTCCCTTTCTTGAAATGATATGTCCAAGATATGTGACTTCTTTCCGTAAGAATTCGCATTTATTGGTCTGAAGTGTCAAGCCATGTTCTCGTAGGCGATTCAGCAATTTCCTGACTTTAATGTTGTGTTCCTGTAGTGATGAAGCGTAAACCACGATGTCATCCAAATAAACGAAAACATCTGTTCCCTGAAGTCCAGTTAATACCTGGTCCATCAGGCGTTGAAAAGTAGGTGGTGCATTTTTCAAACCAAACGGCATTCGTGAAAATTCATAATGCCCATTAGGTGTAGTAAAGGCTGTTTTCTGTCGGTCTTTCGGATCCATTTCTATTTGGTGAAAACCGCTAGCAAGATCAAAAACGGAGAAGTATTTGGCTCCACCGAGACGATCTAATATTTCTGTAATTTGAGGTAGTGGATACTTATCAGAAATGGTTTTGTCGTTAAGCGCGCGGAAATCTATTACCATACGCCAACGTTTGTTTCCCTGTGCATCTGGTTTTTTAGGTACAATCCACAAGGGTGAATTGTACGGAGATTTCGATGGAGTTATTATTCCTTCAGATAACAAGGCATTAATCTGTGTTTTTATTTCATCCTGATGTACGGGAGGGTAGCGATATTGTCTCGTGTTGATAGGGACTTCATCAGTTGTATGTAAAGAGTGCTTGAAATCGGAGGCCTTCCCTAATTTATCTCCAGGGAGGTAAAATCGGTCTGGAAATTCCTTTATCAAGGTGGTGATACTACACATTTCTTCTTTGTTTAGGTGGTCTAAGTTTAATATTTTAATGATTCCCTGTATCCTATCTTCTCTAGTTTTAAAACCGGAATGGTGTCGTGCTTCTGAATAAATATCTTCGTCCGAAGTACTAAAAATATCATAAGGTTCCAAAATTTGCGGTTCTATTTCTATTTCCAACGCTTCTTCACTTGTGTTAGTTGCCATAACATGACATTTTCCTCTGTCATTCATGACTGCAGCTTCTCCTATGTATAGTTGATATCCTTCCTTAACCTTTGGATTAGCTATTGTAATTGCAATCTGCTGAGACGTTCGGGCATCTATGCGATGTTTGGTGGGTGTTTCCGATTCATGCTGGTAATTGGAGAATCGAATAGGTCTGGTAGGTTTACTTCTTAGTACCACTGTCCCATGGTAATAAGAAATTTCTGCTTGTTCCTGTTTCAAAAATGGGCTTCCTATAAGTCCATCTGCTTCAATTGTAAGATGCTTTACTACGTAGAAAAACGCAGGAGCTTCATGAATATGTAAAATCGTAGTTCCTAAGGTACGAATTGGAGTAGTCGTGAGTCCCGTTATCTCAATTTCTTCGCGTGAGATAATTTCTGCTCCTGTACCCAAAGCGTTAAGGACTACTAAATTGACTGATGCTCCGCCATCAATTAAAAATTCTCCCTTTCCTGATTCCAGTTCTGGAATTTTGATGTTGATTCGCGGGGCTGGTGGTTCCTTGAGAAGGGTTTTTCCTCGAAGCGGACAGTTCTTGGGCGAACTTCTTTGGTTTCGCTCATCGTGTCGCCGGTACGGTGAGCGCGATCGAAGTTTAAAGATTTGTTTGATTCGACCGATGAATCTCGCGAATCTCGTCGGAATTTCGGATTGCGTGGACGATTCTTACAGAATTTACCATCATGTCCTGATGTTCCGCAATGCCAACAATACGACTTTGAAAAACGTTCTTTGTCGGCATTTTTTAGTATTGTATACCTTTTTTCTCCGTCCCTTACACTTGAAGTGTCGGAACGATTGGAGGGGGAGTTTGAAGGGCTCCTGTGACGCAAGGTCCAGGCAGAAGCTCGTCCTCCTCTTTCATCCTCAAAACCAGATGGCCTAGCGTGTCGATCCCTGTTTCGGTCATATCTACTCGGAGATAGAGGGTACGACACTTGTCGGTCGTGATGATGAGTGTCCTGGTCGTAAGAGTCTCGGCGGGACCACCTTGATGGTGATTCATTCCGTGGCGACTGTCGCCGATTCCTTAATTTCTTGTCTATCTGTAGCACGATGTCGTAAGCTTCTTCCAGATTTTTAATATCTTTAGAGAGAGCCGACACCTTAAAGGAAACTCGATCCGGTAAACCATCGATGAAATTTTCCATGACATCGTTTTCCATCAATCTGATGAATTCTTCGGCATGGACCTCGTATTTTTCCCTCATGGCTCCGCGCGTACAATAAACCAAATGGCTTGTCCTATCGATGTATTGTCGTAGGCTTTCTCCTTCGCGAATATGTAACTTCGCGATTTCCACTTGGTAATATGACAAGCTCTTGCCGGGAGCGAACCGTTTCTTCAAATGTTGAACCAATGTTTTTACGGTTGTAAACTTGTGCTCTAATGTACTTCTACGTGCCGGTCCGACGAGTTTAGTTAGAACAATTGCCAGATACTCGGTTTCCGTACCCTCCGGAATCAAAGTTAACCCGTCCTCTATAGTTTGCGCGAAACGAATCAAAGGTGGGTCTTCCCCGTTAAAGGTAGGAATTGTCGAAGTAATATTCTGTAAGCATGTCTTTTGCGTCAACAGCGACATAGAATTTACAAGTGAAACCGTCAAGTTCATCATGTCAACAGAAGAGGTATTTGCTGATGAATTCGGCATTTTTAAAAAAAAAAAAAATTTTTTAACTAGAGAAAACTAGTATATTAATATTCAAAACGTAACTAGCGAAAACTAGTATATTGTTAATAATATTCAGACGTAACTAGCGAAAACTAGTATATTGTCAGTACTCAGTTACGAGTAATTTAACATAATAAACCCAAAATTAAAGTGATCCTAAAATAATTGAGTATCCCACCGCTGTCACCAGTTCTGTTACGAGCCAGGGCCGCGAGTAGCGCGTGTGGCTGGCGAAGGGTTATTACCCTTGGAATAAGGTTACAATTTGTTAGTTTGAGGAATAGAATCAAGCGTAGACGAACCTGAACAGTAGTTACTACATGAACAGGGAGCTACTAGGATGGGAACCGAGGGTTTCGGGGTTCTCCAATGGTGGCTCTGACCCATTGGTAGGATTCCGAGACCTAAAAGTCCTCTCACTCCACCTCCTCGTGGTGGTTCCTGGGGCGCACTGCGGTGCGTGCTAACGGAGTTGAGGGGTGCAGGAGAGCGTGCCTGTGGCATTACTGTGCCTGTTTATGCACAGATGGGCAAAGCTCTCCTGTCAATGTGTTCTGGGCGACCTGTTGTTCGTCTAGGACCCCAAACCGTAAACCGGTGGTCATGTTTTACCGGAACGGGGGGCTTGCCTTAACCGGCTGGCCCGCGAGGAGGATAAACCTCTATAAAAAAGTCTCTAACCCCTGTGCTATGCGCAACGTGGCCAGAGGGGCACCCCTGGAGTCGGCGCCGGGGGTGGGCGGATGGATGCATCCGTCATCAGCGTTTGACGACCTCCCGGTACCTGCCGCCCCCGGGAGTGTAGTAGGCCCACCGTCGGGACTCCGATACCGGCGGTGGAGCACCCCCTATCGGTAGCTTTGGAATTGGGTGATGAGTGAGGCCCCCCCAGAAATGGGGGGGTAGTAACCAAGCCCGCTATGCTTATGAAGATGTTTGCTAACGAAAAGTCTCGGAGTGGGGTGCCGTGCCCAGAAGCGGTAGTAGTGTTGGGTGAGAGGGTTCAGGTGTCTCGTACTGGGACACCTGAACCCACCGGGGTGGAGGTAGTCGGGGATCACCTGAGGACGCGGCGGAGCTCGGGCGCCGTCTCTCGAGATTCCTCGAGAGACAGCCGAGTCAGCGGCGTCTCTCTGGCGCGGTTCCTCGGTGTTGGCCCCAGTGCGCTGGGGCAGGAAGAGGACGCAGGGTCTGTGGCCTCCTTGGCCCCCAGAGCGTCGGGGAAGCGTTCTGCTTCGTCGCTTCCCCCGGAAGAAGGGCGGAAGCAGAAGCGTAAGTCGCGCGACCCTTCTGCCTCTGTTGCCGAGAGGCAGTTGGGCATGCGCGGGTTGCTTCCCGGCCAGATTGCCGGCCTGGTAGCTGAGCAATGCTCTCTGGTAGAGGGCACAGCTGATAGGGCCGGTAACCTTAAAGGGACGGCGGTCCGGGACCTCCGGGAAGCGTCCCGGGACATTATGGCGGCAGTGAATGAGCTGGAGAGGAGGGGGTTCCCCCCCGCCCCTGTCCTGCCACCACGGCAGCAGGAGGAGAACAAGTTGCAGGCGGAGAACTATGGTCTGCGTGCGGAAAACCTGGACCTCCGCCGGCAAATGCTGGAGCTGGGTGAGACGGTGGAGGCCTTGCGGGGCGAGTTGATGGCGGTGAAGAGGAAGCAGGATGCCGCCTCTGCCATTCCGCCGGCATCGCCCCCGACCCCTGCCTCTGGTACCGGGGTGCTGCAGGAGGAGGGTGGGGCCCTGCTGGCCCAGATCGGGGCCCTTATAGACGCGAAATTCGCGGCTGTGAGGAAGGAACTCCGACTGGGTCGGCGTGCCCCGCCCATCCCGGGTGATGCGGGGGCTGTGGTGGAGCGCGGTACTGCCGTCCCCGTCGTGGTCCCTCCTCCGGAGAAGAAAGGGAAAAAGAAGAAGAAGAAGAAGAAGAGGGGGAAGAGTGGCGGGGAAGTCGGGGCCACCGTAGCGGCACCGGTTGTGTCCCCCCCTACGGCTCCCTCTTCGGCCGCGACCCGTCGAGCCCCTCCCCAGCCTCCGGTCGTGGGTACCTCCAATGAGGTCCCATGGTCGCAGGTCGTGGGGAGAAAAGGGCGCCGGAGGGTCGCGGTGGTGAGTAACCCCCCCTCGCCACCGGCCAACAAGGCCAAGGCCAAGGCCGGTGGAGCCAAGGGAGCGCCTCCTCGAGTGGCGGCCCCTCCCCGGACGGCAGCGGTAACTATTACCGTGCCTGAGGGGAGTAAGGTCTCCATAGAGGAGGCGATGAAGAGGGCTCGCCAGGGAATCGATCTGGATTCCCTGGGTATCGGGTCCCTCCAGATGAAGAGGGCTGTTACCGGCGCCCTGATCCTCCAGGTTCCCGGTGCGGAGGGGGCGAAGAAGGCGGACGAGCTGGCCGCCCGAATGACCGACGTCCTGCAGGGGACGGAAGTTAAGATTTCGAGGCCGGTCAAGAAGGCGGAGTTCCGCCTGACCGGCCTGGAGGTTTCCGTCACCCCTCAGGAGGTAGCGGCGGCGGTGGCGCTGGTCGGGGGTTGTGCCCCCGAATCCGTCCGGGTGGGGGAATTGAAAATTCCCCCCGGGGGACTCGGCACCATATGGGTGCAGTGCCCTGCGACGGCGGCCATCGCCGTTGAGAAGGCCGGCTCGATCCGGGTGGGGTGGTCCGCCGCCCGAGTTGTGGTGTTGGCCGCGAGGCCTCTGCAGTGTTTCCGCTGCCTCGCTCTTGGGCATGTGAGGCAGCGGTGCACTGCGGAGGTCGATCGCTCCGGTCATTGTTACCGGTGCGGCGATCCCGGCCATCGGGCGGTGGACTGCCGATCTCCCCCGCACTGTGCGGTGTGCGCAGCGGCGGGCAGGCCGGCGGCTCACAAGGCGGGGAGCAAAGCTTGCTCCCCGCCTTCCAAAAAGAAGAGACCCAAGGGGGCGGCCGGTGCGGGGCCGTCCTCTGGGTCGCCGGAGGGTAGTGGGGGAAGTGGCAAGAAGGCCCAACCCCCCACTCCCTCCGCCTCCGCGGAGATGGAGGTGGAGCAGCCTGCGGCGGGTCCGCCACAGGCTGCCGTATCGGGAGGGCCTTGAGCTGTTAAATTCTCGGCTCACAGGTCCTCCTGGTTGGTGCTCCAGGCCAACCTCAACAACTGCCGCCAGGCGCAGGACCTAATGGTCCAGCACATGGCGGAGTGGGAGGTTGGCCTGGGGGTGGCCGCGGAGCCCTATGATGTCCCCCGCCAGCCGCACTGGTTTGGGGATTTGGAGGGCTCCGTGGCGATAGTCAGCCGCCGGGATAAGGCGGCTCCCCCCTGTACCGGGGTCGACCGGGATAGGGGGGTGGTGTTGGTCAAGTGGGGAAGGTACTTGGTCGCTGGGTGCTACTGTTCACCAAATTGTGGCTCCGATGAACTCGGGCGATATCTGGACCGGTTGGGGGACATGTTGTCCCCCCACCGCCGCGGTCCTGTATTGGTTCTGGGGGACCTCAACGCCAGGTCGGCGTTGTGGGGTAACCCTGGGACCAACGCCCGAGGAGGAGCCGTGGTGGACTGGGCGGAGGGGATGGAGCTCCGACTGTTAAATAGGGGTTCCGTCCCGACCTGCGTGAGGTGGAATGGCTGGTCTATAGTGGATGTATCGTTCGCTACAGCCTCCGCCTCGCGCAGTGTGTCCAATTGGCGGGTCTGGGAGGGGGAGACCCTCTCGGACCATGGCTACGTCCTGATGGACGTAGCGGGGTCCGTGGACCCGCCTGGACACCTCCGCCGTGGCACCCTGGCAGCGCCCAGATGGGCGTTGTCGCGACTGAACGGGGACCTAATGAGGGCCGCTATTATCGGCTCCGCCTGGCCTACGGCCAGGGAGCGCGGTGCAGAGGGGGGGATCGCCTGGTTCCGGGAAACGTTGCAAATGATTTGCGACGTTGCGATGCCCCGGATCCATGGTGCCCCCCCAAGAAAGGCAGTGTATTGGTGGACGGACCGGCTGGCAGAGTTACGTGTGGTCGCTGGCCGTGCCCGTCGCCGATACACCCGCGCTCGGCGCCGCCACTTTGTAGGCGGTGACCCGGAGTCGAGGGTCGCCGACCTGTACGGGGTGTACAGGTCGGCGGCTATGGCCCTCAAGCGTGCAATAGCCGCAGCCAAGGCGGAGGCATGGGATGAGCTCCTGCTCACCCTCAGAGACGATCCGTGGGGGCGCCCATATAAGGCGGTGCTTGGGAAGCTCCGCCCTTGGGCGCCCCCGATCACGGAGAGGGTTGACCCGGAGTTTTTGGGGCGTATCGTGGACACACTCTTCCCCCTCGCTGATGGGGGGGATGAGAGGGTGGAAAGCGCCCCTCGTCCGGCCGACTTAGGTTGGTCGGACGAACTCCGGGTCTCTGAGTGGGAGCTGTCCGAGGCCATTCGGGGACTCCGGGAGGGGGGCAAGAAAGCCCCCGGTCCCGATGGAGTCCCTGGCCGTATAATAGCCTCTGCCTTGGGGGTCCTCGGCCCGGCCTTCAGGTGCGTATTGGATGCGCACCTGAGCCGGGGTACCTTCCCCAAAGAATGGAAGAAGGCTTGCCTGGTTCTCCTCCGCAAGGAGGGTAAGCCCGCAGAGTCTCCCTCTGCTTACCGGCCGGTTTGTTTGCTCGATGAGGCGGGCAAGCTGTTCGAAAGAATAGTAGCCGCCCGCCTCCTCGAGCACCTGTCGCGGGGTGGTCCCGACCTCAGCGACGGCCAGTTTGGATTCCGGAGGGGGCGCTCCACGCTAGATGCGCTGGAGCGCCTGCGTCTCCTCCGGGAGTCGGCTGTCGCTCGGGGCAGGGTGTTGATCGCTGTGTCGTTGGACATTTCCAACGCCTTCAACACCCTGCCCTGGAGGGAGATAGAGGGGGCACTGGAATATTTCCGGTTCCCCCTCTATCTCCGGGAAGTCATTCGGGATTACCTCCGCGGCAGGGAGGTGGTGTATACCGGCCGGTGTGATGTTAAACATCAGAGGGAGATATACCGCGGGGTTCCGCAGGGGTCGGTCCTGGGACCACTCCTGTGGAACCTCGGCTACGATGCGGTACTGCGGGTAAGCCTCCCCCCTGACACGGGTGTCATCTGCTATGCGGATGACACCCTGGTATATGCAGAGGGGGAGGATTGGAGGGGAACCGGGCGGCTTGTGGAGTCCGCCCTGGACCGCGTTGTTGGACGGATCCGTGCAATGGGCCTGACCGTGGCCGCCGCAAAGACCGAGGCGGTATGACTGTATGGCCAACCGCTTCGGCCGCGGCGGCCTGCGTTTGGTCGGGACCTGCGGATCCGTGTCGCTGAGGTAACTGTCGATGTTGGGCCCGGTATGAGATACTTGGGCCTAACTATCGACAGCCGCTGGCGCTTTGATAGGCATTTTGACCTCCTGGTCCCCCGGTTGGAGAGGACGGCGGCCGCGTTAGCGCGGCTGCTGCCTAATGTCGGGGGACCTCAGACGAGAGTCCGCCACCTCTATATGGGGGTGGTGCGGTCGATAGCCCTATATGGGGCCCCCGTGTGGTTCCGGTCGCTCGAGACCAGCCGGCATTGCCAAGTGCTCTTGGAAAGAGTACGGCGCAGGCTGGCACTCCGGACCATACGGGGGTACCGCACCATCTCCGGTGAGGTGGCGGGACTCCTGGCCGGGATTCCTCCCTTACATTTGGACGCGGAGGAGCGGGCGATCAACTACGGCGTCGCCTGCTCCTTCCGCCGTCCGCGGGGGGAGGAACTCTTGGTCAGGGAGATGGAGGAGGTCGATGCCGCTAGGCGTCAGGCCCGGGCAAATACACTGGCGCGGTGGAGGCAGTCGCTTGCCTCGTCGCCGCGCCCGGTAGTCCGGGCACTCCTGCCCATCTTTGAGAGATGGTGCAGGGGTCGGTTCAGCTTGACCTTCCGCCTCACGCAGGTGCTTACCGGGCATGGGTGCTTCGGTGAGTACCTGCACCGTATGGGGCGGGAGCCGGCAGCGCAGTGTCACCACTGCGGCGAGGAGGAGGACACGGCGCGGCATACCTTAGAGGAATGCCCTGCGTGGGCAAGGCCGCGCCGGGTCTTGAGAGCCGCAGTGGGAGGGTGGGACCTCTCACTTGCGGTCATGTTCGACCACCTGACTGCTAGCGAGAGGTCGTGGAAGGCGGTGGTCTCCTTCTCCGAGGCTGTTATGTCGGAGAAGGAGGCCGCCGAGAGAGTACGGGAGGCGGACCCGGGCTCTGCGAGGAGGGAGTGGGCGCGGGGACGACCCTCGCGCCGAAGAGCCCCACCTGTTTGGCGCAGGAGGGGCGCAGTTGTGGACGGGAGGGCGTCGGTGTCGTCCCCGCGTCAACTTGTGCCCCCACGAGGGGGGGCGGTGCTGGGGTCGCCGCGGGGGGTCACCCCGCGACGGGGTAGTTCCTCCTCGGAGGAGGAGGTAGAAGAGAGGGGTTCGTCGCGGGGTGTCCCCCCGCGGCGTCGGTTGCCCGGACGGCGGGCGGAGAGTGGGGGGGATCGGGGGGTGAGCTGACCCCGGTTCTCCCGGGGGGGAAGTTAGATTCCCCCCCCGGGATGGGTCGACTTCCTCGAGGGAATCTCGGTGCTGGGGACGTCGGCCCGTCCCCCTGTGGAGCATCGAGCTCTGGGGGGCGAGGGATGGGTGGGGTGGGGAGGGTCGGGGCGTGCCGGATCACGCCTCCGACGACCCTTCCTTACCGGTAACGGCGTCTTCTTGCCCTAGCCTGAGGCGGGTGCCTTCAGGCCACCCGGACCGGGCGGGGCACGAAGACGCCGAGGGGCCGTGGGTGGACCGAGCGGGGGCTCGGGAAGCCCATTCCGACGGCTCCAGGGATAGGGATGGGGACACCGGGCGGGTCCCTCCGCCCGGGGTCTTATAGAGTAGGTAGTGGGGGAGGCTAACCCCTCCCCCCGGGATTTCATGATAGCTGGGAAGTGTCCTGTTGAGTACTCGCGTGATCCAGGCACTTCCCATTTAGCTTAGGTGGGTGTGGGGTTTTAGTGGGTAGCCACTGGGGACGGGCGCGCCTTCGGCGCCCCCCTCCCCGGTGGTAGTCCCACATAACCTCGGTTCCCCCCCGGGGGCCGAGGTATGCGTCATGCATTTCCCCACAATAAAAAAAAAAAAAAAAAAAAAAAAAAAAAAAAAAAAAAAAAAAAGGGAGCTACTAGGATGGTGTAGGAAAGACGTGCAGACGAACCTGATGCATAATTGCGTAATCAGGGAGCTGCTAGGAGGTTGTAAAAGGGCACGGATAAACTCAATACAAGATTAGGTAGCCGCTAGGAGGTTGGATAAAGCGCAGACGAACCTGATGCGAAATCGCGTAAACAGGGAGCTGCTAGGATGCGGACGAACCTGAACAGTAGTTACTACATGAACAGGGAGCCACAAGGATAGTATAGTTTTCGTGGACGAACCCCTGTGCGAAAGTGGGGAGCCACTAGGTTGGATAAATCTTTGTTTGGACTATTGGTTTGGCGCGAACGAACCTGATGCGTAATCAGGGAGTCGCTAGGATTGTTAGTAGGCCTCGTAACTAGTATAATTTAATTGATACAATCTGAGCGGTAAGATTGTATCGTGTGGGAACGCTCAATTACTAGATTAGGATTTTGGTCAATAATTAAGGGTTTAAGAAAGTTGCACAATGTACCAAAATAACACAAATATATTCTGATAAAGAATGTTTATGTACAATGGTGGTGTCGCGACTGAATTGAATAATGTGTATGTATAATATTATTACCTAAGATGCTCGGTGTTGACGCATTGGCAATGCGGGGCCTGATAGTACTAATAATGCCAAATAGACTTTAAACCGAACTCGCGGAGTCTTTAAGGTTAACTTTGATCGAAGGGGAACTTTAGCCCGATCTCACTAGACGTGGATTCTAACGACTGCAACACGACGTGACACTACTCGTGTCCAGAAAAGTACTAACCAACGAGAGTAAAAATGCAAGGGTTTATATACCCCAAAACTGGAGGGGTAGTCTGATTTTAATCTGCAGTTACATGGGACTGCACTCTCGTTTTTTGTGGGTTTCCATTAAATCGGGCCAAGGCTCGATCTCCGTCAAAGAGGGTAGATTTTAGAAGGGCCTGTTATCTAGGACGTTTCCTGCCAGAGACGATCTTGAAGAGATTCCCGTGAGAAAGTCAACGGAATTTCTTCTCATACCGTAACAACTGTCACATAGAATACATACACTAATTTTGAACAATTATTTTTCATTGCGTTATTTGGGAGTCTACCGTAAAATGTAATAATTATTTAAATTAATGCCGAGGTACGTAGTTAGTTTGTTTCCGTGCGCTCGTATATATTTCAAATTCGAATCAGCAGTAATGGGTATGCAGTAATTGATCCATGGCTCTTTTTTAATAAATTAGGAATAATATTAAAATAAAATACGATCGAAGCTTGATACCGCAGTAATCGGTACATTAACCCTACTAGCAGCGAGTACGTAAATAACATGTTACATGTACAGTGGGTGTACAGTTATTGAAAAATGATAGTGAATTTATATAGAAAATATATATATCTTCATAGCAAAATTTAATATTATTCGTACACCTTTTAAAAAGGAATAACTTTTTCAAAATTCGACCCAACAGCTTGAGTTTTTTTGTGACGTTAGAAGGATTAGTTTATTAGCTAATGTGTAAATAATTTTTTTTTTAATTGTTATTGCTCGCAATTGCGAAGAAAAAAGTAAAGGTCACGATTTTTAAATTCTTTATCTGTGATTGTAATGAAAATTTATAAGGTGAATGGGGTTGGTATAAGTAAGTTATATATAAACATGTACAAAGTTTCATCGAAAACGATCAAAGTTGTTATGAAATATAAATGATTGAAAATAGCAAAAATTGTAAGAATCCGCGATTTAAATTATTCGCAAACCCTAAATTCAAAGATTTTTACATGTTACAATGCCCATAGCTTTTTTATGCGTCAACCGATTTCAATGAAACTTTGTACATGTATACAGGGTGTCCCAAAATCTCTTCAACTCCCGGAAATGGGAGGTTCCTTGGGTCATTTTAGGAAACCCTGTATAACTTACTTAGATTTATAAAATACATGTTTGAAATTTTCACTACAGGCACAGATAAAAAATTAAAAAATCGTGACCTTTACTTTTTCCTTTGCAATTGCGACCAACAACTAAAAAAAAAATTATTTACACATTACTGCTAGTAAACTAATCCTTCTAACGTCACAACAAATCTTAAGCTGTTGGATGAAATTTTGAAAAAGTTATTCGTTTTTAAAAGGTGTACGAACTTTGTATACCCACTGTAAATCGTTGAAGTGTTCGAAGGGTGCTCTCAGACAATTTATTTTCTATTGCAGTTGACCTTGGGTAACCTATAATGACCTTCATAATAGGTCATTGCATTCGTCTTGAAACACACTATCACAATATAAATAAAACACCATACTGTTCCATTTAAAAAAACAGTGTTGACATTCATGTCTCCTTGACGTCTCCACCTATAAAAAAAAGAATAACGTCAGACTACCAGCGCCTCGATATCAAGTAAGTTTGGTCTGATGCATTATCTTCCATCTTCAAAAACAAGCGAGTTATTCAAGTTACCTGTTTATAGCACCTAATCCTGTATAAGCCACGTCTGTATGGAAACTTCCGTTTCTTTTTCATCCGATGAATAGATAAGGTGAAGTGCCCTAAGTCTGGACAGTCCAAAAGTGATACCTAAATCTGGACAATTGAATTTTCATAGTAAAATCAGTTATTAAGAGATTAAATAATTATATTATATATTCTGAGGCCTTAGCTACAAGTAGGTGTGAATATTATTTCATTATGACATCAATTGAAATTTAAAAATAAATTCAAAGTTCATCTGAAAACAGTATACAAAATAGTCTATTTACATGAGAATCATGTGCATTTATAGTTCGAACTTTTGTTAGAAAAAAAGATATAATTTAAGCCCTCAGTCAAAAAATAATTATCACGCATAATAATACTGATATTTTAAAATAAGTTGGCAATCAAACTTAACGTAAATAATAATTATTAATCCAAATATTAGATGTCCAAGATTAGGACTGTTTCCAAATATAAGTACTCCATACTGGGACGCCATGACAGTAGCTGTCCCACTCTAAGCTTACATATACGCAATATGCTTACGCCTGAAGCCGGACACGTGTTTGTGAATAAAATCAACGTATTGTTTGCAAATTATTTAACTACATATACGTATAATTAGTCTTCTATTAGCTTGAATAACGTATGTTATTATTAATATACATTAGTAATAAATAATTTAAAATAGTAATTATTCTTTAAAATTACATTGATTACCTTTAAATTTAATATTTTTAAATTTAATATTTTTTTATTTAAATAGTTTAATATAAAATATTATTATAAAAACATCTTTGTAATCACAACTCAATATTTTATATTAAACTATTTAAATTAAAAAAATATTAAATTTAAAGGTAATCAATGTAAAATCAATACAATATAATTAATTATTTTTCTATTAGTAATGTAAGAAAATATTATAATATTATATATTATATAATAATTATATCAATAATTATTAATTAATTAATTTTAAAGAATCATTACTATTTTAAATTACACTCAATTAGATTTATTATAAGAATTTTTATTAAAATTAATCCCTTAATTAATTAATTTAATTATATTCTAAAAATATTATAATATTATGTTATTAAGAAAAAAAAGCTATAGAAGAAGAACATTTGACAAACAAACAGGAAAAAGAGAGAAACAAGATTAGAAAAGAAAAAGAACAAGAAATCAATAAAAAATTACATGAAAGAAAAAAGCTAATTACACAACAAATTAAAGTTATTAAGTTACAAATCAACGATAAATCTAAAAAAATAAGGTCTAAAGCAACTAATGATACAAAAAAAGATGAAATTAAAGAAGAAAAAGCAAAATTATGCACTCAATTAGACAATATGGAAAAAGAAGTATTGTCTCTGTAAGTGATTGCATTACAACAAAAAATAAAAATGATAGGGAATAGAATTTAATGGAATAATATTTTTGTATGTAATTTGTTAAAAATTTAATGAAGTTCGATGTTATAGTCTAATACCATAATCTATGATAAGAATACTACATATTACGCAAAGCATCTTCTATTCGTCATGCGCAACCAACCACCGTTTTAGGATATGTTCGCTCGATCAACTCGTAAATTGAATTTGTCCAGGTATAGACTTTACTTCTGTCCAGGTACTAGCTTAGATTGGATTTAATATGTCCAACTATAGGTTTGAATTATTCTTGTTAATACAATTAAGATTGTATGTTAAAACTCTTAAAAAATTATTTTTGTTTATTTAAAGTGATAAAATTTAAAATAGAAAAACATGCTGTCCAGGTATAGGGCACTTCACCTTACTTTTGATCTCTTTGCTGCATCTAAAAATTAGAATTTGAATTCAATAATATATTCAATTGTATACAACTAAATATAAAAAATAATAACGTGACTGTGAATAATTACCTATTATTACTTTGGCAAGTTTCATATGTACTGCATGGCGAATACGTCAGATCGGACTGAGTCTGACTCGGCGGCAAGTCCTTCGGCCATTTTCGTCTTTACCTTTACTTTTGCATAATCATCTGAAAGCATTATAAATATTATTTAATATGAATATATAACATTATAATATTATTTCGGTTCTTCATAACTGTTTCAATCAGAACTGACAGATAGCAGTTTGAAACAGTTAATTTCAGAACCTTAATTTTCACTCACTGATACAAATAAAATGGGGAAACTTCCATACCACCCAAATTGAGGTGTTCCCCGCTGGCACATTACTTTTTTTTTTAAATGTGGGTAGTTCGCCGATAGCTCTATCGTCCCACATCATGGGACAGATGTAATTACGGTAAGTATGCAGAAAACCATAATTACATAATTACCATAATTATTATACATATATATACATGCGTGCTAAAAGTGTTGAACGATAAAACTAGACTGTAACATATAAAGGATAAGATATCCGTGTACATGTACTTATGAAATACAATGTAGCAATGGGAAAACAATAATTTTGTCTTCAACTTCCAATTTAACATATTTGGTGTAAACATCCGTAACGTTAAAAATTTCAGACGGACCTACAGAAGGAGATTCTATTGAAAAAATTCCAAATTCGGATGATTTACACGGACTTTCGTAGAAGTCTTTCAGATATAAAAATTTTCTGCCAACTATTTTATATACGTCATTCAATAATATTAAATTTTCTACAAGAATTACATCACCAGTAATAAGGGAACAACAATTATTTGGCTCACTAGTTTTCAAACTGAAATTCTGAAAATCAACGCGTTTGAATTGTTTACTAACATTAACATTAATATTTAACGGTCCTTCAAAATGTTCATTTTTAAAGATGGGAAATTTACTATTATGCATCTGTTCTTTTATAGAAATATTGTTCGATTCACGAACCAAAAATAAACATTCATTACTCGCGCCGTGGTATGTAAGTATTCCCGTCAACGGGGATCTTGAAGGTTCGACCTTTTTTACAATTTACGATTGTAACCGTCGCGCCTGGCCTTCACGACATTGTCCTCTTCAAGGACCGTAAGGGTCCAAAGCATGCACTCGCACCCCCCTTGGGCCATCTGGTTCTAAACAAAACACCGTCAGGATAGGAGTTAAGTAATTTACAGGGTACCGAACGCGAGGTACTCGAGGTTCCCGGAATCGGGGTTCGAGTTAGGTGGTCGGTTGTCCGCTTGGGATAAGGGGCCATAAAACGCCGAATCAAGTACGGGCCACTTGGGCCATTTTTTGTACCACTGCTCCGGGGTCCCAGCAATTTACATTTTCCCAAATTTTCCGCGATTGACCCAGGGTAGGGGCTTCCTCCTCCACCGACGAGGTCTGTTCGGAGGATCCTCCTCCCTCGGGTCAAGCAACGAATAGGGATGATGCTTTCGAGGACTGGGACTCACCCCCTCAACGATCGCAGCACCAAGGAGGTGAACCAGGGATCGGACCCCGAGAGCAGAAGTCAGAATATTTTCCAACTTGGAACGAAACACATCGATAAAGAAAAACCGGGCAACCACCTCGGTCACGATTTTTATACGCACAAGATAGTTGTATAGTTTCTCCAAGGAGAACTAGCGAGCGTCGCAAGGGCTGAAACAAGTTCCGTTCGTTTTAATACCGCTACAATTCACTGTTCCGCAAATCAAATAGTCGCCCAAGGTTAATTCGGCCGGCGACAGTGCTGTATTATAGTGTAAAAATAAACAATTTTATTTTTAAAAAACAAAAGAACATTTATTTACGGCACGGAAATAAAAACAAATATGGCATTTTTCCGTATGCCGTTTTACTAATTGCTCTAATATTTTATCATGTTTTCGAACCGATTTTAAAATACTTTGTAAAAAATTTTCGAAATGAAAAGCTCCGAAATTGTCAAGCGGCCCATTATCTTTTACATCTCCCGCAATGTGCAAGAGATTGTGAACATTATGAGAAATGTGCTGTGCACCATATAATATTTTAAACGTTTTAACAAAATAATGTAATAATTCAGATGCATAGTCAATTGATTTAAGATACTTAGAATTTGATAATATTGTGATTGCTACATGTAATGAAAGAAAATTCGTATATCTGTCTCTACTTATGTTGTTTAACAAAACTACTGGGCCTGTATAAAAAAGGAACTGTCTAAATTCCGTTGCTTTCCATCGTTTCAGTTCATTCAAACTTCGTGGCTTTCTACTAAATTCTAATGGCATGCACTTTGCCAGAGAAGCTAAGGAGGTTGAGATTTTAATAGATTGCGAATTTGAAATTTTTGTAGTAGGTTTTCCACAGCACCATAAGTTTGTTACGAGCCAGGGCCGTGAAGTAGCACGAGTGGCCGGCGAGGTGTTATTACTCTTGGATTAAGGTTTTAAGAGTGCAGACGAACCTGATGCGTAACCAGGGTGCTGCTAGGTAGCGGACGAACCTGATGCGATAATCAGGGAGCCGCCTAGGATAGTTAAGAGTGCAGACGAACCTGATGCGTAACCAGGGTGCTGCTAAGGTGACGGACGAACCTGATGCGATAATCAGGGAGCCGCCAAGGATAGTGGGTGATTCTTGTGTTGGATAAGAGTGCAGACGAACCTGATGCGTAACCAGGGTGCTGCTAGGTAGCGGACGAACCTGATGCGATAATCAGGGAGCCGCCAAGGATAGTTAGTGGGCCTCGTAACTAGTATAATTTAATTGATACAATCCGAGCGATAAGATTGTATCGTGTGGGAACGTTCAATTACTAGATTAGGATTTTGGTCAATAATTAAGGGTTTAAGAAAATTGCACGATTAACCAAACAACACAAATATATTCTAATAAAGAATGTGGTATGTACAATTGTGGTGTCGCGACTGAATTGAAGTAGTAGTATATGTTTAATATTATTACCTAAGATGCTCGGTTTTGACGCACTGGCAATGCGGGGGTCTCGAAGTCAACTTAAGAAGAGCCTAATAGATTTAATACCGGACTAGCGGAATCTATACGGTTATATTTGATCGAAGGGGAACTTTAGCCCGATCTCACTGGAAGTGACTTTACGAGATGCAGCACGACGTGACACGGTTTGAGTCTACGAGAGTACTAGCCCCCGAGAGTAAAGACGCAAGGGTTTATATATCCCTAGAATGAATGGAACACATTGTTCATTATCTGTATCACTTAGGGCCAGACTCTCGTTTTTTGTCACTTTCAATTAAATCGGGTCCGAACTCGGTCTTCGTTAAAAAGGGGTTAACTATGATATGAAAAGGTTATCTAGGGCGCTTCCTTCCAGAGACGATCCTGAACAGATTCCTATGAGGAATGCAATAGGGAACTGTTCTCTATCCGTCACAAGTTTAAGAGTAATTTCTTCATTACGCCTAAACAAATTAAATGCATGTAATCAAGTGGAAAACAATTAATCATATCAATACCCGGAATAGTTTCTAAGCAAGTTGTACCCGCGTGATGATCTTCATCAATTTTCAATCTAAATTCATTGTCAGTTCGAACTCTAATATTATCTACGTCTGGAAAACAAACCCTACTATCAATAAAATCTCCTTCAGTATGGCATTTAGTACAAGAATGATATCCTGCATGACCTTTTATGCATTTGATAAAAGATTTTGCGGGAGCATCGCAAATAAAAGATTTAATTCGTAGGTGGTACAAATGTTCATTAATTAACAGGCCATTATTAATAAGGACTATTGCCTCTCGAACAAAATCTGATAAAAAACTATTAACATCTTTCGGCTTCTGATAACCGTGGTTGTCGATCATTTCTACATTTGTACATCCTGTTACACTACAAAGAATTGGATATACTTGGCTGCTAGAACTCTTTGATAACGGAAGTCCGTCAATATTTACGTTAATGTCAATTGTATTATTTTTAAAAGAAGAAACGTCTGTAAATTTAAAAAGATTTAAAATGGAATTTTCCAAACCAAAATGGTAATAACGCCCTGGTTGAATTTCCTTGGTAACGACTGTCTTGCATGTTTTTAAAAGAGTTCTAGCATCCGTTGGTAAATTATTTGGAATGGGCTTCTTTAATATGGAAAGCAAATCGTTAATCGCGACATGTGAAATATTATGTTTTACAGCCCATTCCGCTAAACTGTCATGAACATTTGTACCACTACTGTCTGGTAATAAACCGCGCATTGACTCGGTGAAAATCGAACTTTCTGTAGTTTCTTCACACTGAAGATTTTGTACAGAAAGTTCGTTTTCAATTTCATCATCTGACGACGAATCCAAATAAACTACATTGTTATCATTCGTATTTATGTCCGATGAAGTAGAAGCTTCTTGATGAGAAGCTTCTTGATGGGAAACTTGTTGATGAGAAGCTTCTTCATGAGAAGCATCGTACGAAAGACGCGATCTTTTAGCACGCATGTAATATTTACGAATATCCATTTTACCGGTCATTATTGAATGAATGGAAATTAATGTACGATAAATACTTTACCTGAAATGTCACTGACGGATTTCACCTGCACACTTGTACGGAGTGGTTACAGCTGTAGAAGTACTTCACACTTAACACAAATCGATGCGCAACGATGTGCAGTAACGAGAACGTGTAGAAGACTAACCATAATCATGGGATGTAGGCCGAACCCCGTCCCCCGTCTCGGCTACCTGAGTTCCCCTACTCTGACGTTCCCAATTTTTCGGGCCCCTAATCGAATCCCGCGCGGAGTGATTCTTTTTCGTTAAACACTTTGTTTTTATTCTTTCGAAACCATACAATTGTTGTTACGACATTTTAAATATATTTTTAAATGGTTATCATTATTTTTAAACTGCGGGTGGAATATATTAAAAGTGGTATAACGGACTCTTATGACTGATTTAATGTCTTCCAAATATGTACATTTTTCAATAATATTGTGAGAGATAAGTAGGGTAAATGTGAAGAGGGTGTTTGCGATGATTTGTACCATTGTTTTTTTCGCAAACGGTAAACGTTAGAAAAAAAACCGGAGAAGAGGAAGTTGTAGTATATTTTACTAGCAAATATATATGACAGATTGAATTCCAGACAGTATGGAAATATCAACCTAGTAAAATGTTAACACTGGCAGAAACTACCAGGTGTATAGTCAGTAGAACTCAGAAATGCGTTCTTGATAATGGGAGTCGCAGTAAACACAATCGCAGTCTTATCAATACAACATAGAAAATACAGTATTACGAAATCTTAAAATTTCTTTCATTTCTGCCCTTGTATGACCCTGAAGACTATATATGTATATAGTATGCTACCGATGCAAAAAAATATGTGGCATATTCCATGTGCAAAAATGAAGATCACTTTTGTTTCTAGAAAAATATGAAAAATAAAAAAAATTGAGATACGCTATCATAATGCTAGTAAAATATACTACAACTTCCTGCTCTTCGGTTTTTTTTCTAATGTTTAACGTTTACGAAAAAAACGATGGTACAAATCATCGCAAACACCCTGTATACAGGGTGGGGCGCTATAAACAGGTCGGTGGAATAACTCGCTTGTTTTTGAAGATAGAAGAAAATGCATCCGACCAAACTTACTTGATATCGAAGCGCTCGTAATTTGATGTTACTCATTTTTTTAATAAGTGGAGACGTCAATGGTTTATGGACGTATGGTTTTTTATTTACATTCTGATAGTGTGTTTCAAGACGAATGCAATTACCTATTATGAAGGTCGCTCAAAATCGTTCAAGGTCAACTGCAATAGAAAATAAATTGTTCAAATTCTGAAAGCACTCTTCAAATACTTTTGTGTCTTCTCTGGTTGTTGGCATACCGCTCGTGCGATACCCATGTTCAAGGTCGTCATTTTGAACACATATATTAGCAGTGAGTTCGTAAATAACATGTTCGAATAGTGTTTTCAGACAATTTATTTTCTATTACAGTTGACCTTGCGTGACCTATGATGACATTATTCATAATAGGTAATTGTATTCGTCTAGAAACACACTATCACAATATAAATAAAAGACCATACAGTTCCATTTAAAAAAACAGAGTTGACATTCATATCTCCTTGACGTCTCCACCTATAAAAAAATTAGTAACGTCAAATTACGAGCGCTTCGATACCAAGTAAGTTTGGTCGGATGCATCACCTTCTATCTTCAAAAGCAAGCGAGTTATTCAAGTGATCTGTTTATAGCGCCCCACACTGTATATGTAAATTAACTTCGACAGTAAATTTAATTTTAAAAAATATAACGAAACGAACGATGATAGTTGTTTGGCGTTCTCGCTGAATTTATACCGCGAAATCAACAATATTCTGGCATGTCAAGTTAACTCTCCCCCTGCTTCGCTGTCTCGTAAGTTTATTTGTACGGTCCTAGGTTGGGCCGGAAAACCCCCGAACAGAGATGGCAAAACACAACGTGTGCCACTTGAACCCGAAGGAAGAGGTCCGTTCTTGCCTGCGGAAAAATACTGGGTGTTTATTGCGCTCTGTGTTACTCGGCGTGAAGGCCTGCTACAGCCGGACTCGCACAGAGCCTTGGAGAAAACCCGAGGTTCTTTCTCTACGTTCGGCAGTGAATCAGATAATAGTATTTCCTGGCTGATAATTATCCCTGGTCAGTCCCGTGTTTTATACTTTTATGGAAAAGTTGCTAAAGGAGGTGGCGCAGGTAGCACGGTAACGCGTTGTTAATCCTCTCCGCGCAGCGCTAATCCCCACGGCGGCGTAACGGTACCTACTTTTATTGCTTCGTTGGAGCTTCTAAATTGTAGTTTTCGTCGTTGTGTATGGTAGCTTTGAAAAGAACTGATGTTATTTTGGGTTTCAATCCCAGCCTGTAAACATTATTCTGTGTAATTCCGACAATATACAGGGTGTTTCCTTAACTTTTGCACACATTTTTCCGAGCACTTCATCACTTTCATTCGAAAAATACCACGGATATGTTGTTCCAAGTCCTACAAAAAATAATGAAAAACAAAGAAGTTTTGTTATTGGATTAGTTGTATAAGTGCTTATACTTCCACAAAACAAGCCAGAATTAATACATTCCTCCGCACGAGGTGCACGATTATCTCTCATTATGCATAGTTATTGTTAAATGGAAGAAATAGTTAAATATTTGAAAAATATTTTAAGGTAAAATACGTAAAACAATAATTTTACTATTTAATTTGTAAATGTATGAAAATATCTCCGTTGTTTTGAGTAATATGAAAAAATGTTTCCTGAAGAAAATATTTGGTTCAGTGAAGCAATTATATACAGGATATTCATTTGAAAACATTCCAGCCGAATATCTCGAAAAATATGAAAGATATTAAAAAAGTATACAACACGTGTCCAAGGATTTCGAGGGGGAAGGGGGGAGGCAGTATCAGTTTTTTATTTGGGTGGCGTTTTCAAGGTCATTTGAAGGTCAACTTTGTTTTTTCAAATGGAAACCTATATTTTTTATTATGGGATCTTATTGTACGTAAGAAGACCAATAATTTTCGTAGGATACGTTTTTTTATCCGCGCACTAGTTTCGGAGATATTTGTTTTCAATTTTGTTTTCAAACGGTAGGTGCTACTACAACTGGAAAACATCAACGATCCGCGTCAGAATTTTACACAATAATATGCCTCGCTCTACTTCTCTTTAAATATCTCCGAAACTAAAGCGCGGATAAAAAAATGAATCAGGCGAAAATTGCTGGTCTTTTTACGTACAATAAGATCCCATAATAAAAAATATAGGTTTCCATTTAAAAAAACAAAGTTGACCTTCAAATGACCTTGAAAACGCCACCCAAATAAAAAACTGATACTGCCTCCCCCTTTCCCCCTCGAAATCCTTGGACACGTGTTGTATACTTTTTTAATATCTTTCATATTTTTCGAGATATTCGGCTGGAAAGTTGTCAAATGAACACCCTGTATATACAGGGTGTCCCAAAAGTCTTTCAACATCGGGAAATGGGAGGTTCCTGGGGTCATTTGAAGCGACATTTTCCTTAACAAAAATGGCGTCCGCGGCTTTGTTTAGGAGTTATTCACGAAAAACACGGACCAACCAGAGTGCGCCTAGTCGCTCGGTGGCACGGTGAGCGCGGCGAGCCGGGGGGAGGAGAGTGTTGTCGGTACGCCGCGATGTAGTAAACAGCAGTTATTTGATTATGTCCCCGATTTCGATGAGCTTTGGATATGTTGTAAATACCATGATTCTGAACAACATTTCCCTTTAGACTGTTTGCCTCGCGGCTTTAGTTTACGAGATATTTGTAAAAACTTGTAATTGAAATTGATCGATGTTCATACTACTATCTCCTCTCCGATTTCGATGAGCTTTGGATATGTTGTCAAGATCACGATTGAATAACCATTGTTGTATAACCATGTCAAACTTATTTGAAAGTCATTGAAATCGGTGAGGATCCACATAATCTTTACCCGACTTATGGCAACTTTACCCGAACGAGAGAAGAAGCAGAAACTGATTGCATTAAAAACTTACTTATTCAGCCGTAAATCCATTTGTTGCTTCGAAATGTGTGTCACTGTTACTGGGTCACTCGGTGACGAACTGCACAGATGTCTTCAGGTGTACGACAGTACCGAAAGCTAAGGGCCGTACGGTCAGGTCAACGAACTGCACAGCTGGTGGTAAAACGACAACCGAAGGGATGCGCGGTCAAGTAAACGATCCTGGCTTTCACTTTCACTTTATAAACGATAAATAAATCGTATGTTTCACACAGATGCCACGAAATTTTTACACACTCACGATCACTGTTCACATTTGTCAACACATAACTATGCACTATGCACTAATAATATTTGCAATATCTTTTGCATTGCAGCACAAATCACAATAAATGTCCTTTTCCCCAGAAACAGGTAGAAATCCAGGTGCGCATAGCGGGTATACGGTGTTGTCCCTCCCGTTCGTTGTCCATAAATTAGTCCTGTGGTCAGGCCGGGAATTGCAGCACTGGTGATTGGTGGTAGGTACGCGATCGCAGAAAAATCCAAGGGGCACACTCCACAAAGAATGATGTTGAAGACTGACTGCAGTTTTCGGAAGATGCTTCGACCACCCCCAAATAACCCCACCACGAAGCAAAACTGAGCTGCAGGAAAAGTTCAAAACACAACACGTGTTTTGCAGACATAGAAAGTAAGAATCTGCGTGCATTGTCACTCTTGCCTTTCCTCCGGGACAAAAAACAGAGATCCACGTCTCCATGGGGTTGTGCCATAAATCGAAACTGGGCAGTTACACGAAGGTCTTCACAGAGTACGGGGACGGAAAGATTTCCTTCCGCACGTGTCGTATTTGGGCACCTCTTTCTAAGCTGTGCAATTAAGCCATAAAAAACTTTCGGCGGGCGCCGCTTGACCCTTGCTGAGGCAGTCACGGTTCAGGAGAAGATTTGGCGCCCGCCGGAAGTTTTTTGTTCCGGAGGAAAGGCAAGAGTGACAATGCACGCAGATTCTTCAGACGTCACATATTGTTTTCCGATATTTCAAGGTCATCGTTAGTTTTTTAAATGGAACGACGTATTTTGATTAGTGCAACATTAGCAGCATAGCTAGCCACGCCAGAAATTCTAATCGGTTAAATTAGATACCTATTTTCCATAATTATATTTTCATTTACACAGGAAGTAAGGTCAAATTTCATCATTTTACTTTACTCCTCGTCAACGAATTTTTCAACTTCTGGTGATAACTTAGGGATTTAATTCTGGGATCGTAAGTTGTACGATCCCAGGTAGGGCCGAACAACTCGAGGGACGACGCTCTAATACCATCCCACTCACACATCGCTAGATCCCCATATACGTATACGCAAATGCAAGGTTTTACGGGGGCTCAAATACACGCCTGAATATTGCAATGAGAAGTTCAGAACTGGTCGATTATGTTTCCTAAAAGTCCAATCTAGGATTATGCAGAGCCCAAATTGTCAATTTCTACGCTATCGTGGAGTTATTTGTAATATTCGGTGATTTCATGCCGTTCGAAGCAAGTGAGAAACAACCGAAGGCCTTAATGGCGGCCATCTTGTGACGTCACACTTGCTTCGAGCGGCATGAAATCACCGAATATTACAAATAACTCCACAATAGCGTAGAAATTGACAATTTGGGCTCTGCATAATCCTAGATTGGACTTTTAGGAAACATAATCGACCAGTTCTGAACTTCTCATTGCAATATTCAGGCGTGTATTTGAGCCCCCGTAAAACCTTGCATTTGCGTATACGTATATCGGGATCTAGCGATGTGTGAGTGGGATGGTATTAGAGCGTCGTCCCCCTTAGTGTTTGGCAGATGCCACTTAACACGGAAAAAGGTCCGGTCTTGCCAGCGGAAAAATAATGGGTCTTTGTTGCTAGTTTAAACAAATCTACAAAGGAAGGAAAGCATTATCTGATTGTAGTAGCCGAGAAAATATACGGTAATTGTGCATAATAGGGGCCCCCCCACCGATTTCGATGATTTTTTAATATGTTGTAAAACTCAATATTCTGAACAACTTTTTCCTCACATGTAATCGTCGCTCAGCCTTAGTTTTTGAGATATTTGCGAAAAACTGCAGCTACTACTACATTGAATTTTGCCTATACGTGCACGTCCGTGCTGTCCGTATGCGTCAGCATGATGCGACCGCTCGTCAACTGTTTCACTACGATTATCGGACAATCTATATACCGCGTGAACTTTTTAAAATATATGATGATGAAGAATATATGTTATAGATTTCGACATTTTGAACAACTTTTTCCTTTTCCAATATCTCGAAAGTTTTCGGAAGTTTATCCCTAATTCTTCATCATCATATATTTTAAAAAGTTCACGCGGTATATAGATTGTCCGATAATCGTAGTGAAACAGTTGACGAGCGGTCGCATCATGCTGACGCATACGGACAGCACGGACGTGCACGTATAGGCAAAATTCAATGTAGTAGTAGCTGCAGTTTTTCGCAAATATCTCAAAAACTAAGGCTGAGCGACGATTACATGTGAGGAAAAAGTTGTTCAGAATATTGAGTTTTACAACATATTAAAAAATCATCGAAATCGGTGGGGGGGCCCCTATTATGCACAATTACCGTATATTTTCTCGGCTACTACAATCAGATAATGCTTTCCTTCCTTTGTAGATTTGTTTAAACTAGCAACAAAGACCCATTATTTTTCCGCTGGCAAGACCGGACCTTTTTCCGTGTTAAGTGGCATCTGCCAAACACTAAGGGGGACGACGCTCTAATACCATCCCACTCACACATCGCTAGATCCCGATATACGTATACGCAAATGCAAGGTTTTACGGGGGCTCAAATACACGCCTGAATATTGCAATGAGAAGTTCAGAACTGGTCGATTATGTTTCCTAAAAGTCCAATCTAGGATTATGCAGAGCCCAAATTGTCAATTTCTACGCTATTGTGGAGTTATTTGTAATATTCGGTGATTTCATGCCGCTCGAAGCAAGTGTGACGTCACAAGATGGCCGCCATTAAGGCCTTCGAAAACTTTCGAGATATTGGAAAAGGAAAAAGTTGTTCAAAATGTCGAAATCTATAACATATATTCTTCATCATCATATATTTTAAAAAGTTCACGCGGTATATAGATTGTCCGATAATCGTAGTGAAACAGTTGACGAGCGGTCGCATCATGCTGACGCATACGGACAGCACGGACGTGCACGTATAGGCAAAATTCAATGTAGTAGTAGCTGCAGTTTTTCGCAAATATCTCAAAAACTAAGGCTGAGCGACGATTACATGTAAGGAAAAAGTTGTTCAGAATCTTCACCCTGACAACATATTAAAAAATCATCTAAATCGGTTGGGGGGGCCCCTAATATGCATAATTACCTTACCGGTATTAAGTCCCTGTCGTAATATCGAAATACAAATTTTACCGGTATTCCCTGGTATGAATACGGAATACGTAATTGTAAACACAGTTATGAAATATTGCAATTGATCGGAATTGTAGAAAAACAATTAAAAGTTGCATTTTACAACTTTTTTAAAAAGTACGTTTCGTAGGTCTGTGTCAATCATATGCACTGTAAAAGTTTCATCGAAATCGGTTGATGTGAGAAAAAACAACATGCATTAAAAGATGTAAGAATCTTTAGATGTAGGCCGAAAGCCGTGCAAATCTTCAATTTTACCATCATTAAACGTGCGTAGCTAATTGTAACGTCGACCTATTTTTACCAAACTTTCAGAATATGTTTAATTAATACAGATTCTTTTTAGAGCGTCCGAATATTAATCCGAGTCAATGTACTTAGAAAGTGGGGGGTCTTTACTGTGGCCGATACCGGAGGTTGTGCCTCCCAAGGACAACGTGCTCTTAAGGGATGTGGCTGCAGAGTGGGGGTTGGCGGGCGCCTCATGCGTGAGGCGCGAAGGTGACTTCTTGTCACTTATCCGCCTGCAACGTTCAAGTTCGGTTCAAGTTCGGTTCAAGTTTTTGTTTACGTCTCAAATATCGTGAAGTGAAGTGTCGCGTCATCCATTCCATATCAACAAAAAAGGATAAATTATTTACACAAGTGAGTATTGTACTTTCCCGTGTTTTTTGCTGATGCCCTTCCGCTATTTGCTATTCTTCTAAATATATATTTCTTTAATTAATTGTAGTCGTAAATAGGTTTATTTTTTGCCATTCGGCCTCAAAATGGGGGTACATGTGTTTTGTGTGCAAGTGTGTCTCTGGGACTGTTAACTTATTGTGATTTCCATTTGTCTTCCTCCTTCATCTCGGGCATCTTTCCTTCTCTTTTTTTCAAGAACTGTATGCATCCACTCGGTTCCTACTTCTTCTTCCTTTAGTATCTCTCTTTTGTGATCTCTCTCTTTCCCCTATACATAATCTGCATACTGTCTCATTTTCTTCCTTCCAGTACTTGTTTCCCCGCTCTTCGTTTCCACATCTGAACTTTGCGATCATGCTTTGGTCTCTTCTCTTATAGTCTCCATTTAGGTAGTTTGTTCGCTGGCCACCCCTAATTTGTATGTAATTTACGTTGTATCTCTGCCCCCTAATATTCTATCGCATTGTAGTTGAACCTGCTCTGCCCTGTCTCTTTGTGCTAATTCTTCAGCAAACTCTCCTCCTCTCCCTCTCTCTTTGTTTGTATTTCCAGGATGTCTGCCATTTTTAGCCTACATATATAGCATGATTCTCTCATTTCTTCCCATTTCGACTTTTTCTCTTCGTGCTTCGCGTCTATTTCCCTCCAGCATTCTTGGACTATTTTATTCTTCTTCAACCGTTTCTTCTTCATATTGTATTGTTCTTTTCCCCGCTTCTATCCTTACACTTTGTCCGTTTTAGTTTTCCCCAAAAATTAGATATGCTGATGTAATGAAGTCCAGACCTAACGTCCATCTTATGTATTTTTCCTGTATTTTCTCTACTTTCTCTGCTTCCATCCATCCCCAGATTTCTGATGCGTACGGCGCACAGTGGGGTATTTCACCGATTTCAGCGGCCAAAAGTCGATTTTAAAAATTTTACATAAATTTTAAAATTTTTGTTGCTTGAGTTAGTTAAATATCTGAGGAACAATCTCCCATCATTCGTTTTCCCATTCATCTATCCATAAAGCAGTGAAATTTGTCTGAAGTTTGATATTCAGTTATACGCTTCCATTATTTACATAAATTAAATAGATTTTTGATCTATCGAAGTTTTTTTAGCTAAGTATAAGGTATACTTTTAAGAGAATTTCACTTTTGTACTATATACATTTTTGTAGTTATTAATATTTAAAGATAACCAACGGGTTCAGTCACTTTTTTAAGATTCTAAAACTTTGGTAATGATTTTGTTATACTTCGGGGTGCGTCCCGGTGTTAATTTCTGTGCCATTGAATTCTGTGAAGTTTTACGATTAAGATGCAAGAAAAATCGGCTCCAACTCTTTCCAACTCCGTGTTTTATAGTTAATTTATGAAAAAATGGCCATCGAAAATCGCAGCATTTCTCACATACCTGCACGTTCGCATCCGCTATATCTCCGTAAAGTAAGTACTTACTAAGGAATTATTTGAAGGAATTGTTTAACTTATAAACGCTCATTGTATGCTGTACAATACTGTAGATAGATCTTTGTCTCTATTTGTTTATTGCATTTAGTTGAATCAGTCAGTTTACGCTGAAAAGGCGAAGAAATTACATTTGTATGGATATCACTTAATGAAGATATTTAATTTCAGTGATGAAAAATAGATATATAAGAATATAACTTTTAATAAGAAACCCTGTGTCTTTATTAATTTTCATCGGAACATGCGTCACAAAATTCTTCGTTTGAGAATACTTCCTCCTTATCTGATGTCGTTCCTTCCTTTTCTTCGTATTCTTCTTCCTCATTATCATTATTATTATCATCATCATCATCATCATCATCATCTTCTTCTTCTGATGCTTGTTCTTGTTCAGTTGGTGCAGTATTCAGAAGCTAGTATTAATTCCAATGTCTCGCTCAAAAAGGGTTTTTTCTTTCTAATTTGTCTCATATTGGATATCAGAGGATCGGAAGTAATTAAAAGTCTATTGTCTAACATAAACATTTCGCGAGTCCGTAATCTAAACAGTTCCTTCGGTGGGTCTCGTAGTATTACAGAGCCTCAGCATCACCAAAGAACAAGTGGGTGGAAAATGCATAGTTTTCTTCATACTTTGTAATAAGTATTTTAAAAAAATATTTTATATGTAAATAATTATACTTTTCGATAGTATACTTAAAATAGACGAATAACGTAAAAATATGGATTATTCTTTGTAATAAGTATTTTAAAAAGATATTTTAAATGTAAATGAACATTCTTTGTCCTATTCCCCATATCTGCGCAATTGCTATTCTTGCTTTCTTTGTAACTTCCTTTGTACACGCATCTCTTTAATTAATTGTATTTATATCGTAATTATATGTTTAAATTAGTCTCTAAATTTTACCATACTTTTCAATTCCTAGGAAATACACATACAATGGAGGCAAGGACATGGACTATTGTGCAATTTGTGGTAGACGGGACGGTGGAAGCGGTGCCAACTAACTGGCTCGACGGTCTTATATGCAGATGGCCACCGCTCGACAAATATAAATTACGGAATGCAATAAAACATACGATAACACCTCAAACTACGTGGAAACAGTTTGAGGTGAAGATCTTTAAAAATAGCTGCTTCGGTAAGTGAAAAAGTTTTTCGTTAATAACTTCTAAACAAAGCCGCGGGCGCAATTTTTGTTAAGGAAAATGTCGCTTCAAATGACCCAAAGAACCTCCCATTTCAATTTAACTGCATTGAATCGCACTGCATTTCCATTAATTCCAGTTGTACAGATTTTGGACCCCAAATTCAACCTTCTGCAAGTCGATTTCACCTTTCTGTAAATCAATTTCGCCCTTTTGCAAATCAATTTCACCCTTCTGCAAATTAATTTCACCCTCTTACAAATAAAGTGTATTACATTAAATACTTATTTAAAAGTAATTACGAAAACTGTGTGTAGATATGTATATATTCATTGTAGCCATTTTCTGATTAATAAATTTTAGAAATGAAAGTACATATTTATTGCAACGTATTGAGTGTTGTCTTCCCTCGTAGAGTAATGACACCGTTCACGTGTGTCTAAATAAATATATATAATTTAATCAAAATAAATAAATAATTAAATTTAAATATTCTTAATGGATGAAATTGATTTGCAAAAGGGTAAAATTGATTTACAGAAAGGTGAAATTCACTTGCAAAAGGGTGAATTTGGAGCGTAAAACCTACAAAAAAATCATCATTTTCAAATTTTTTGGTGGGGCCGCGTGTTTGACATGCTTGCCGTACATGTACAATTAAAATAATAATTATTATATAATGCTTCTAGACGACTACGCGAAAGCGAGGAGCAAGGCGAAGACGGCCGAGGACACGAGCGACCTGCAGTCTGACATTGAACATCCAGGAGTCCAAAAAAAAAGAAAAATTGTGCCACCACTGTGGGCTTGCAGTTCTGAGGGCGAATACCCGTCGGATGACGATGTAACACATTTGCCTTCTCCCCCTAGGCAGGAGAATAAAACTAAGATCGGTATGTAAATCCAAAAAGAAGCACCCTACATATAGAACATTAAGTATTACCGTAATTAGAAAATCTTTTTTCATGAACAATATATTTCATTTTCAGTCACTGAAGACAGCCAGGAAATCAGCACAACACTGCGAACACTGGTAAAGCAGAATCATCTGTTAAGAATAATGATGACGGACGTTCTGGGAAAAATGGAAGAAATGCAACGCGATGTAACTAAATTAACGGCGTCAGCACAGGCAGCAGCGACATTATCCATCAGTCTTCATTTTTTACATCGTTTCCGGAATTGATATTTCCTATAAAGACAGAACAGGAAATGGACTTCTTGGAAATTAAATTGCAAGACAAACAAACATTCGATGCAGCCGTAAGTAAAATTTATTGCTGTAATAAATACACTTCAAATATTTGAGATATATTTATCTTTCATTTAGTTAACAGCAGAGATGGGCAACAACTTTATGTAAATAAATAAAAATTTCGAATAAAGCGGGTTTATTCGTAAAATTATTCGTGGAAAGTCTTCGAATAAATCCGTCGAATAATTTACTGCCAGGCCGACCAAGGCGTCGCGTCGTCAGCTGTGGCCAAGTGATGCAATAAACACGGTCGGGCAATCTGATGCCCAGTCAGGTATATCGGTATGTAATTCAATTGCAAAACATGTCCATTTTTCATAATTTTTTCATGGAAGTGGCGCCAACTAGTTCGTGGCGTTCTTCCAATTAAAATGACACTATTAATGCGGTAGAATAGTCACGTGACAAAACTAGCAAATAACTAAAATCTTACTAAGGTAACTAGAAAGGAACTAGAATCTTACTAGATTTTGAGTTGAAAAATGGGTTTGCGATCCGCGGCTTTTTGTCCTTATTTCAGCAGATTTTAGGCTGGGTGAGGGCTCATTCTAAAGAGGAAGGTTACAGGCAGCGCGCTCAGCTATTGATTTAACGAGATTATGTTTATATCTAATAATATGAATGTCCAAAGTAGGGGAAAAAATCGAGAATATATCCGCAGATTCCAATGTATTTTTCTGCCACTAAAAGACTTTTTTGACTGATATGATGGGGCACAGCGCGCTGCATCTAACCTTCCTCTTTAGAATGAGCCCTCACTCAGCTCAAAATATGCTCGTATAAGGACAAAAAGCCGCGGATCGCAAACCCATATTTCGACCCAAAATCTAGTAGATTCTAGTTCCTTTCTAGTTAACTTAGTAAGATTCTAGTTATTTGCTAGTTTTGTCACGTGACTATCCGCCACGAACTAGCTGGCGCCACTTTCATGAAAAAATTATGAAAAATGAATAAATGTTGCAATTGAATTACACACATTACACACCAATACCTGACTGGGTTGCCCGACCGTGTTCATTGCATCACGTGGCCACGGCTACCGACGCATTCGTCGGCCTAGCAGAAAATTATTCGAAGGATTTATTCGAAGACTCGCCATGAATAATTTTATAAATAAACCCACTTTATTCGGAATTTTTATTTACATAAAATTTTTGCCGTATCAGGTTAACATGCTGAATGTCATATGCTAACAACTTTTTATTTCAGGTAGAAGAAATCAGTAAAATAGGAGGCAACGCCAGCTACAACTTTTGTAGAAGAGCACTGACCATGCTGATGAGCGACGAACTGGCTCTGTCCTACAGCTGGTTGGGCCGAAGAGGAAAAAAATCATTCAGAGATCATCGAATGGCTAGCCTCGTTATATGTAATTATAACCCTTATTTACATGTTATTGTTATAATTATTATCCATGTACAAATTAATAATCAAAGAAATTCTTATTCAAGATGCAGCAGGAAAAGCAAAAATACTGGGGGACCAGAAAATCTATGAGACGTCGGTGCAGTTATGGCTGAGGAGAGCGGTGGATCGTTTAAAAGCGAAAACATCTCCGATAAATAATACCACGAATATTTCTAAACAAAAATCATGAGAAAATATTGCTTCTTCTTTCTGACTTTGTCTCTCCTGCGAGTGACAGACTCCCTCTCTGTCACAGCTCTGTAGGAGAGACAAGGATGTCCAACATAGTTATGAAATACATAGAATTATAACTCTACTGCCGATAGAGGCACCACTTTGGCTCCTTTTATTTTACGTTTAATTATAATATGTTAATTATTTAATTTTAAATGTTAATTATGAAATATTTTAATATTTTAAGGTTACTACTTTAATATTAATACATTATTATTTTTAGTATTTAAGTGTATTTTATGTTGCATTAATAAAATGCGTCAATGTTAATATTTAAAATACAATACTTTATTTTAATGTTTCAATTTTATTGTGGCAATAAAGAAATTAATTAGTAATTTGTTTTGTCCCACCTTTTAACATTCCCCTAAGACACCTGCAAGGCCTCTCTAAGGCATTTTTTTAGGCGCTTTTCAGGCATCTTTGATGCGCCTTTCAGATAACAAAGAGGCACCTGAGAGACCCATAAAAAGACGTGTAAAAGATGCCTAAAAGATGCCTAAAAGATGCTTAAAAGACGCTTAGAAGATGCCTGAAAGACTCCTAAAAAGATGCCTAAAAGATGCCGGAAAGACTCGTAAAAAGACGCTTAAAAGATGCCTGAAGGACCCCTGAAAAGACGTGTAAAAGATGCATAAAAACGTCTTTACGTCCATCTTTAAGATGTCAAAAAGACGTGCGAGAGACGTCTTTAAGACGTACAGTTTGGTAACAAAGACCTATTAAAGACGTACCAAAGATGTAAAAACGACGTACCACAGACGTAGCAGACGTCTGTCAGACGTACTTACTAGTGATGGGCACCATCGAATAAAAACTATCGAATAATTCGATAGTTTTTGTAACTAATTTCATTCGATTACTTTTACTAAACTATCGAATAAATTTTTCAGTGGGGATTTTCAGTCGACTGTTTACAGCGCCATCTTTATGTATTCATAGAGAGAAGAATAAACCACTAGCCACTAACGACAGTAACCAGTAACTAAATTATCGAATAATTTTCGCCGTGGTGGGGGTTACTTATCGAATAATTTTCGCCGTGGTGGGGGTTACTAAACCATCGAATAATTTTCGCCGTGGAGGGGGTTACTAAACCATCGAATAATTTTAGCAATGGAGGGGGTTACTATTTCAGTCGACTGAATTATCGACTGATTTATGCAGTGGTCAGCTGGTCAGCAGTCAACAGTGGTAGAGCGGGTGGAGCACGGGTGGATCTATCAATTCAATCATGAGATATACTACAAAACTATAGGTAAATATAGGTAAATTATTGTTAATAATTCTTTTGAAAATAAATCTTCCAATTTATATCTTTACTATCTTACCATTTATTTCATTAGCGCTATTAAATTAATTAATTGATTAAACATATGTATGTATATTCAATTTTTCTACTATTTACTAAATATTAATTATTACAAATATTCTCCTAAAATATGAATAATGATTTCTGCAGGTCTCTTTAAAGGAAAAAAATTCTATCAGAATTCTGCACCCTGGTTTGCCCATTTAAAATTTGGGAGAAGTTCAAAGGTCAACGCATACTGGAGTATCCGGCAATAGGGAGATACCTGATACCGAGCCTGACCCTATCAAAACGATGTATCGCAAAGGAAACTTGCTGGAAAGCTGTCTATACGTGTAAGATACAACAGCGCATTAGTATATTTGAAGCCTGACAAGCAAAAATTCAGCTTCAACAACTTAAGCCTGAAACATTTTATTACTTAATTGCATTGCTTTTGTATGATAATTGCACTGACATTAAATTTCTATTTACCAAGGGATTATAATTACATCAGACCCACTTTCCATAATATGTTACCCCATCCCATGTACTTTTACACAATACAAAATTATAAAAATGTTTATTGTCAATGAGTTTTCGAATAATACATACAGATATTATACATTTCAGGTATGTGGACATCAGTCAACTAGGTAGAAGGCGTCACCGATGTATAATTCATAGGATAGTTCCGGATTATAAGCCACGGACTATTTACAGACTATATTATGTCCGTTACTGACGTCGTACGTACCTACGTCGTACTCAGGTCGTACATCCTACGATCCTACTACTTACTATATCTGCTACCAACGTATCTTTTCATCAGTAAGTATTCTTCATAACGGTTGTCAAATAATTGATGGTTATTTATTGTCTCTTGCTTTACATTAATTACAGATTTCCTAAAAATCCTAGGATGGCTGCCAACGAGAAGGGTGGATCTTAGTGTAGGGAGGAGGTTTAGTGAGGTAAACCCAGTAACAACATCATCAGTTACTGGGGAGTCCCACACTTCCTGGGGTTGGAATGGCCCCAGGAGATAGTACATAAAGTATTTTACCTCCCTGCACTATAAACAATAAAAAAACAATGCATGCCGATCACTACAACCTAGCTGCTTCACTAGCACGGTAGATATACAGAGTATATCTCTGGTATTATCAACGATAGCCAGTGTAAATGCAATCAGATTTGCGGAACCCTCGATGACATAATATGGCAATACGAATTGTATAATCCACAAAGACGCAAGCTAATAAATGCCCTACTTAGTATGGACCTTCAACCACCTTTAAATGTAAATAGCTTGTCTTTGTATTCATTCTTTTTTCAAAGATTGTAATCTGCATATTTAGCGTTAACAGACATTGTAATTGTATTCACTTGTATGTTGCGATTCCTGTAAAGCGAAAAAAAGGGTTTACAATGATTACAAATAAAAAGAAAACATTCAATACAAAACTGATATTTTATTATTATATTTATCCTATCCTATAATATTATGTAATATTGATAACACCAAAAGCATTATTTATTTATTTATTTATTTGGTCATTATACGGGTATAAACCCAATGTGTATATATACATAGAATTAAATCAAATAGTTGGATATTTGGAACAAACAAATCACAATACAATTAATAAAAGTAATTTCATTTAAATATTGTAAGTTATGATTGTATCATATAGGTAAAAGCACAGTTAATCATAAGAAAATATGCGGTAGACTAACAAAAACTATTTGCTTTGTAATCAATAAGTGTGATAACTTTGAAATTTTGTGTGTCTGTTGTAAAATCATTGAAAATAATATCGAGCCAATATATAGCTGCAGTTAGAATTAGTACGCTATTGGCAAATTTAATATTAGTTTGTTGAGAATTATATTCTCTTCTATATAGTTACGATGATATATATAATAACTACTCACAAGCGAGGTAGGTTTATTATGTAAAAATGATCCTGTATTCCTTATGTATGTATAAATAATCCTGTATTCCTTATGTATGTATAAATAATCCTGTATTCCTTATGTATGTATAAATAATCCTGTATTTCTTATGTATGTATAAATAATCCTGTATTCCTTATGTATGTATAAATAATCCTGTATTCCTTATGTATGTATAAACAATCCTGTATTCCTTATCTATGTATAAATAATCCTTATGTAGAAATTATTCTGTCCATTTTTTCCGTGTACTGTGTAACTGTGTACACGACGCGCCCGCAACCAGTAACTGGCAGTAACTAAATTATCGAATAATTTTCGCCGTGGTGGAGGTTACTAAACTATCGAATAATTTTCGCCGCGGTGGGGGTTACTAAACCATCGAATAATTTTCGCCGTGGAAGGGGTTACTAAACAATCGAATAATTTTCGCCGTGGAGGGGGTTACTAAACCATCGAATAATTTTCGCCGTGGAGGGGGTTACTAAACTATCGAATAATTTTCGCCGTGGAGGGGGTTACTAAACCATCGAATAATTTTCGCCGTGGAGGGGGTTACTAAACCATCGAATAATTTTCACCGTGGAGGGGGTTACTAAACCATCGAATAATTTTAGCCGTGGAGGGGGTTACTAAATCATCGAATGAATTCCGCTGTGGTGGTGGTTACTATTTCAGTCGACTGAATTATCGACTGATTTTGGGAGGTTCCTTGGGTCATTTGAAGCAACATTTTCCTTAACAAAAATGGCGCCCGCGGCTTTGTTTAGGAGTTATTAACGAAAAACACGGACCAATCAGAGCGCGACCTAGACGTTCGTTGGCACGTTCAGCGTGGCGCGGCGAGCCGGCAGGCGGTTGGCCAACGAGCGTCTAAGGCACGCTCTGATTGGTCCGTGTTTTTCGTTAATAACTCCTAAATCACAAACGAGGTAGATGTAAATTATGTAAAAATGATCCTGTATTCCTTATGTATGTATAAATAATCCTTATGTAGAAATTACTCTGTCCATTCTTTCCTTGTATCGAGAATATAGTTGGTTGTAGAGAGCTTGACGAAACTCCCTAGTTACTCCCACAGATGGCGCTGCAGCGACATCTGCGGGAGTAACTAGGAAACTATCGATTGAAAACTATCGAATAATTAGTCGATAGTATATCGCAACTAAATAGTAATTATTCGATAGTTGAAATTATTCGATGGTGCCCATCACTCAGTGATGGGATATTCGTGGGCCACGGCCCACGGTTTACGTTCCCCTGAGCGGCTGAGTTTCCCCACTCCGATGTATCGTCGCCTCACTGCGCAGGCGCTACGCGCCACACACAGACGTACCTCTACTCTGTCCGTGTGAGCTACCTGTTCGACTGTTCGAGCCTCGTCGCGTTCCTCCGAATTTCACGTTACCGAAGTTTCGGACGCATGAGTCGGAATCTGGAGATAGCGCGCATTCGATTCCCGGCGCGGCGCAGCGCGGCGTACATTTTGCTATAACTTTTGATCTAAAAAAGATATCAAAGTGAAATTTTAACTAAATTTTTTTTTAAAAATCGTGTTTAATGATGTATACTGAAATATATTTTTTAAATTATGTTTTCATTGATTTTTAAGATATAACTGAATAAAATGGTCAAAAGTGTCCATCCAAATTGATTTTTAGTCACACCATGCTCAACCAAAAATTACGAAAAAATTCATGAATATTCTACCTAATAGCATACACGACTGAGACATTTTTCAAAATTTTTTGTTGCGAAATCGATTTTTAAACAAATCGGAAAGCATAAAATAGCTGATTTTATATCGAAGTTTTCAATTGACCACGTTTATATTATTATGTTATTTGTGTCTCATCGTGATTATTAATGTGTATTTTTCAGGTTTTTCGGATTATGTAAGCATGTTTAAAAAAATTGGATATCTCCAAACATTCTAAGAAAATGCATATTTCGTATTGAAGTTTTACAGATACTAGTTTTGTAAAAATTCAGTTGTTAGATATTATTGAAACAAATCGTTCTTAATTTTTTCCATAATTTTTTATAAATTGAATTATGATAGGTGTATTATGTAATAATAAACATTTTTATATTGGAAAAAATAATGTACAAACATAAAACTGCAAAATAAAATAATTTATTTGCATATATTTCAATACATGATTATGACTCTCAACAGTATCGGTTGGCGCAGGCGGTAAGATCTCCGGCTGGGAATCTTTTGGACCCGGATCGCATCCCGCAGCGAATGAATAATTTTTTTTTAGGAAAACACTTACTGCTTTGAGTTTAATCAAACGTTTAACCAATAACACTTTGCAATTGTCGACATTTATTTTCAACTTAAAGGATTGATGCAATTCGCGCTGTCAATTGCGGTCGGGACGTGGGGTTTTCCGAGGTTGCAGGTAACTAACTGTTTCCTTAAACGTCGCTCCCCACCTGTTCCCCGATCTTCGTTACGGCAGTAAAATATAGAATATTTTTCCCTTTAACGAAATATAGGACACTCCAACCCTACACCGTGAGGCGCGGTTTATGACGTGGGGTCTTTCGAGTCTGAAGGAAATTAAATGTTTGCAAAAATTCAGTAGTTAGATATTATTAAAACAAATCGTTCTTAATTTTTATAAATCGCATTGCGGTTAAAAAAATCAAAATTATAGGTGTATAACGCAATAATAAACATTTTTATATTTAAAAAATTGATTTTCATTTTTTTTAACCGCAATGTGATTTATATAATTTAGAAACGATTTGTTTTAATAATATCTAACTACTGAATTTTTGCAAACATTTAATTTCCTTCAGACTCGAAAAACCCGACGTCATAAACCGCGGCTCACGGTGTAGGGTTGGACTCTTCTATATTTCGTTAAAGGGAAAAACAGTCTACATTTTACTGCCGTAACAAAGATCGAGGAATAGGTGGGGTACGTCGTTTAAGTAAAGAGTTAGTTACCTGAACCTCGGAAAACCCCATGTCCCGCACCGCGATTCCGCAGAAGAAACGGCAGTGGGGGTAGTAATCAGCAGGGTTGTTTAAATGTTTCAATACAGGACTAGCTCAGTTCTGAAGAACATTTCGCCGCGAACAGTTCACTGCGATCAGTCAAGTGTTGAATCTTTATATTTAATTAAAACATTAAGTGTAAAAGTTGTGTGCGCTTGATAAATTCTGTTCGTGTTCCGGTACCGATATTTTATTAAGTACATAGTGCGTATAATTAAACCGTCGCGTTATAAGAATTGTGGCTGGTGTTGGTGTAATGGCTGGTGTGCCCGCTAAAAGGTATAAGAAAAGGTTTCAGCGTCATTGGTATGACGCTGATGAATCTTTTAAGGGTTGGTTAGAAGAAGTTTCTTCGGACGAATCCAAGTGTTTCTGCAAAGCCTGCAACAAAATCTTCGAGTGTGGGCTTTCAGAAATACGCAGGCATGCGTCCAGGGAGATTCATGTGAAGAATGTGAAGCAATTGCTTCACAGTAATCTTCATGAATCAGTCGTAGATGAGGTTCAAAATTCTTCACTCGGCGAAAAAATTAAAGTTGCCGAAATTAAGTACGCAGCTTTTTTCGCCGAGAATAACATTCCCCTTTCGGCCGCCTCTGATCTTCTCGCCCTTATGCAAGACCTAGGCAAAGAGCCTAAAGTATTGCAGGGCATGCGAGTTAGTCGTAAAAAGTGTAGCAAAATCATTTCAAATGTTTTAGGCGTTCATGAGCAAGAACGCATTGCCGATAACGTACGGCATTGTAAATTTTCTATTCACGAGGATGAAACCTCCGATTCTACTAACGACAAGTGGCTCACATTGGCTGTTAGATATGTTGAGCCACGTAATTTCTCTGTTACGACAGAATTGTTACAATTAATTCATCTTGACGGCACCGATTGCTCAGCAGGAAAGATTTTTCAATCCTTCGAAAATCAATTGCTGAGAATGCAAATTCCGCTGAGCAATATCGCGGCTCTTAGTTGTGACAATGCTGCCGTTATGACTGGTAAATTTTCTTCGTTCAAGACTAAGTTGCTTGAAAAAAGCCCGAACGCACTTACAATGCCGTGCGTTTGTCATTCTCTAGCACTGGCATCAAGTATTGCTTGTGCTATGATCCCAAAAGAATGCGACGAATTACTTCGTGGCGTCGCTTCTTTTATTAATAGCAGTCCTAAACGGGCTGCTATTTTTCGCCAATTTCAGGAGAGTTATGAAAACTCTCCTTTGAAACTTCTCAAACTCTCAGACACACGATGGCTGGCTAGGCATCAGTGTGTCAAGCGTTTCTTGCTCATTTGGGACGATTTAGTTAGATTTTTCAATGAACAGGTTTTTTCACTCAATTCAGAAACTGCAAAGAAATTCTCTGCATCACTTAATAGATACGACATGAAAGGATATTTCCTTTTTTTGGAATATGTCCTCGATATATTAAATAGATTCAATGCGTTTTTTCAAAATAAAAAAACCTTGGTGCAGGAGTTGCAACCCTCCTCGGCAAGGTTGCTTAAATTCTTTTTACATAGATTTTTAAAGCCACCCCTTTTAAGACATTTTAATTTAGTAAGGCAGATGGATTTCTCTTTGAAATCGAACCAAGTGCCACTGAATCAAGTGGAACTTGGTTCTGAATGCCAAGAATTCTTAGAACATTCAATCAGTAATGGCATGTCGGAAGTTGAGGTGCACTCCTTCCGGCAAAATTGTTTAAATATTTACGTTACCTTAAGTAACGAAATTAGAAATCGTCTTCCTCATGACGATGTTTTCCTGAGTCAATTGACTGTTTTAAAATCTTCTGATGCTTTATTTAATAGCGACAGAGATTTAACTTTTCAAAATCTCGTAGCTGTCGCTCGAAAATTAGGGAATTTCAATGTAGTTGATTTACGAAATGAGTGGGAATTTCTGTTCTACGGTACTTCCCGGTCGCAGAGGGACCAATGGTCAAAGCTATCTTTATTAGGCACTGTCAGATGTCTACCGCACTCGAATGCCGAGGCCGAAAGGATTTTCTCCTTACTTCCCGATATTAAATCCAAGAAAAGGAATAAAATAGGCATTGACCTATTAAATTCCAGGTGTGTGGTGCGCACATCCCTCAAAGCTAGACAGGAGTCCTCCAATAATTTATATGCCACTTCGTCTCATAAACAAAATTTTAAACAGTTAACTTTGCACGCGTTTAACAACTCGTAAGGTCCGCTAATTCTGAATATGTTATCTTGGGTAGGGTACACTTGCCATCAAACAGCCACATTCTTCTCCAAAATAATAATTTTTATGTCTTATTCAATGTTTTTTAAATTGTTATTAGGTATTTATTTTGTTGAAGAATTAATTTCATCGATCAATAAATATAAGTATACGTTAATATTAATATTGTGTCATATAATATTGCAATTAGAATTATGATTTTAATTATGTTTATTAACTTCCCGATTCATAGGGAAGTTACTGTAATTACCCCGAAAATCGAAAATCGAATTTTTAGCAGATCTTCACGTTTCATGGTCATTGGAGTCATTTTAGACTATTTTTATCAAAATGTCGGTATGTGTGTGTGTGTGTGTGTGTGTGCGTGCGTGCGTGCGTGCGTGCGTGCGTGCGTGCGTGCGTGCGTGCGTGCGTGCGTGCGTGCGTGTGCGTGTGCGTGTGCGTGTGCGTGTGCTTGTGCGTGTGCGTGTGCGTATGTGTGTGTGTCCGTTTCTATGGTATCAAATTTTTCGTTAACGTTTTCAGAAAAAGTAACTACGCGATCGGAATGATGAATGATGCAATCGATGTGCCACGCTGTAACTTAGAGCTGATTAGATTTTGGTCCATATTGGTCAAGTAGTTTTTTAGTTTTTTTAGTTTTTTTCGAAAGAAGTTCATTCAACAATGCAATTTATACGAGAGGATGGAAATGTTCCACCGAATAAACAAACGCAATTATATATATTTCATTTTTATTTTTTTTTATTTAAAAAAAATTTTTTTTTAACTTTTAAAATTTTTTTTTAACATTAAAAAAAAATTTTTTAAAATTTTTTTTTTAATTATCCAACTAATGCTGATGTTACCGCTTACAATAATCGAAAAATGTCTCAATACAAGATTGAGTTAATCATCGCTATTGCCGAGAATACATTTTCAAAGAATATCGATGAAAGTACAAAAACATTTATATTACAATCTTTAAAAAAACAAGCAGTTCAATACGAATTATTAACTGAGATGAAATTGAAAGTTAATATAAAAAAATAATATTTTTTGATAATCAATAACATTGATGTTGAAGACGGATTGGTTAATGGAGCATGCGGAATATTAAAATTAACTAGCTGGTTATTGTTGCTCGCTCGCTTCGCGGGTGGGGGTGTTGTAGCTCGCTTTGCGAGTTCGCGAGAGGGTTAGTGGTACGGATGTTATTTGGTATCTGACTCTCGAAGAGTCACACAAAGAACTTCCCGATTCGTTAGTTGCAGTATATTATTATCAATATTAACTTCCCGATTTATAGGGAAGTTATTGTAATTTAGTGTACGTTTTAAGAAGATTATATATATTGTTATATTTCGCATCTGCCGATGGAATGCGGCTAACGCTGTTGTACACACGGTTGTCGTATCGAACAAAATAAATGGAACGAGGTATGTATTATTGTCCTCAGTGGGGAATTCACAGAAGATGTGTGCGTATGGTATCAGTTTGTTTGTGCTTCGCGAGCAGGACGGTTCGTAGGTAAGTCTCCATGGGTATACTAATCTGAATTTCTAAATTCTTTATTTTTAACTTCCCGATTTATAGGGAAGTTATTGTTTTCATTTTTATTCAATATGTTTTTTTTTAACTTCCCGATTTATAGTTAAAAGTTAAAAAAACCATACGCGAAAGACCATGGAACCTGTTACCAAAGAAGAGTTATCGAGTAAGTATATAATATTAACACTCATCATATAAGTCATGTAAATAATTTTTTTTTTATTAACTTCCCGATTCATAGGGAAGTTACTGTTTTTATACATCAATGATGTTTCATATGTTTATTTTTTTCATTCCAGACGTATTAATACGAAAATTGGAGGTGATGGCGATGGGGGCGCCTCCCTCCTGCGAGCCGCCACATATATCGCAGCCACCACCACCACGTCCGACGCTGCCAGCACCTCCTCCATCGCCAAATCCGGTGGCTGGTGGAGTAGGTGCTGCCCAGGAGCCCAATGTGGAGGTGCCCGTTGCATTAATGCAACGGATCCTCCAAGCATTGGAAGGTCAGAACAAAAGTAAGTGTTTCCTTATAATTTTTAACTTCCCGATTCATAGGGAAGTTACTGTAATTTTTTTTTAACTTCCCGATTCATAGGAAAGTTACTGTAATTTTTTTTCTTTTTCAGACCGTGGGACCAGTGCCGGATCGTCGCGGGAGCGTTGGCGGCGCGGCGTCAACGGACGAAGGGGTAGAGAAGGAGGTCGTGGGGAAGGAGGAAGAGGCCGTGGTCGCGGGGGATGGGGAAGAGGCCGTGGTCGAGGGGGAAGAGGCCGTGGTCGTGGGGGAAGAGGGGGAGGTCGTGGGACTTTTATTATCCAGCATTTCTACTAAAGTGGACATTATAAATCAAAAAAATAATAAAAAAATAAAAAAAAAAATACAATAGAATTATTATTATTGTTATTATTAACTTCCCGATCTATTAACTTCCCGATTCATAGGGAATTTACTGTAATTATTATTATTATATTATTATTAGTAGTAGTAGTAGTAATATGATTATTAATATTACTATATTAATACGTAATACGTTTATGAATTGATTGAATATCATGATTTCTTATCAATAATACTGTATGTATTTATCAATTTATTAATTACGTTCATATTGCAATATAATTCAATTAATCATGATGGTATCCAACTCAATATTTTTTATTTTACATTCATTTTACGATATTGCTCGAACCAATTTATGTTATAATCATATATCTCTCTATTATATAAAATAGTTCTGTCACGCTAAAACGCCGAGCGGGTTGCCTACTGAAGGGGAACCGAAAATTGAGAAGCGGGTTGCTTACTGAGGGGGAACCGAAAATTGAGCGCCGTGACAGTGTGTATCTTTCAGAGGGAGAGGGAGAGGGAGGGAGAGGGAGAGGGAGAGGGAGAGGGAGAGGGAGAGAGAGAGAGAGAGAGAGAGAGAGAGAGAGAGAGAGAGAGGCGATGCGGGAGTTGGCGAGCGAAGCGAGCAGGGGGCAGGGCCCCCTAGTACGTTTATATAATATATATGTGTGTGTCACGCGCTCGTTTATGGTAGCAGTACTTCTTTCCTTGCCCCTGAACGTCTCACCTTCGTCTTACCTACTGTACCTGGTATATTCTAACCAATTAACATGTTCCGTGCCGAGCCGTGTACCATCGTGTACTAATTTTTACCATCGGTGGTACACGTGGCACGGAACGTGTTAAAGAAAACAAACGACGAAATATATTTGAGTGTGGATGTGGATGAGTGAGGAATTCACTGTAAATATTTTCATTATCAGTTCTACTGTGACACTCATGGTGATCACTTCGTATATAAGTGAATATAACTTGAGTTTCTTTTCATATTGAAACAGGTAAGAATTTTGTCTGTTTATATACAAATTATTTATTTTTTTTTTGTTAAACATTATTCCTTATATACATATATATATATACATTTATATTATATATTTGTATATAATAAAAATTTTTGAATAACATACAATTGTCAGCCGTGGGCGACACAAAGTACTAAATAAAAAATAACATACAATTGTCAGCCGTAGGCGACACAAAGTACTGAATAAATATTGTATTGTCAGCCAAGGGCGACACTCATTTTTGAATAAAATACAATTGTCAGCCGTAGGCGACACAAAGTAATAAATAAAAAAAAATTTTTGTCTTGTCAGCCAATGGCGACACCAATTTTTGAATAAAATACACTTGTCGGCCGTAGGCGACACAAAGTACTAAGAAAAAACAAATTAATATTGTCTTGTCAGCTAAAGGCGACACCAATTTTTGAATAAAAAAAAAATACATTTGTCAGCCGTAGGCGACACAGAGTACTAAATAAAATATTGTCTTGTCAGCCAGGGGCGACACCAAGTGTTGTATAAATAATATACAATTTTCCGACAATACGAAAATGAAGGTAAAACGTCAATCACGAAAAGACATCAATAAAAAACGAAAATATGATTCTCTCTCCCTTAAGGGGCTGTGCGCACCCAAATACCATCACACCCATACCACTCACACATCGATAGATCCGTATATACGTATACGCAAATGCAAGGGTTTACGGGAAAAGAAACTGACGCCTCAATATTGCAATTACAAGTTCAGACCCGGTCGATTATGTTTCCCAAGAGTCCTGGCCAGCGTCGTTCAGAGCCCAAATTTCATATTTTTACGTTGTTCATTGAGTAATTTGTAATAATCGGCAGCATACTTGCTTCCGAAACAAGTAAAATGTCACAAGATGGCCGCCACTGACACCGCTTCACAGTTCCGATATTTTCCACTAGTAGCGTTAGTGTCTCTGTCCCTTGCATTTGTATAGGGTAACTGCGAAAGCGACCATACCCTTGCATTTGTATAGGGTAACTACGAAAGCGACCATACCCTTGCATTTGTATACGGTAACTGCGAAAGCGACCATACCCTTGCATTTGCGTACAGTTTCTTTTGCCGTGAACCCCCTTGCATTTGCGTATACGCGACTCGTCAAGCCGTGCCGCGCTTTCTTCGGACGGCTCGTGGCAGGCACTTTGCTGCCGATTATTGCAAATCACTCAATCAACAACGTAAAAATATGAAATTTGGGCTCTGAAGCAACCTGGCCAGGACTCTTAGGAAACATAATCAACCAGTTCTGAACTTCTAATTGCAATATTGAGGCGTCAGTTTCTTTTGCCGTAAACCCTTGCATTTGCGTATACGTGACTCGGGACGTCACGTATTTAAAATTGTTTACTTGGTACTTATTTAGTACTTTTGCACATAATTTAAATCACTGATGTATTTGGCTATAAAGTCTGTATTTCTGGAAATATTCATGATATGAAGGATAAATGTCAAGAAATATAAGAAAATTTATAACCAAAGACATCGGTCATTTAAATTGTCTACATAAATACTAAACAAGTAACAACTAAGCAACTTTAAATAAATTTTAAGACAATAAAATTTAAACAATCGATTAAAAAATTATTGCAAAAATATATATTTATTACAATAATTATCAGTAGATAGAAATAATTTATTAATGAATTTTTTGCGAATTTCATCCCCGTATGTCTTACGGTTCATGAGTTGAAGTAAAAGATCACCTTTCTCGATCCAGCCCACCGTGTGCGCAGAGTTGGGCAAAATGTTTATCTAAATTAAAATTTCGACTAACGAATGAAGGATAAAATAATTTTTATTTGTTATACAGAGGTTCGAATACAAAATGTATTTTTAGTCGACGAGTATCGAAGAAATAGTTTTATTCGACGAGATCCGTCGGATAAAGATAATTTTTTTATTCGAAGGCTTCGAATAACTCTAATGATAAAACCACTAGATACAGTCCAAATTATATCGTGTTTAGTGTCATTGTAATCGGAAAAACGCCAGGAATCAGCAGGTGCAATTTCTATAACAAGATTATGAAAAATAAAGAAGTTTTGCAACTGAATTAGCAATGGTTTCACACCGATATACCTGACCTGGTGTCGGGTCGGGATACCCTGCTGTGTTTATTGCACCACTCGGCGACCGAAACAACTCGTGCTACTGGGCCTAAACAGTCGGTGCTCGTCGCAGTTTTTTCGATCTAGTAGAAAATTGTTCGAAGCCTACGTATAGCCCCAAGTATAAAAGCACTAGATACAGTCCAAATTATATCGTGTTTAGTGTCATTGTAATCGGAAAAACGCCACAAATATATTGGTGAACGTCTCATACAAAAATAAGTAATAATAAAAAAGTTTTTTATTGGGATTACATTGTGAGGACGCGGCGGGCTTTGAACTGTGCCGGCGACTGCGACTCTCCGCGTCTCTTTCTTTCCCATACGCTGTATTTCTTTGCGCACGAGACTCCTATCGTCCATCACACAAGTACATATCATCGGAATTATATCATATTTGGTATCATTTTCATTAGAAAAATGCCACGAATATTTTGGTCAAAGTCCCATAAAAAAATAATGAAAAATAAAGAAGTTCTGTTATTGGATTAGTAGTGGTCTCCTGGTCTCACACCGATATACCCGACCCGTATCATGTTACACTTCTCGGTGGCCGAGGCCTCTCGAGTTTTATGGCCCCTCACGGGGTATACCCCGCAGGAGTGGGGATAGTTCAGGGACAATTATGTGCCAGACATTTGGGACATTTATCGATAAAATACTGTATCAATCAACCTTATCTTATATGCGTATGCATAAAGACGTTAGCTACTGTCCGGGGAAGGCCTTTGAACCAATCCCCGCGGATACGGAGGTCTTACTCTATCTTCTATCATATAGATTTTAGTTGTTTCACATCCCCTCCAGGCGGTGAACAATTTGTGTAAGTATTATTAGGTAAGTAACGAAATACACAAAATTTGTATACAAGAATAATAAACAATTATTCTCATCGCTGATGATATTTTGATTTCTGACACTCGTGCCGCGGCCAACGGTCGCGGGAAATTCCAAAGACGAACATCGGTCAAATTCTAAAATTGTTGGATTCTCCGTGCATGGCGCTGCTGGGTCCGATACGGACCGCCTGAGTGCCGAGAGCTCATTTCGACCTCCAACGTGTAAGTACAACATACTACGTTAGTATTGCTGCGTGGCAAGTCAAATTCATAGATTCAAATAAATTTCTTTGATTCATTCGAATTATTGCACACCTGCAGTCACTCACAATCTTTACTCGAGAGTCCTAACCCGATATTTTGGAGGTGTCGCAGAACCTCCATGGAGTAAAATTTTTTCTTTTTTTCCAGAACGATGGAAGAGACGCTACGGCAATTGGAAAAGCTCCAGGTCGACAAAGAGGAGGAAGCCGCGGCAGCGCCGGTGTCGGAGGCGCTACCCGAGGGGCCAGGAAAATCGAACCAGCCCGGGAGATGGGTGTTCATCCCAAATGTAAGTAAATGATGAATACTTTCGGTGAATATTTGCAAAAAAGTGTTTAGATGATCGTAATAAATATTTTTATGTTACAGGAAGAAAACACCACACCGGCCGCGGCCCCTCCCCAAAGAGGGGCAAACGAGGCGGGCCCCTCCTCGAACCCAGTTCGTGAGGAACTTGGGATATCCAATGTAAGTAAATGGATAAGAATTTATAAAAATCCGTTTGTCGCCCGGCCGCGATTATAATCCGGGCAATAACCCGATACAGTATTCTCGCGATAAATGTCCCAAAAGTCTGGACGATAATCGAATACCCCGTGAGGGGCCGTAAAACTCGAGAGGCCTCGGCAGCCGAGAAGTGTAACATGATACGGGTCGGGTATATCATTTTCATTAGAAAAATGCCAGGAATATGTTGGTGAAAGATCCATAAAAAATAATGAAAAATAAAGAAATTTTGTCATCGGATTAGTAGTGGTCTCGTACCGATATACCCGACCCATATTATGTTTACATTTCTCGGCGACCGAGGCCTCTCGAGCTTCCCATTCCATTTCTATGTTCGGCACAAGTCAAAGAATAGTATCCTTGGAGGACAATTATCGCGAGAATACTGTATTTATGTTTCTTTTACGCTTCATCGGTTTTGGGGGTTTTTGCCCACCAGCGAGCTCAGCCGTTTGTAAACAGAGCTTCAACTGAAAGGTTGAAGTCGTTGCGTGGGCCACCGTATCATATCTTTCATAAGTAAAATCGGTTGCCTATGTCTCCCTCGCAGCACCGTTCCTTATCTAAATTATGTAATAACGCCAAATTTTCCTGTTACAGGCGCAGCTGAAAAAAATATTTAAAAAAATAATATATAGAAAACGCCACCGCGGACAAAAAAGGGGTGGCCGCGGCGGCAGAGGTGGCCGCGGCCACGGCTACGACAGGGGTGGCGGCGGCGGCGACGGCCGCACCATTATAATAAATATGTAATAAAAAAATTAAATAAAAGAAATAATGTATAAAAATGAATTTATTTGTCGTTCGTTATTCGAAATTTTCATTTACCTATACATTTTGCCCAACTGCGCACACAGTGGGCTGAATCGAGAAATTTGGCGATCTTTTACTAAATTTTATTGTCTTGAAATAATATTTAAATTTGTGTAGTTGTTACCTGTTTAGTATTTTTGTAGACAATTTAAATGACCCATGTCTTTCGTTATAAATTTCCTTATATTTCTTGACATTTATCCTTCATATCATGAATATTTCATGAAATACAGACTTTATAGCCAAAGACATCGGTGATTTAAATTATGTGCAAAAGTACTAAATAAGTACCAAGCAAACAATTCGTGACGTCACGAATCACGTATACGCAAATGCAAGGGTTCACGGTCAGACAAACTGACGCCTCAATATTGCAATTAGAAGTTCAGAACTGGTTGATTATGTTTCCTAAAAGTCCAATCTAGGGTGCTCCAGAGCCCAAAATCCACATTTTTACGTTGTCGGGAAGTAATTTGTAATAATCGGCTGAATACTGCTTGTCACGTGGCGGCTTGTGAAAAATCCTACCTAATTGTAGCTCGTCACAGAAAATTAGACCCACACCATCTATCGGGCGAAATTCTTACTAATCAGCTTCGTCTATCCCATCTATCGGTCGAAAATCGTACTACTCAGCTTCGTCTAATCTCCGTTCGTACAAATTTAGCGTGACGATCAACTCCGTCAAGGTCAAATCTGCGCGCAGCCCCTTAATAAACTAAAGCAAGGATTTCAAAGCAAGGAGTGTCCTAACAAAAACATCCTGTAAACAGGTGCCAAGGTCTCTGTGGCCGTAAAAAGTTGTGAGATCAAACAAAATACGGCCAAGATCGTTAGCTTAGAAATACCTCTTGCAATACTGAAAAAATGCGTTTGTAAAAATTAGTTTAAAAGAACGCTATTTAATTTTTAAAGATACATGGAGAGCTAAATTATTCAAACTTGGCCGCTACCTAACACCTTTTATGGCCATTGGTTTAAAAAGTAACGATTTTTGTGGTCCTATATCTCGGAACCTACTAATGTTGGAAGATTAATGTTTTGTCAATACAGTAGTCTCGAAATTTGTCAAAACACTGTGTTCTGGGCCGACAACTTTAGAGACAACTGGCTCGACTTTTGATTTATGACTGCCTGTATAGTCTACCGCGCCGAGACATCAATCGAAAACCGAACAGAATGATTGTACTGATCGCGTGGCCGAAGCGTGTCGCCGCGCCGTCGCCAGCACAGTTTAAAGGCCCGCGTGTTCTCACAATGTAATACCAATTAAAAATGCTTTATTTTCCATTATTTTTTTATGGGACTTTCACTGGCTTATTTCTGGCATTTTTCTGGCAATATTCTGATTAAAACAAGACCAAACACGGTATAATTTGGCCCATACATAATGTCTTGAAAGTTGTCGGAGGTCTGTATGCGAAATTTTCCGTAGTGCCTACCCATTCCACCGCCTGTCAACGTTGCGCCGGCCTCTGGAGTAAGTGGCCTGCAGTTCCTTTTTTAGTTGGAGCAACCTAAGTATTGGAAAAAGACGAAAAAAAAACAAAAAAATACCGGTATTACATATTCCGGTTTCGGTAGAATATGGGTTATTGCGCTATAGTATATATAAAAAATACAATGAAAATCAGTTATGTACAATATATGTATACACGAGGTGTAGAATGGCATAATTAAATATACGTACCACGCGAGAAATTATTGAAGCCTTCCTCTTCCCTAGTTGCCGCAGCTTCCTTCTTCTCCTTCCCTGGACAGCACATTTTTCCTCGGATTGCAATAGGTTTCCGCATTACCCTGGAGGTACTATTGTCAATGCGTTTTTTTTAAAGTGGTATCCCCAGTAGGCCTATTCCACTATGTCGCTGTATTCTCGACCAACCTAAAAAAAAGGAAACATTAGTTAGAGCGCGCGACTGCGGACTCCATGGTCGCGGGTTCAACGCGCCGTCCTGTCGCGAAAAAACCTTGGCGGTTAAATATATATACTTAAATAAAAAAATATATTTACTACGCCGTGGCGTCGTCGTTGCTGCTGATGGTGGTGGCGGTGTTCCGCCAGCAATTTTGTTTGTACCGCATACTATTGGCGGAGGTTGTGGTGGAGGGGATGCGGCGGTGCACCCCGGTTTCCTTCCGGTGCCGCTCCTTCGCCGACTTTAATGCGTTTTGCACCAGTTTCTCGAACTCTCGTTCGAGAGGCCGCGAGAACGCTCTGTTCCGCAGCGTTGCCTCTGTAACATTCATTTGAATCAAGATAAATAAGACAAAACAATAAATTAATGAAGATAAACAAGGAATTAATAACGAAATTAAACAAAGTCAACGATGTACAATTCTTACCGTATATGGCCTTCATTATTTTAGTGTCCGACAAGGACTTGGCCCCATTTGCGCCGAACCACGTGTGTTCAGACGCGCAGGCGTCCGTCACGGCCTCCTTGAAACTGGCGTTCACCGCCACTTTCGCGGTGTAGCCGCCCACCTGGGTGAAGTACGCAACCTAAAAAAGAAAAATTAACATTGGTTTCCATATTATACTTACTTTTATTTATTTTATTATATGCATATCTGTATTACAATATACTTACCACACTCTCGTACTCCTCGTCGGATGTGGTTTCGAACAAGAGCACCTCTTCTGCTGTGTTCAACGGGAGAAAGTGCGGCGGCTCGCCCCGCTGTTCACAGAACATCGCTCGACGTTGCGCCCTGTTCACGGTGGGAGGAAAGAAAAATTAATTAATGGAACAACTTTTCCAGAAATATGTAATTTCAACAAATTCTGACGTTGACTCACTCCAGTTTCTCCATCATTTTCTCCTGCTGCTGCTGCAACTCGGTCTGCTTCTCTAGCAGGGCATTCACGACCTCCGTGATTTTGGCGACCTCGGCTCTACGTTCGGCCCTGTTGATGGTGGAAGCAAAGAAAAATTAGTAAATGAAACAACTTTTTCAGAAATATACGATATATCAACAAACTCTGAGGATGACTCACTCCTGTCGCCGTAGGTTGTTCTGCCCCTCCAGAATTTGCAGCAGCAGCTCCTCCATTCTAAAACAAATTACACCATGTACTACACAATTTAGTTATAATTATTACTAAATTTAAAAATATGTATACAACTTACCGTTCCGACACCGCAGGGGGCGACGGGAGAGTCGGAGTAGGATGCACAAATGCCGGTGGGGCGGGAATAGGTGCAGGGGGGAACTGGGCATAATGAGCCCCAGGAGAAAGGAGGGTAGATGGTGGGTGGGCGAGATTTGCCGCCTCCGCTACTACATCCGTCAGCGATTGCAGCAGCCCTTCAACGCTGGGTTGCTTTGGCAGCCGCGAAGACGGCGACGGCAACGGCAACGGCGACGGCAACGGCAACGGCGACGGCGACGGCGACGGCGACGGCGACGGTGACGGCGACGGCGACGGCAAGGGGAACCTTTCCAACGGCAACCTCAGCGATGTCAGGCTCCTTGACCACTTCGCCGAAGGATCTTCGTCGGACGACGTTGTTTCATATCTCCTCGGCTTCGTAGTCGTTCTTTTCGGGCGATCCTGCTGAAATGTATGAATATAGAAAAATATTATAAAGAAACAAACAAGGTCGCTAGAGAAACTAGAAATTGTACATTCGTAAATATTTAAAACTTACATTTTCCATGTCGTGATGGCAATCCATATAGGCACTGAAGAAATTAATGATTCAAGGAGTGTCAAGAGAGTCTCAAGAGTCGGTGCGTGTTCGACGGCGAGATTCAGACTGACTCTCTGGATGTTTTAACTCTCTTTTATACTAAATGCTTGTAGCCTAAATCGACCAATAACGAGATGGGTCTTTGACGGTTTCCGAACCTCGGCGACGGGATCGACGGTCTTTTCGCTGAAACGATCGGATCCTTTGGTCGGCAACTATGTTGCGCACAGTAAACGCTCGATCGTTGTCAAAAGGCCGGGGGTTTGAGCGGACAACGAGCGTGCCCCGACATGCTTTTCGATTTATGACTGCGTCTAGATATCGCGCCGACCTCGCCGAGCGAGACTTCAATAGAAAGCCGAACACAGAAAAGGAAAGAATGAAATAAAGATCGCATGACCGAAGCGTGCCGCCGTCACCGGCACAGTTTAAAGGCCCGCGTGTTCTCACAATGTAATGCCAATTAAAAATGCTTTATTTTCCATAATTTTTTTATGAGACTTTTTTATGAGCTTGTGTATTTTCTAGACCATTATTACACAGAACATGGTTTGCGATGGAGTATGCTGACAGGAAGAACTCTGATCGTATGCAAATGATTTTGCATTTTGTGGAGCTCCGAAAGGACACTGCACTATCAATTTTATCTCATTTTGAATGGAACATATTAAATTCTGATATCGTAAAATTATATCGATAATTAATATCGTAAAGTGTTTCATAAACTAAAAAATACTTTCTGCATTTTCGTATTCTCCAATCAGTCCAAATAAATACCATCTCTCATATTCCGGTTCTCATATTCCAATTTTTATTAATGCAATTGTTATTACAGTAGTAAAACGTTTCTATGTAAGCTGAATACATATTTTTAACATAGTTTTTACATTTTTAATAATATGGAAGGTTAAAAAATGTAATTATAAAAGTAATAAAAAATAAAAATCGCTGCACGGGGACTCGAAGGGTAGCCACAGATTGCGATTCATACGCTCGACGGATCGACGGCCGTTTTTTCAAAATTAGATGTCGAGCTTGATCTTTTCTTTGTTAGACAAGCTGATAATAATGCAAAATGCATAATTTGTAAATCTGTATTAAAGGACAAGAAAGGTGCTAATCTTTCTCGTCATTATTTTTCAAAACATGATAATGAATATAAACATTATTCTAGAATAGAACGAAGACAGTTACTTGAGGCATTTAAAAGACAAAACGATGAGTCAACCGAGAGTTTCGACTCCGAGAGCAAAATTGCGTCTTATAGAGTAGTTTGGGAAATAGGTCGCGCGAAGAAATCTTTTTCTGATGGGGAATTCATAAAAAATTGTGCTATTGAAATGGCCAAATCTTTTGGCAATGATGCGGCCGTTGCACAATTTAAAACTGTCCCTTTGTCTCGTCGCACGGTATCCAGACGTTTCTTAGATATTAATAAATATTTAAAAAACAAGCTCCGTACTTTACTCCAAACTTGTGCGTATTTTTCGCTTTGTTTGGATGAAATCACGGATGTTACCGATGTTGCTCAGTTAGCAATTTTTGTGCGTATGGTGCAATTTGATTTTTCAGTGCATGAAGAGCTACTTGCATTAGCACCTTTACATAGCACCACTAAAGGGATAGATATATTTAATGCTTTAAAAACGCAAGTAGATAATTATACGAATTTTAGTAAATGTAGTTGTATTGGTACGGATGGAGCACCATCAATGCGAGGACACAAAAAAGGATCCGTTGGGTGTTTAAGACGGAATAACATTAATTGCGATGTTTTTCATTGTATAATACATCAAGAAGTATTATGCACAAAATCTATTCAATGTTCCGAAACAATGAAATTTGTGACTAAAGTAATAAATCTTCTCAGAGCCGGCAACCGCTCGTTGACTCATCGCAAATTAAAATTGTTTTTAGAGAATGAAGGTGCCGCGTACTCTGATTTGCAAATGTACACAGAAGTTCGATGGTTGAGCGCCGCTACAGCGTTAGAAAGATTCTTTGCACTTCGCAAAGATTTAGTTGCATTTTTAAAATCGGAAAGTAGCACATCATTTGAAATTATTGAGAAATTAGAAGATAAAGAATTTCTGTGTTCATTAGCATTTCTTACAGATATGACGCGTCACCTTAATTCACTAAATACGCTTTTGCAAGGGAAAGGGAAGAATTTTGCTAATTTGTTTTGGCATGTAAATAACTTTCGTAAAAAATTAGCATTATTCGTACATCAATTTGAAAAAGAAGATCTGACTCATTTTCCTTCATGTCAAGAAATTAAGGATGAATTTCTTGATGTAAATTTCTCTTCTTTTCGGCAAAACATATTAGATATTGAGGATGAGTTCAAAAGTAGATTTTTAGATTTTCAAAATTTAGAAAAGAACATAGCATTGTTTACCAATCCGTTAGCAGTTCCAATTGAAGATCAAGACCACGATCTTCAATTTGAATTGTGTGATTTACAATCAGATCCCCTGTTTTCTTTAAAGAAAGAAACACAGGAAGACTTTTTCAAATTGTTGCAACCTGCCCAATACCCAAAATTACGAAATTTTGGTTTGAAAATGTTTTCAATGTTTGCATCGACTTACATCTGTGAAGCCAGTTTCTCGGTTATGAAATTAATTAAATCGAATATTCGCAGTAGTTTAACTGATACTTCTTTGGAAAGCGCGTTTCGTATAGCGATGTCTGAATTTAAGCTTGACGTTTCCGAATTAATTCGAAACGAGCAATGAAAACATTTCATATTCGCTTTTAATAATGCTTTATATTGCTTATTTATTTTTGTTTTCGCTTTTCTTATTTAATGCTTACGCGTAGTTGACTTTTTTTCAGAGGCAGATCATTTCTAGCTCTAATGATGATACGATCGTTATGGAATCTTTAAAGATTCTTTGAATTTATGATCAATTCTGAAGAGCGTTTTTATAAATACATTAATATTGGGTAGAAATAGATATGTCGCGAGTAGCATGTGGCATTTTTAGATTTCGGGGTACGACTGCATTGGAGCAGCGATAGAAGCTAAGAAAGCGTCGATTAGAGCGACAATGCGTCCACATACATTGTACATGTTTTCATGTTTCGGTCTCTCGCCAACCGTTACCGGCCGTTACTTGTTTATATCTCGCGCGCGGTCCGGTACGAAGATGCGTATGGTGGGGGCAACGAAGACGGGAAACATACGCGGTCGCGACGAAGACGCGCGTTGCACGAAAGAGAGGTAGGTGGGAGAAGCAGGCGTATGAGGGGCCCCTAGCGCAAACGCACACGGACATAGTAGAGGTACGCTGGTGTGTGTAGCGCGCAAGCGCGTTGGAGAAGGAGAGTAGAGGCAACAGTAGGCCATAGTGGGGAGGTCGAGCACGACGGTTAACGGTTTAACCACGGTTCCACGAGTCTGGCGTTTTCGTTCCCTTGCGTTCCCTTGCGTTCCCTTTGATCGGTCGTTGTCGGTTGTGGTCAGTCAAAGTGCGCTCTAGGTACTTACAGTTATACTCGCGAGTGCGCTAGTCTGTTGCAACATTTTGGATAACGTGCCTGGATTGCGGGGATTGCGCTCAGAAGGACGGATTTTTTATTGTTCGGTAAGATTTTGCCCAAATGTCTTCCAGGAGGGTATTAAAAACTTCGATATCGCGAAAAGATTTTCGACACTTAGGTCCTGCCCATAGACGACGCATTTTAAAGGAAATTAGGTCAAATCTCAAGCGTAGTAATACAGCAAACCAGTATAATGTTGGCACTGTGCAGGGCACATCCACCACGACCTCTTCATTCGCGAATAATTTAAATTCACGGGAAAATTTAGAATCAGTTTGTAGCATTACTTGCCAAAATGTAGAAGACATGCCCAGCACGTCCTCTTCATTCGCGGATAATTTAAATTCACGGGAAAATTTAGAATCAGTTTGTAGCATTCATTCCATTCCGTTAAGCAATGACACACCCCGGCGTTCTGCTGGCGCTGTGTCAGAACAGTCGTTTCGCGATAATTTGGCGTCTTGCTTTGTTACTGATAACATATCGCACAGTCACGTAAATAATATACTACGCGTTCTGCGTACCCACCCTTGTCACGCGAATTTACCGAAAGATGTTAGGACGCTTATCGGCACACCTCGCGACAGTGCCATCACGTATGACGTGCTACCGGGGAAATATATTCATTTTAATGTAGAGTCGAAAATAGTCAGTTATTTATGTAATTCTCTTGTAACCATTCCCGACCGGTTGGAATTAGATTTTCACGTGGACGGATACACGCTAGATAATTCAAACTCAATTCAATTATGGCCAATTCAGATTAGAATTAGTAATATCGAAAATAGTAGACCCATTGTAGTAGGCATCTATAGCGGTGCACACAAGCCTAGCAATGCCGTAAGCTACCTTCAAAAATTTGTCTCCGACATTGAATCCATCATGTCCAATGGAGGCATTATTTTTGAAGGTAGACTAATCCCTTTAGCATTACGTTGTTTCATTGCCGATGCGCCGGCCCGCGCGTTTATTCTCAATCATTCCGGACATAATTCTCGCCGACCGTGTTCTAAATGTAAAGTAGAGGGTACACGGGTACAAGACCGTATGATTTTTCTTGGAACAAAACACGATTCGCGAACCGACGAGATATATATGACATCACCGTATGATGATCATCATAAAAACGGACATAGCCCCTTAGCTTCCTTACCAATGGGAATGGTTACAGATGTACCCTTTGAATATATGCATTTAGTATGCATCGGAGTAGTCAAGAAGTTATTATTTGCTTGGGTGCGGGGTTATTATACAAAACGCGCCAAATTATCTAGTCACCAACTCGATGTGATTTCTCAAAGAATAAAGTTCATTCACGCGTACTGCCCGTCTGATTTTGCTAGGCGTTCTTCTATATACTGGCCCAGTTGCCACATTCGGAGTAATAAACAATACCATTTTTTGCTGTTGCATAGTGCCATTAGAATACTGGTTTCACCCTTCTATGTTAAGGACCATTTCTAGTTCGCGAAATCAGCATTGATACACTTTGTAGAAACTTGTGAAGCGATCTACGACAGGACTTTTATGTCGTATAATGTTCATGGTCTACTGCATTTGGCAGATGACGTCGCCAAGTTGGGCACCCTCAATTCATATTCAGCTTTCCCGTACGAAAGCAACATGTTGCTTTTTAAAAAGTATTTTCGTAAACCGCGACAAATTCTTCAACAGTTTGCCAAGAGATTTGCTGAATTAGAACGTCATGGTTGCAGAGAGTTGCTTCTATGCCGTTTCGCGATACTAGTGGTGCGCTTTTTTTCCGGAAAATTAAGTTTGGTAATTTGTTACTTTCGACAACAGATCGCGACAATTGTTGTATCTTACGCGACGGTTCCATCTGCATTGTTTCCAGTATTTTTCCATACGAAAATACTTTTAGATTAGCAGTAAACATGTTTAAGAACATAGATGCATTTTATAATATTCATTTAAAGTCTCCGGAGATAGACATTTTTAAATGTGCTACATTGATCACCGATGTAGTCGTTACAGGCCTGGAAAACGTTCGGGCAAAATGTTACCGAATGCCGTTTATCGGCACGAGCGAATTATACGATAGCGCATTAGGATATTAGGATTCTCCGAATGGGTTGTCGCAGTCATTGCGCACACAGAAAATGCATAATTTCTTTCAAAGTTAATATTATGCGACAAAGTGGAATAGGCCTACTGGGGATACCACTAAAAAAAAAACGCATGGCAATAGTACCTCTAGGGTGATGCGGAAATCTATTGAAATACTAGAAAAAATACACTGTGATGTCTCCAGGGAAGCAGGAGAAGGAAGCTGCGGCAACCAGAGAAGAGGAATTCTTCGATAATTTCTCGTGTGGTACGTATATTTAATTATGCCGTTTAGTATACGTGTATACATATATTGTACATTACTCATTTTTTGTGTTTTACAGGTATTTCGCCTATGAGAAAACTTTGTATAGCGGTGCGCACGACTTGCCACTACCGAGAAGAAAACGTAATGTGCTGCCGAGGGAAGCAGCAGAAGGAAGCTGCGGAAACCGAGGAAGAAAGGGAGGACCGAACAATTTTGTTGATAACATTTTTCCATATTATTACAAATAACGTTCTTGTCATTTTCAATAATAAAGGATTATAATAATAAATAAAAAATTGTAAAATTTATTATTCCTTTTGCTATTTCTTTCGTTTTCCATTTTTCCATGTGATTGAATATTAATTCAAAAATCAGTATTGTCGGTAAAGAGGAAAACTGCCACATATTTGTACAATTGAAATTTACTTTACCGACATCTGCCACATTAGTGCGATCTGCCCTTACCGACGGCGCTGCCCTGTTTACGACATTCGCCGTATTAATCAGTGCGACCGTGCTGCCACCTTGCGGGGAAGCGAAGTTGAGGACACAGATGCATTCCACCAGGACTGCAGAAGCTGCACTCCACGTGGCCTGCATCCAGACGGTTCCACATTCTATGCTACTGCGTTCATTTTCGACACTCCACGTGGAGTCCATTTGGCTATCAGGGTAATTTATTTCCCAGTGCAGATATACATGGCTGCTGGTTCCATTATTGTCAGGTTTGTAATGCTATTTATAATACATTTATTTGTATTAACACAATCCTAGTTTTCTGTTTATATATTGTAGGCTGTTCTTCGAAAGTGGCGTAAGCTTGGGTTAAATAGTGCTCCTCGTACTGATGTACATATGGCAATGTCTTTGCCTTTAATACCTGCTATAAAATTTGAACAAGGTTTGTCAATTATTCAAAAGGAAGCAGATATTGCATCGAGCAAGTTTCCGGGTATTCTTTTGTTTATGACCTATATGAGACGTACCTGGTTAAAAATAGCATCGCGAGTCAGCGTACACAATTGTCCAGTACGTACGAATAATATTGCAGAATCATTTCACAACATTGCATGTCAAAAACTGGGGAAACAAAATATTAATATTTGGGCATTTTTAGGTACAGTATTTTTTACTTTTATTGTTTATTATACACATAAAATTAATTTTTGACAAGTGGCATGAATTTATTTATAATTTAGTGACTATACTAAATTTATTCTTTATGTTATTCTACATATACAGAGGTTTATATATAATTAAATGTTATTACATTTTTAGAAAAAGTAAAATATTTACTTATTGACCAAGAGCTTGACTTGAGTCGATTAAAAAATGGTATAGTATCTCGAAGACGTCGTACAAATGCTAATATTAATCATAAAAAAGAAATAACAAGTGCTCAAGAAGAATATGATGCTGGAAGGTATATGTCTTTTTCTCTAGTTCCAACTGGCGTGTTTACTATTTGTCCATATACATATATGTATGTGTATTTTACATTTGGATTTGTATGATTTTTAGATTATCTCTAGAAGAATTTTTAAATATGTTTACTCATAAAGAAAAATTTTTTCAAATTAATAAAGTTAGCACATTGGCAAGTATGTACCTTATATATCTTATGTCTTCGCGTAGAAAATATTCCATACAATTAACACGTTTCTCTTGTACAGATGAAGCCCAGATAGCACAGTACGACTTTAAGTCGTCTTTCTTTAGTCTTTTTTACGTCTTTACGTCTTACGTCTCAAAAAGACGACTTATACACATTTGTAAAGTCGTCTTTTTGGAGGCGTCTTTTTTATGGCTGCGGGGAGACGGCTTTTTTTCGTCTTATTTTTGTCTTGAAAAAGACGGCTTCAAAGTGGCGTCTTTTACATATCTGTAAAGTCGTCTTTTTGGAGGCGTCTTTTTTACGGCTGCGGGGAGACGGCTTTTTTTCGTCTCATTTTTGCCGTGAAAAAGACGGCTTCAAAGTGGCGTCTTTTACATATCTGTAAAGTCGTCTTTTTGGAGGCGTCTTTTTTACGGCTGCGGGGAGACGGCTTTTTTTCGTCTCATTTTTGCCGTGAAAAAGACGGCTTCAAAGTGGCGTCTTTCACATATCTGTAAAGTCGTCTTTTTGGAGGCGTCTTTTTTACGTCAGAAATGAGTCGAACGGCTCGAATATTCGAGCCCTCATAAAATTTCGATCTACTCGAAATTGAAATTTCAGCTCGAACAGATCTTTAGTAAAAACCTCAAAAAAATCGAAAAAAATGCAGATTTTACAGGGAAGTTTTAAATTGACCACCTCTATATTTTTACAGTACCGACATATTATTATAAGTGTCGTTCATGATTTCTTTCAGATTTTTAAGAGAGGTACGCCGTTGTTAAAAAAAACAAAAACCGATTTTTGACGTTTTTCCCGTGAAAAGCTAAGTTGATCTTCAAATTGTTATATTTTATGTATTCTGTAAGCCTATTAGACACTGATAATCCTTGAACATTTCACAGAAATGTTGGAAGTTTCTGGAATCAATGCGCCCTCTTGCGTCTTTTCCTTTTAGTCTGAGTCTAACCGCCACTGTTGAAACACGTATTAAGAACCTATTGTATCTGAACAAATATAATTACAAGTAATAATAAGTGTAATACGAACACTGTTCATAGTATTAATAAACTGCAAGTGTAGTGAACAAGCTGCGCGTAATATTCATAACCTTTATTTCCCTACAAGAAATAATTAGAAAATTAAGTTAATTTGAATAGTCGCAGTGGCTCAAGTGGATGAGGCCCGCGGCTACGATCTCGTGGTCCCGGGTTCGATTCCCCCGTCACCTCCGAGATTTTTCTCAAGTGATATAAAACTGGTAGTCGCTCAGGTGGTTCTCGGAAACCCACGGTAATAAAAACTGTGTAAAAAAGGGCCTCTAAATAAAAAAAAAAACTTGATAGTATTCTACTGTGTCAGCGCATAACATCAGAAAATATTAATGTTGTTTCCAACAGTTCGGTTGGGTCAGCGCGGTAGTTTCTCAGCGTTCTTTTTTTTTTATTCCTAACTATGTAATAATCAATGCTCTAAAAGATGCCTGAAAGACCTCTAAAAAGACGTGTAAAAGATGCATAAAGACGCCTGCAAGATCCCCGAAAGATGCTGAAAAGCTGTCTGAAAGACGCATCAAAGACCCTAAAAGACGTATAAAAGATGGCAAAAAGAGGTCTTAAAAATACATCTTTCAGACGACTTTTTTAAGAAACAAAAAGACGTCTGTAAGTCGCGCAAAAGACGTATAAAAGCGGTCTTTACGTACGTCTTTAAGACGTACTTACAGCTTGCGGCAGGCGACTAAAAGACGTATTTAAGACGACTTTGTGCTATCTGGGAGATAGTACTGATGAGATTGAAGATACCAATTATTTTGATATAAGTTATGGACTGGTGGAGAACGGTAAATAAATTTGCTTTATTATATAGTACGTATGACCTGCAATATAAATACGACATATTATTCAAAATAATATATATTATTAGTAGAACGAGTGCATAAAAAAGATAAAAGAACGTTACGTATATATTCAATTTTATATATACATATATTATATTATATTATGTATAGTATCATATACACACATACGCATGTTATACATTCATTTTTCAAAATTATGGCATAACAAATTTTGCGAAATTTGAAATTTTGCGAAGGTACCCCATTTTAGCCAAACGTCTTACGTCATTGACACTAAAATTCTCGCGCATGCGCATGAAAAACGCACAATATCTCCACGCTGCTTCGGACGCGTACCATATGAATATGAACATGAATTGCGCGAGGCGCATTAGGGTCGGTTTATACACTTTCAGGCAAGCGGACAGCACGAACGATCTGTGTAGAGATGCTAGGTACAAAAATCCCGTTTCATTACGCTGGTTTTGTATCTAGTATCTATACACAGACCGTTCGTGCTGTCCGTTTCCCTGAACATGTATAAACCGACCCTTAGTGCGACACTCCTATTGATAGATTTCCACATCATCCACGAGATACTATCGCCAATGCGTGTTTTTTGTCAGTGGTAGCGCTTGTAGGCCTATTTCACTGTGTTTCACAATAATTTTTTTAAATAAATTGGAAATTTTGGCAGTACGTAATTTGAAACTATCTATTTTTATTTTCCTAAATTATCATATGACACAGGGGAATATACCTACAGGGGATACCATTGACAAAAAATATGCATTGGCAGTAGTGCCAGTACCTCATGGATGATGTGGAAATCTATTGATATGAGTGTCACCCTAATGCGCCTCGTGTAGTTCATACGGTGCGCGTTTGTGGTGCCTCAAACACTGTTACTCTATTCTATATGTATCCTAGTACATATAGTACCTAATTTATACATACGAGATGACCCACGCAATTGGAACGAATTATATCACGAGAATGATAAGTGCTATAAAGCTGTTTCAGACAATGTTGAATGGTGTGGGAGGGGGTCTATTATTTCAGAATGACTTATTTATATAGTTTTATATATTATATTATTTTTTGATATAGTACATGCAAATGCAGTTTTTTAAAATGTCACGAATAAATAGAAGACACCATTTGAAAAAAGTGCATCCACAATTGCTAAATGCATCATTGGATTTATGGAAAAAGTCTATGAGAATTTAGACTTTCCCACACTATTTAATTTTCTTCTCTATAAAATGTTTATAGCACTAACGATTCTCAATATATAATTCATCCCAATTGAGTGGGACATCCTGTATACTGCATATTAAGGTCGAAACATACAAGACCGACGTCCAAACCGGTCTTGTATGTTTCGACCTTTAACAATCCAATTTATATTTTTCTAGATGATGAGTACATTTATGAAATTCTTGATGATACGTTTTGGTATGATAAAACGGAAAATAAAGTCAGTAATGATAATAATAATGGGAAAGAAGATATTAGAGAACATAAGGAAGGGTATTGCACAATCTGCTTTGTTAAGAAAGCAACACAAGTTTGCGTTCCATGTGGTCATCTTGCATGCTGCATGATATGCATCATGCAACTAGAGTGTAATAGATGTCCCACATGTAATGATAATTTTAATACACATGTAACGCTCCGCCATCCATGAAATTTTGATATATATACAGGGTGTTCGACTGCAGGTGGGAGAAGATTTAAGAGGTGGTTCTCCATGACAATATAAATCAAAAATGAACAATAAAAACCACGTGTGGCAGAAGTGAAACTTCTTGCAGTCTAGTAATGTTTAGCAGTAAATTAACATTGGAAATGCTAAATAATCCTAATGAAACGACAACAAGATCAGGAACAACTAATACAAAAAAAAATAATGCAGCGACAACAAGATCAGGAATAACTAATACAAAAAAAAATAATGAACGATCAAAATTTGCGACGCAATTAAGGAGAGCGTATGGGAAAGAAAGAGACATAGTTCATAGCGTTTCCCATACGCTCTCCTTTTTTAGCAGCTTTCCTGAGGGAAATGCCTGTGTCTAATGCTTTAATAGCATTCTTTAGACTTTCAGGAGTATAATTTAATCTCTTATTCTTCTTCTTGATATTTGCCTTACTGACCAATACCGTAGACTTCTTATTTATCTTACAATTGGTATTGGCACTTTTCTTCCTGAGATTTTTTGTGCCTGCCAAACTCCAAATTACTGTCTCATTAATTGGCACTAGGCTGGAATCAACAGGTCCATGGAACATGAGACAAGCAAATTATTGTACCATAAATACGGACTTCTAAAAAACTAGTGTACATAATATGAGACAGCTTTATAATTAATAACATTGCGCCAGAATCCTAATCGTATTTATTTAATTACAATCTACGACTTTTCAGCTTTCGATTAAGTTATTTAACATCTTTTAAAATCATTGAAATTTATAAATATGCTTAAAACAAAACGCTAAGTGTATTCGTACTTCAGCTCAGAGTAAGCTAAGTAATTTTATACAAACTTGGAGAGGACACTTCAACTTCATTTTTACATATTAAATACATTAAATCAACATTAATATTTATACACATAGAAATTTGAAGGGTTATATTTTTATATAAATATAATTTTATTTAAATTGTGATATGCATATATTTATAATATGTATAATCTCCTTTCATTTTTATTTTTAATATTTCATAAATGGGGACATTGTCTCATAATATGGCCTTTTTCCTTACTGATGCAAGTTCTTACGGTTACGGTGCCATTCTGTTTCAACAACAGAAAGATTTGCAGAGCACCCTGTTATGAATTTTAGCCGACGAACGACAGAGGTAGAAAGCCGATACCATAGTTATGGAAAATGTTCTATTTTCGTGCATGTGAAAGACTTCGGAATAAAAAAATATATATAAATGAAATAAGTAATAAATAAATAAATAAACCAATCCTAACTTTACACACGGTCTCTGCAGGCATTCGTTTTGCCGTTAACTTTCGTTTGTTTCAGATACTTCTGTTCGTAACTTCATACATGTTCGTTTGCTATTCAATTCTCTTATAGTGGTTTGTATAATTCTCCCAATCAGCACACGTCGTCTCAAAGATGTCTCTTACACGGCGTTTTCCCGTCTGAACGTCTTATGTCCCAAAGATACGTCTTTGAGTCGGCTTAAAGATATCTTTATGGAGACGTCGTTTTCACGGCAGAGGTTGAACGTCTTTTAGCTGTCTCATTTCAGTCGTAAAAACAACGTCTCCATAAAAGATATCTTTAAGCCGACTGAGAGACGTTTTTCCGGAGACGTTGTTTTTGCGGCTGAAGGTAGCTGTCTTTTAGTACAATGGCTAAAATATACTGGTTTTTAATTTTGCTATTTCTTAGAATGATAAAAAAATTAATTTTCAAAACATTATATATTTATATGATAATATTTATATTTAAAATGAATCTTTATTTAATATTAGAAGTGGAATATGTATTTCCTGATATACAGATAATATTTATTTCATATTATGAAAAAAATATTTTTTTCTAATTATAAAATGAATCTTTATTTAATATTAGAAATGGAATATTTTTTTCCTTATATACAGATAATATTTATTTATTGTTATTTCGTATTATGAAAAAAACATTTTTTCTCATTATAAAGTGAATCTTTATTTAATATTAGAAAAAGAATATTTTTTCCTAATATACAGATAATATTTATTTCATATTATGAAAAAAATATTTTTTTTTAAATATGCAGGGAATACTTTATGTTTATCATGGAAAAATATTTGTTCCAGAATATGGAAGACATACAACTTTCATATTACGAATGAAATATTGGTTTCAAATATAAAATAAATCTTTATTCAATATATTGGAAGTAAAATGTTTACTTTTAATTTACTTTGAATTCGTGCGTGTCATTTAATTTTTTAATAGAAGTTTATCTCTTCTAATTATATGATTTCATATGATTTGAACTTTTATAAGAATAAAAAGTAATAAACGTAACAAGGTTCGCATGGCTCAGCGAGGAAGCACATCATCAAGTAAACGGTCATCCCGAGTTCGAATCCCGCCAACTGCATAGAAATTTCTGAATTGTAATAAGGTCTTTTCGAAGACAAATTGGAATATTTCCTCAAGCATTGCATAGAGAAAAGTATATGTATATGGGTAGTTTCTAATTTTTGTTATAACTTTTTTTTAAAAGATGTCTTTACAAGGTAACTTTCAGATGTCTTTGAAAGATGTCTAAAAGCTGTCTTTCGACGCCCGACAAAGTCGTGAAAGATGTCTGAAACATGCCTTTGGAGGCCTGTGAGATGTAAAAAATACGTCTCTACAATGACTGAAAAACGACCAACAGTCATTCTAAAGACGACTTTAAGACAGACAGATTTGTAACAAACGACCTTCCGGAGTCCTTCCAGAGACGCTCCAGAGACATTCGCCGACGGCTTTCGGACGTCTGAATGTCTTGCGGCAGACAGCTTTCAGCTCTCTTTGAGCTGTCTCTGTGCTGATTGGGATGCATTTCGTTGGATGAATTATATTTACATTTAATTATTGTACTTTGAATGAAATGAAATAAAGACAGAAATTTTCAGAGTCGAGTTTACTAAGATCCCATTTTTTATTGTTATAGAATCTTTAACTATTTTCATATTATAATTTTTCAAGTATATTTGAATTCTACGCAGCACTGCTTACTTAATCTTTCCTTTACTTATTTCCTACATTGAAACGGACAAAGTCCGGAGCAGTGATGGCAATTTAAATTATATGAATTAAAGCTCAACCGCAAGGTTTACTTTTGACTGTATATTATGTAGTCAAAATGAATAAGAAAAGTGATTATGTGTCTATAAAAAGCAAATACATCTGATTGGGGAAATTCAATCTCCATTTACATTTATCATTCTAAAAGCTGCCGTGACATTACACGCTGATTAACAGTTTTAAAACAAATTGTAGAAGCACGATCATATACGTAACGTATAAAATTAAGTTGTTAATGCTATTTATTTGAGAATGTAATACTTTTCAAGATCACAAGTTACATGTTACTCACCGTTAAAACATTTGCTCGCAATAATCAGGGTCTGACCAAGTTCAAATGAAAATAGTTCAGCTAATAGTTCTGCTTCGTATACCACCTGTTACAGATAAATTTGAAAAATCACAAAGTATCGTATTCATTCCTTACAAAAAATGATTATATTTCATAGGCAGAATATACCCCGATAGCCAAGCTTGGAAATCGCAGGCGCTTGGGTCGCCTCTGCGAGCGTAGCAGGGTAGGGATCATAGGGTTTTACTAGGTGTTTACCTGGGCCGCAGAACCCACATGTGTATGGCGACACAGCAGCCATCCAGACCTTGGAGCTGTGATGTCGGCCTATCGAAACCAGCGCCATCCTAGTTATTATTATAGTTGCGTTACCGCGCGTATTTGAATGCCGGAATAAGTAGTAACCCGTTTAATTGTAATCTCGTAGATAGGTAACTAGAGAATATTGCGATATAGTTAAAAGGTCACTCGAGTAGGAAAAATAACAGAAAGGACGAGCCATCTGCAACCCATAAAAGAACGGAAACAGTTCTTTGGGATTAAGACCCCTTAAATGAGGGACAGCGAGGAAAGCGGACCCGAGGACAACTTCCCAGCTCTCTTCAAGGACTTTGGATCATAAATTTGCCTTCTTAAAGCGGACCCGAGGACAACTTTCCAGCTCTCTTCAAGGACTTTGGATCATAAATTTGCCTTCTAAACAAAGGACCTTTTAGGAAGGAACGAGCAGCGATGGTCAAGTACGCGACATGCTGAGTACACGTGTACACTCTTGGACAGTTTTCCTTTGGGCCACCCCTGCGAGACCTTACGCATCGAGCGTGGGAGATTGGGACGCCCACGACCTCTTCCCCCTCCACCAGACTGCTACGCGACCTCGACTTAGGGGAGAAGACTACCCTTCTGATTGGACCTCACGGCGCCCCACCAAAGACGCACCCCGGAACCAGAGGGCTGATGGAAGAAGCAAAGGAACAGCGAACTCACTCTCTAATTTTCCCTGATTGACTTGAGTCGAATCTTATTGAAACGCTTACAGTTAAATACAGAGAAAGTATTATTTTCACACAAACAGTTTTGTGTTAACTTATTTTCCACCTTTTACCTATCCCAGTCAGGCCGCGTTCGGGAGTTAATACTTTAGTATTTAAAGGCGTTTGAATCCTTGCCGCGAAATATAACAGAAAATATCTGCTCGGGCCATCTGGAGGCAAGTCTCCGAAATTCTAAATTGAGTAGAATATCACAGAGCCCAAGTTTTTCAGGCGCAGATGGGTCGCAAGCTCCTGGAGAGTCAGTATACAGCTGGCAGCACCGTCGGTGAAGAGAGTAACATTGACTCTTATAGGCTCTAAGAGCCTCGTGGAACCTAGGCGGTTCGTGTTCAATATTACCGATGTTTGCGTGTTAGTAAAAACTGAATATTCGGTATACTTCATTTTTACTACGGAGTTTAATATGGTTTGGCAGTAACATAGATTAATAGATTCACGAGCATAAATATCCTTACGTATGTTTATTTTATTTTGATGCGTGTAAGTAGTTTTATTAATTATAAAATTATAAAAAATTTATTTAGAAAAACTTTGTTTCAGTACCTGTTCATTTTGTGTTAATATTTCTAATTTTGATCTGATAACATCAGTATGATATTTCTATGCATAATACTTGGTTGAACTGTTAGATGTATCCACGTATTCATTAAAAAATCTACAAATAAAAAAATTTCAAAACATTTAGCAATTTTATATTTGTATAAACAATTAAAAAAATTAAAAATGATTGTTGAACAATTCAACGAATATTCAGATGATCGTTTAAGAAAATTATTTACGATGAAAAATTCTATAACTTAAATTAAGAAGTTCCTCTTTACCAACAATATTCAGTCCAGTGGCGTACCCAGGGGGAGCCAGGGGGCGAAATCTAAAAGCATACTGTGTAAAATTTTAACCCTCTATCTCGATCGAGAGGGTAGTTATGGGATAAAATCGAAAAATCAGTTTTTGGATTTGGAGAAAAAATGCAGATTTCACATGGAAGTTATAAATTGACAATCACCATTTTTTTTACAGTATCGACATATTATTATAAGTATCGTTCATGAATTTTTCAGATTTTTAAGAAAGGTGCGCCGTTGTTAAAAAAAAATAAAAACCGTTTTTTTTCGACGTTTTTTCCGTGACAAGCTAAGCTAACCTTCAAATTGAAACATTTTATTTATTCCGTAAGCCTATTAGACACTGATAAACCTTGAACATTTCACCGAAATAATTACAAAATGGAATTAACTTGATTAGTATTGTACTGCGTCAGACGCATAACATCTGAAAATATTAATCTAGTTTCCAACAGCCCGGTTGGGTCAGCGCGGTAGGCGCTCGTCTGGAGTCTCTCACTGACCGTGCACCGAGACGGTTCTCGTTCTGCGCTCTGAGGCTCGGTTCTTTTCAGTTGTCTATAACTCTATTCAATAGTCATAGTTGTGTTGTGGAGACTTTTATTAGTGAATCTGTGCTGTGGACTCATAGTTCTGTCTAATTAACAATCAAATATAACATAGTAACAAAGTTGCAGGCCCCGATACGCGGTGAGATAATTCTCGCTGTGTGTCGGGCCTAATGGCGTCGCCAGCGACGCCAAGGCCCAAGCGTCCCCTCCCTATGGAGGGTGACGACAAAAAAAACGCCTCAAACGAGGCGGCTAATAAGCCGGTTAACCGCAAGGCACCTAAATTGCATTCTTTGCAGCTAGATCGAATGTACAAAAATTTGCTTAAAGAGTGCAATGTACAACCTCAAAATAATCGGGCACAACCCAACTTAAAAACAGCACGGAAAAAAGATGTAACCGCAACGCCCCCTCTTGAAGCATCACAAAGTAGCCATACATCACAGGAAGATCTTGCCATCGCCGATGATTGGAAGATACCAAAAAAATCTAGCAGACAATCGATCAACGAGCCAAGTACATCATTTCATTCGCAATCGAGTAATAGATTTAATCCTCTCTCGGATGATAGCGACATGGAATTAGATGAAAACACGCCGAACGTTCAACCCGATAATAGTATCGCAAAAGCAAAGGCCTTTAAGCCTCCTCCTATCTTTACGGTTGAGACTAACATTAACGCTCTCATCAACACCATACTAGCCCAAAAAATTCCGAAAACTGAATTCATTATCAAAGAAAACGATAATAATTCTCACACTATCTACACCAAAAACCTCCATCACCGGAAAACAATTTCCGACAAACTTATTGAGCAAAATACCCAATTTTACTCTTACACGCCTCGAGAAGCCAAACCAAAATCTGTACTCTTGAAGGGAATCAGGGGAAATTTTTCCATAGAAGACATCAAACAAGAATTAGCTGACCTCAACCTTCCGGACATCCAGATAATAAACATCTCGAAATTCATTTTCAACAAGCAGCAACCAGATAGATATCATCACCTCATTCAGTTATCTAGAGAGAGCCGAACAGCAAATTTATTTAAAATAAAAACCCTTGCTTACCAAAAAGTAAAATGGGAGCATCTTAGAAAACCTGAGATTTTCCAGTGCAAGAAGTGCCAGTGACTAGGACACGCCAGCAAGAATTGTCACCTACAATTCCGCTGTGTAAAGTGTGCCCAAAACCACGGTCCAGGCAACTGTCCTCTCACTGCTGCGGATAACCGTGATAGTTTGAAATGCGTCAATTGCATGCAAGCCGGACACCCTGCCTCTTATAAGGGATGCCCATACATCAAATTTGCCATCAAGCAAAAGAGAGAAGCAAACACGAAAAAATTGCTATCTTCTGAAAGCAAAATACATAAAATTGCAACAGCAGTCACAAATAAAGTATCCTTCTCGCAAATGGTTAAAGGGACAAACATCAACACACACACATCTGCACCGATCACCAATGTTATCCAGCACTCTCCTCCAGATGCGCAACTTATCAGCAATAACAACAGCCACAACCGAACATTCCAAGAACATACTAACGCTGTACCCTCTAATGACTGGTTAGAAGGTTTCAAAAAGGAGATGACATCAATCCTTACGTCTCATCTCCAGAATTTAACCGCACAGGTAGCTACTAATTCCGAGAAAATAGAATTCATTCTAAACACACTGTTTGAAAGACACAATGCCTAGTCCGGCCCATATTCCACACCTCAGACTAGCGGCGATTAATGTTAACTCGCTAATTTCGCACCATCGCAGGCTTGAGCTCATTCACTTCGCACAAACATACAGCCATGACGTGATACTCTTATCAGAAACTAAACTCAACCCGAACCACAATCTTACTTTCAAGAATTATAATCTAATTAGAAAAGACAGACCTAACGCTATACAAGGTGGGGGGACAGCCATCTTAATTAAAAAGCACATAGATTATGAACCTGTCCATTTCCCCTCTTCATCTTCTAACCAGATACTCGAATATACCATTATTAAAATAGTTATAAACAATAACATTAATTTGTTTATTATAAGTGCATACGCAACTAACGATAGCAGATCTCTGTACATCTCTGAACTTGATCATCTTTTCCAGAGTTTAAATCTACACGATGTCAATAATTTTTACATATTAGCAGGAGACCTAAATACAAGACGAAAAGACTGGGGAGATAACAATAATAATCAAAGAGGGAAATATTTTAAAAAATGGGAGAATAACCATGATTTAAGATACAAATTGTCAACTATTACAACATCGATTCCCACCTACAAGCCGGGTCTGTCTTTTCTCGATATTTGCTTAGCAGACTCTAGACTAAATCTAATTAACAGCATTGCTGGCAAAGCCAATACGCTGCCTTATGATAGTGATCATCTAGCCATTTCCCTCGATTTTGAACTGCCTTCTAATGTTCCAACCACAGACCAACTCGACTTAAAATTCAACTATAAAGCTACTAAATGGAAGAAATTTAAAAAATATCTGATAAACAGTTATACAAACACTATTCCATCTAATTCTAACATTTCCATCCCAGATATTGATAATAACCTTCAAGTCATAATTGAAACAATTCAGAATGCAATAGTTAAAATCACCCCCCGATTTAAAAGAATCGATAACACCTCCAAATATGTTAATCGAAAAATCACTAAACTACAGAAGCACAAGAAAACAATTACTACGATCTTACACAATCTTTTCCTCATTGACCCTTATTCAAAGCTTCCTGTAACAAAAGCAGCCAAAATCATACACAAACATATAACAAAAAAAATTCAAGCAGCATTCAAAACAGCAATTGACAACTACTGGACAAATATCATTAAACATATTGATTACAGAATATCAGACACCTTTTTTCCAAAAATAAATGCAATATTTAGACGCAAACAACCCACAACCATAGATTCTATACATATAAAACGCGACGATGACACAATCCTTTTACGAAGTAGATGCGACACAACGACTCTTCAAAAGACCGATGAACACTTTATACTCACTACTCCAACTGATAAACTGAATGCAATAGGTGCCTATTACGAAACTATTAACTCCCCGAGATATCTTAATGAAAATACACACCTTAAAAACATCGTTGACAGCACTACCAACTCACTGACACAGGAGTTCACAGCAAACAGACAACACAACATAACCTTCACGCAGTTTAGCGATGAAAATGATGCTAAATACCCCAACAGTACAGAAGACACTATTTCTCCCTTCTGCAACCCTTACTCCATAGCTTACATCCTTAAAAGGCTCCCTAATAAAACCTCCGTTGGGACAGACCGAATCCCACCAATAGCACTCAAACATCTCCCCGGTATAATTGTAATACATCTAGCAATACTATTCAACAATGTCATAAATAATAATTATTTCCCTAAATTATGGAAGACAGCTAAAGTTCTCCCTATCCCCAAAAAAGGAAAAAACCTTACAGACCCATCCAGCTATCGGCCAATTAGTTTAACCCCTAGTTTAAGTAAAGTTTTTGAAGCAGTAATCAACAGTAAAATCACAGAATTTTGTAACATCCACCACATCATACCTGATTGCCAATTTGGTTTCAAGCACCAACATTCTACCACTCACGCTATTCATAAATTCATTTCAGACATTAACGCAAAAATTAGTCACAACCACCTAGTAGGCGCAGCTCTACTAGATCTTGAAAAAGCATTTGATTCGGTCTGGCTCAACGGCCTCCTTTTCAAACTACATAAAAAACAATTCCCCAAATGGCTTCTCTTTACAATATGGGATATGATTACTAATAAAAGTTTTATTACCTGGGATGGAAAGACCTCCTCTACCATTAATTTTCAAATAACTGAAGGACTTCAACAAGGCACTGTTAATTCTCCGTTACTATTCAATATTTACACTAGTGACCTCCTTAAGGCCTTTGAATTTAATAAACCTGACAAGGCAGCTGTACTGGCATTTGCTGACGACATTGTTATATATACCTCCAGTAATAGAGTGATAACTATCCAGTCTGAGCTAGAATCAATAGTTGAGAAAGTAAACAAATATTATAGCACTTGGAACCTCAGGTTAAATCCAACCAAATGCGAAACAATATTATTCAGTAAGCCCCTACATTACCTCTCTTCCTATATTAAAGCTGGCTATAGAGAGTTCCAAATTCAAACAACAGTCTCTGGCTGCTCGATTAAAAAACCTATTCCACACAAAAAAACAGTTAAATATCTTGGCGTTCACATCGATTATCTCCTTAGAGGTAATTTACATATAGACACGCAGCTTAGTAAGGCTAACGCCGCCTTTAAAGCAAATAGCCGATTATTTTATAATAAATATCTCACCCATAAAGCGAAAACAATCCTTTATATGCTTTTGATCAGGCCAATAATAACGTACGCAGCCCCTATTTGGTGGAATACCAACCATACCACTATGGAAAGACTCAGAGCTTTTGAGCGTAAGTGCCTAAGAGCCTGCAATCATCTCTATAGATCCCAAAACTCTGACTGGCAACAATACATTAGCAATGCAATTCTCTATAATACAGCTGACATTCCCAGGATAGATCTCTTTACAATCAAACTAACTAGAGACTACTTCAGTAAGCTACCAATATTAAACAATGAAATCACCAAAAGTCTGGTTCATTCAGATGAACTGACCACTAGTAATCAACTAACCTCAGGATACATCCCCCCACAGGCTTTCACCTTCTGTGACAACAATGGTTTAATTCAAGACAGTAACAATATTCTCATCATTTACCACTGGCGCCGGAATAAAGCTAATAAACGCATTGCGTACACTAGTCACGATTATACTATACACAATGAAAGATTTAAATTCTCCCCCTCTATCCCAAAGCGTGATTGGGAAAATCGCGACCGACTTAATTTTAAGAAATTCTGGTGGCTCACGAAACGTAGCGTACATATAAGGGAGTTGTATGGCCGCTTATCATCGAATTCTCGAAATAGATAACTTTAAGTGCAATACACAGTAATGCTAACCTATTATTAGACTTAAGCAATTTTAACCAATAAGAATCCCCGGCCTAGGCCCATTGTATATAGCCCCTAGTTCTTTAAGTTACTATTAAGGCCCCCTAGTTTGTAAGTTATTTATAGTAGTCATAAGTTTTCTAGACTTTTCTTTAGGGGTTTTAACACTACCTAATGTATGTGTCCTTCCCCCAAATGCAATTAGTTTAATACCAAAGATTGTTCCAAAAACATAGATCTTAAGACTGATCGAAAATAATTACCTCATAAGATAGTGTACATAAAAGCATCGTAGCCATACTTTCAATTATGTATTGTGATGTCGCCCTAATTGAAACGAGCGCCATCCTGCGTATTGGTGTGGTACTGTCTAAAATTTGTGTTAGCCGCGCATGTTTGAATGCTGAAATGAGTAGATCCGTTGTTATGGTCCCGTGAATGCGTAGTTAACAAATAATGTGATAAAAATTAGAAGGTCACTCGAGTAGAGAGAGAGAATAAGAAGAAAGAAGACCATCAACCCTTCTGATTGGACGCCCCGCCAAAGATACATCCTGAAACAGAAGCTTGACGAAAAAAAAAGGAGAAAAACAAAATTAATTAATGTTTGAAGTACGCGCAGAGATAAAAAATCATCGATTGATATCACATCGTCTCCAGAAAGCTTGTGTTTGAAATACAGAAAAGCCTTTTCAATCATAAATTCCTTCTTCATTCTTTAATATTTATCCATTTCCTACATCAGTGAAGCCGCGCTCGGGAATTTATACTTCAGTATTTAAGGCGTACGAATCCCTGCCGTGAAAGCTGCAGCATTGTATCTGCTCGTGGCGTATCTAGAAGGAGTTTTGCAGTTTTGAAACCAAGCGGGATATCACAGTATTAATATTAAGACCAATGGTTATTTTTGTTACGTTTATTTTGGTACCAATGACATAAGAGATTGTATTTATCTAAAACCAATAAACATATTTTCAAAAAAAAAAAAAAGGTAGGCGCTCGTCTCTCAACCTGCGTGTACTAGGTTCGCGCTCCGTCATATACGTACTTTTTTATTTTTTTTTTTTTAATTCTTTTTTTTTTATTTCTAACTATGTAATAATCAATGCTACGTTTGTAGAATACTTTTAGAACCAATATTTAAATATTTAAAAAATATTTTTTTTTTGTTGCCTCTGCTTCCCCAAACTTGTGGCCTGTAGCACGTTCTGGTATAGGCGGGATACTTAAAAAAACAAGGAAAATCATTAATGTACAATATATGTATGGTATACATGTGTTGAATGGCATAATTAATACATATTTACCACACCAGAAATCAGAGGTCTTCCTCTTCCCCGGTTGCCGCAGCTTCCTTCTCCTCCTTCCTTGGATTCCAATAGGTTTCCACATTACCACAGAGGTACTATTGTCAATGCGTTTTTTTTTAAGTGGTATCCCCAGTAGGCCTATTCCACATTCATTCCTCTACAAGTGGGAACCTAAAAAAAGAAATAAACATTAGTTTGCATATTAATAGATTACATATATGTACTTACTTTTATTATGATATACTTACGACACTTGTCAAGAATGGCACTACGCCGCGGCGTCGTTGTCGTTGTTGTTGCTGCTGCTACTGCTACTTCTAGGTAGAACCTCGCGGTTCTGCCAGTAATGCTGGAGGTGCGTGATGGGGGCGGCGGAGGCGCTGCGGCGGTGACGGGTTCCGTCAGCAAGTTGCCGTTGCCGGAACCTTTCTTTGGCGGACTTCTGCGCCGCCATCAACCGCACCTCAACATCCTGGGGGAGCGGTCGCGCGAAAAAACGACTTCGCTGCGTTGCATCTGTAACATTCATTTGAATCAATGATCAATCAATGAATTAATAATGAAATTAAACAAAGTGAATAATGTACAATGCTTACCGACGATGGCAATCATTATACGTGTCGGACAAAGGGCCGGTTTGCCCTGCCCGAACCACGTGTAGCTGTCGGCACACGCGTCCGTTACAGCTTGTCTGAAGGATGCATTCACTGCCTCCTTCAAATTATATCCTCCCAGGGAGGCGAAGTAGGAGACCTAAAAAAACATGTTTAGTTAGTTTCTAATGTTTAGAAGTAAATTAAGATTGGAAATGATAAATAATCCTAATGAAGCGACAACAAGATCAGGAACAACTAATACAAAAAAAATAATGAAGCGACAACAAGATCAGGAACAACTAATACAAAAAAAATCATAGAAAAAGAAGGAGAGCGTATGGGAAATGCTATGAACTATGTCTCTTTCTTTCCCATACGCTCTCCTTCTTTTTCGATGATTTTTTTTTGTATTAGTTGTTCCTGATCTTGTTGTCGCTTCATTATTTTTTTTGTATTAGTTGTTCCTGATCTAGTTATGGCAATATACTTACCGCACTTTCATACTCCTCTACAGTGCAGTCTTCAAAACTGCGGACTTCCTCCACTGTTTTCAGAGGGAGGAAATGCGGTCGGCGTGCCGTGCTGTCCGTGGCTTCACGTTCGCCTCTGTTGATGGTGGGAGCAAAGAAAAATTAGTCAATGAAACACAACTTTTACAGAAATATAAAATTTGAATAAATTCTGAGGATGACTCACTCCAGCTGTTTCACTCTTTCCGCCAGTGCCCGCACCGTTTCTCGAAGCTCTTGGATGAGCTGTTGATTGCTAAAACAAATACAAACATTACACCATGTACTATAAAATTTAATTATAATTATTGCTAAATTTAAAAATATGTATGCAACTTACTGTTCACACAGACACACATGCGCTGTCGCTTGCGTGGCAGGAGGCGAGGGGAGAGTGGAAGGCGGGTCTGCAGGGGCGAGAGGAGCGGTGGAGGGGTAGTAGGAGAGGTGGGTGGGTGTTTGCGGGGTGTAGTCCGCCTTCTGCCCCGCATGCTCCAGCTGCATCCTCAGCCTTTGCCGAAACTGTCGAACGTCGTCATTGACCGACAACGGCAACGACGACGGCAACGGCAACGGCAGCGGCAGCGGCGACGACGGCAACGGCAACGACGACGACGACGGCAACGGCAACGACGACGACGACGGCAACGGCAACGACGACGGCAACGGCAACGGCAACGGCAGCGACGTAAGTGGTTGCTTTCTCGTTACCGGTTCGTCCTCCGATGACGTCGTCTGGTACCTGCTTGGCTTGCATACGTTCATGCGTTTTGGACGATGCGTCTGAAATGTTAATAAGCATTGAAATTAGTTCTAAAATTTCTTTCAGATTATTCTTTCTTTACCTCTTCTATTGTATACATATATGTAACTACGTTTAAGATTGTTGCGGGGGTTTTTCCTATTAAAATTACTTCTCTTTTTTCCCCATGCGCTTCTCTTCCAGATAGTTTAAGATATACAGTATTTCATCGATAATTGTCTCAACCATGGGTCCGGCCAGGGACAATTAAAAATTAAAAACGGATAGCGAAGCCCGAGAGGCCTCGGCCGCCGAGAAGTTTAACATGATATGGGTCTTTCTTAAGAAACGCGGAGAGTAACTCACAATGTAATCCCAATAAAAAACTTTTTTATTATTACTTATTTTTGTATGAGACTTTCACAGATATATTTATGGCATTTTTCTGATTAAAATGATACCAAACACGATATACATAATTCGGACCATACAAAGGTATATGAGCATTTACAAGTCAGGTCTCGTAAATTCATTAAATATCATCGGAATTATATCGTTTTTGGTATCATTTTCATTAGAAAAATGCCAGGATTATTTTGGTGAAAGTTCCATAAAAAAATAATGAAAAATAAAGAAGTTTCGTCATTGGCCGGACCCGTGTTTCGGACGATTATCGATAAAATACTGTATACAATTATAAATTTATTTGCAAGCCTAATTTATTACTTACTTTTAGCCTAATAAAAACAACTAAAATAATGTTATACAAAACTGTTTCGAACATAAGTTAAACAGTGTTCAGACATCTACAAACTTCGATATATAGAATTTTGAAAATATTTTTTTTGCAACAAATAATCAAGGTCACTTTGATTTCTTAATTATTAAAATGTATTTTTTATTTCATAATGTTGTAGCTGATCTTAAGACGAATTCAACGATATGTAATATTATGACCTTGAGACTATAAATAACGACGCTACAGTTTTGTCCAGCTTTTCGGGCCAAATATGTACTCCACTGTGCGACACTGCTGTCCAATCAGCGCGCCTTTCTCAGTCCAGCCCTCCCCTCCCCCCCCCTATGCAGTTTTCGCAAATATCCGTAAGAAATATCACCTATGGTTAAAAATGACTATTTTTTAAAGACTTTCAGTGAAAATGCAATATCTCTGCAGGTTCATAAGTTATAACAAAATGGCAACTTTTTAAGATCATTTCGGCGCTACCGTTTCGATCATTACTAACAATAGAAAATAATCAATTATATCACAACTTGTTCTCTTATATATAAATAGAAGAATAGAGTGTGGTATAATAACATGTGTTCGGTACAATGGGTTGGTTTCAACTTTGCCGCCAAATATTGATTTAGGAACGTTCGATCCTTGTTTCAGTTGCGTCTGTATATGTGTTCAGTGTTTCGGCTCTTTTCAAACTGTCACTTTGGCCGCAGTATGTTATACACCCGTTGTGGGTATACAATATCAAATTCTCTATGATTAATTTTACATTGTAGAGTGGAAGTGTTTTCTCAGGAGAGATCAAAAACGTAATTCTGAATATATGATTTATTGCTCTGTATCGAGTGTGAACGTTAACTGTTCCAAAATTCGTTATTCGTAATCGTCCTTCGAGCGCGAGTCGTCGTCCGTCAGCTATTGTCTTGTGACGAAATATACGGCGACGACCGCGCGTGATAATATTGTTTGAGGAACGATACTTTTTCCTCGCGTAACGGACATATGTATGTTCGGTATATGTCAGCGCAAGGTGTTTCTTTTACAACATAACCAAAGTTATTATAGCAAATACTTATCAAACACCAATTTTGATCATTTTCAATTACCTATTCTTTTTACTGTAATATATATACATATTTTATTGTAGACGCAAATTTCTACCTTTGAAAAAGGTTCAAAACAGAACAGAAACGTTAGGAAAGAACAAATTGTTGCAAAATTGCTATTGTTAGTAATGATCGGACCGGTAGCGTCGAAATCATTTTAAAATTGATATTCAAAATTTTAAGATCGATATTTGGGATCTAGGTGCACGGCAGTGCACCAGCCAAGTTCTCGCAACTACCTCCTTTTACACGACATTAATCTTCCAACATTAGTAGGATCCGAGATACGGGACACAAAGAGATACCACAAAATCGCTAAATTGGTCACTGACTGACTGACTGACTCGCGGATCATCAAAACCTTTTGGGTACTTCCCATTGACCTACAAGCTTGAAATTTGGTACATAGGTCCACCATAGCAAACCATCGAAGGAAGAATGATCAATGTTTGAAATTGTACACCTCAAAAAAAAGGGCAACAAAAATTGATGAAATCCCAACAAAAACATCCTGAAAAGAGGAGCCAAGTTCTCTATGGCCGTAAAAAGTTGTGAGATCAAACAAAATACGGCCAAGTTCGTAAGCTTAGAAATACCTGTTGCAATACTGAAAAAAGCTTTTGTAAAAATTAGTATAAAAGAACGCTATTTAATTTATAAAGAGTTACATGGAAGGCGAAATTATTCAAACTTTTTACGGCCATAGAGAACTTGGTTCCTGTTTACAGGATGTTTTTGTTGGGATATAGTTTAAAATGACAACTTACATGATCCATGTTGCGATGGTAATTCGTTCAGGCACCGAAAAACAGTAAAGAAACCTAAACTTCCGTACAGTGTACACGTTGGACGCGCGAGTAGAAGAACAGAGTATCGAGAGGATCGCGACTCAGGAGCTTCTGACTGTTCCCCGTACCCAAACCGCTGAGTTGCCCCTCTCTCTGGGGTACCGCCGCGTCGCACAGTGATTCGTCCGGATTGGAAAATGGTGACCAATTTGGCCAAAAAACAACCTTTAAATCCAATGCGACTCGGATTAATATTCGGACGCTCTAGAAAAGTACGATATCTTTTTTAATATTGTACTACACGATTTGAACTTTTTGGGGAAGCTGGAGCAATTGGTTTGCTACAGGATGTTAAAAATAATTTTTTTTCATATTGCAATTGATCGGAATTGTGGAAAAAACACTAACAGTTGTATTTTACAACTTTTATGTGTGTGTTTGTTGGCGTATATTGGATATTGTAAAAAATACGCTTTGTAGATCTGTGTCAATTAAACATATTCTAAATCTCTTGAAAATCGGTTGACGTTGCGATGGGCTACAGACGTTTCAAGTTGGTAAAAATTGCAGATTTTCACGATTTTCGGGCTCCAACTGCAGTAATTCTAAGGATTCTTACATCTTTCAATGCCTGTTGTTTTTTCCCGCACCAACCGATTTCGATGAAACTTTCACAATGCATACAATTGACACAGATCGACAAAGTTTTTTTTTTTTAATTTCCAATATGGGACCAAAAAAGTTCAAATCGTATGGTGCAATCTTATAAAAGTTTTCGTCTTTTTCGGAGAGTCCAAATATTCATTCGGGTTAGGTATGTGGATAATATCTACAGAGTTGGGCATTATTTAGATACAAAATTATTTAAATAACGATTCGAAAAAAGGATAATAAACTTTTATTCGTTATTCGAATAAAAAAGTATCTTTTATTCCACTCGTTATTTAAATAATTTCTTATTGTAGCACTATGTATCTAAAAATCAAGACCGAATCAAAAAAAGTGTTAGAGGTGAAAGTTGTTTAATTTAGGGTCCTCTATAGCTGGTTGACGTTTGGCCGTTTAAAAACGGATGACCCTGTATGTATATAATGTATTTCTGATTCCCCTTAGGCTGCGCGTACAGTGGATCCGTTTTCGTCCGGCGTCCGACAACGGCGCACACCGACGTCATTTCGAGCGCCTCGGGAGGCATGTGTTGGTGCCGCTACGGCCGATTTCGTCGGAAAAGATGTCCGCAGGAAACGGTCGGAAGTTTAACAACGTACCAGAATAAAGGGAAAATATAACTTTTTTCCGGACGTGACTTCCTTGCTGTTTTCGAGAGAAAGGCTCTCTTAAATGCACTTAGTTCTTTATTACTTTATAGTCGGAGCTACGAAGAAGGACTCGGACTTCTTCCTTCGCCTCAATAGCAATTATGTGTTATAAACCTTGCAGATAATCCACGGTCAGATGTGGGCTGTAGCTGTTCATCCTGGGGTTTCCCCGTCAACTCGTACACCGTGTGCAATGACTTACCTGTCCTTCACCTCCATGGTGGGCACGTTGGAATGGGATTAAGAAAAATGGATTTTTTTCAGATGATAGAAGAATCTGGATAGAAGAACTCTAAGAGTTCTGGCCAGGGTCGTTCAGAGCCCAAATTTCATATTTTTACGTTGTTGAAGAGTAATTTGCAATAATCGGCAGAATACTTTTTGTCACAAGTCAGCGCTGCCGATTATTGCAAATTACTCTTCAACAACGTAAAAATATGAAATTTGGGTTCTGAACGACCCTGGCCAGAACTCTTAGGAAACATAATCGACCGGGTCTGAACTTGTAATTGCAATATTGAGGCGTCAGTTTCTTTTGCCGTAAACCCTTGCATTTCGTATACGTATATGCGGATCTATCGATGTGTGAGTGGGAAGGGTGGTGGTGTAGTTGGGTACGCACAGCCCCTTAAACATCGTACACCATCTATTCCTCGATCTTCGCTACGGCAGTAAAATGTAGACGGTTTTTCCCTTTAACGAAATATGCATAGAACAGTCCATAGTCCAACCCTATACCGTCAGCCGCGGTTTATGACGTGGGGTCTTTCGAGTCTGAAGGGAATTAAATGTTTGCAAAAATTCAGTAGTCAGATATTATTAAAACAAATCGTTCTTAATTTTTATAAATCGCATTGCGGTTAAAAAAAATCAAAATCAATTTTTTCAATATAAAAATGTTTATTATTGCGTTATACACCTGTAATTTTGATTTTTTTTAACCGCAATACGATTTATAAAAATTAAGAACGATTTGTTGTAATAATATCTAACTACTGAATTTTTGCAAACATTTGTAGGGTTGGACTGCTCTATATTTCGTTAAAGGGAAAAATATTCTATATTTTACTGCCGTAACAAAGATGGAGGATCCTCCATCTTTACCACCTGATCAGGTGGGGTACGACGTTTAAGGAAACAGTTAGTTACCTGCAACCTCGTAAAACCCCATGTCCCGACCGAAATTGATAGCGCGAATTGCATCAATCCTTTAAATTGAAAATAAATGTCGACAATTGCAAAGTGTTATTGGTTAAACGTTTCATTAAACTCAAAGCAGTAAGTGTTTGCCGAAAAAAAAAATGATTCGCTGCGGGATTCGATCCGGGGCCAAAAGATTACCAGCCGGAGACCTTACCGTTTGCGCCATCCGATACTGTTGAGAGTCATACTCATGTATTGAAATATATGTAAATAAAACATTTTATATTGCAATTTTATGTTTGTACATTATTTTTCCGAATATAAAAATGTTTATTACTACATAATACACCTATCATAAGGTAAAGAGGCGACGAAAAAATAGATTTTGATTTTTTTTAACCGCGATGCAATTTATAAAAAATTTTGAAAAAAATTAAGAACGATTTGTTTCAATAATATCTAACAACTGAATTTTTATAAAACTAGTATCTCTAAAACTTCAATACGAAAGATGCATTTTCTTAGAATGTTTGGAGATTTCCAATTTTTTTAAACATGTTTACTGTGACGTGGCAAGTTTTGCCTACGTCCCTCGACCCCGAAAAAGAGAGGCCGGGCCGACCTCTGGCAATGCCGATGCGAAACGGCCGTTTGCGAGCGCTCTCCCTGGGCATGCCGATTTGCCAAGGGCGAGTATTAACGCGTTTTGAGCGTCGCGCCACTTGGACGACGCGAATTTCACAGGACCGAAACCGGGCTCCAGGGACAGTGGACACGGGACGAACACCTCCTCGACCCCGTCGCTGCCTCGCCCGGAAAAGAAGGTGTCCACAACCGGAGCGGCTAGGACTCTACTCTTCACGAGCCGTCGCCGCGACCATCGGAAAAGCGGCGAAAGCGAGTAGTAAAATCCGCGAGCCAGGGATCCCGCGCGACAGGATGCGATCCTGCGAGGAAATACCGCGCGATAGGTCCGCGAGTCTCAAACGGGAGAAATAGGGTAGGGAGTAGGGGGACGCCTCGCTTCCGCGTTACCGAGCCTGCCGAAAGTAGGCCACTGGGTCGTTGGCCGTTATCGCCTGTAGTCGCGTCTAAGTAGAACTTAGAAAATTATCAATTGTGCGTGCCGACTTAAGGGACGAGAAAGGACGAACCGCCGCCCATCTACCGTCGTCCTTGTTGCCGTTGGTAAGCGCCAGTCAGGCTTCCTTAATAATTTACCGAATTAAGTGAACTTTTCGTGTTGGCTCGGTAACGTTTTCGCGAGGTCCTTATTCGCGTCGCGAAATTACGACGCCGTTTCCGTGCCGCGTGGTCGGCCATATTTTGTGAACGGAGGAACTGTCGTCGATCGGTTAACGTGCGAGCCGGTTGGTAACGCGAGGGCGCGAACTCGCGGGGGGCCGTATCGTTGCCGATTTACCGAATAAATTGTACGCTATCTTCGAGACGTTCCCCGGTGTGACGTCGCAACGGTCCGTATCGTGTCCGACGGCGAAGCTCGAGCGATCCAGCAATTATACCGCGTATTCCATCGGAATTCGACAGTTATTCCGCGCCAAAAGCGCTTTGTAAAATTGCATCTCCATCCTGTACAACTGCCGAGTTCGACGCGATCGAAATAGAAGAGCGCGTGCGACCGAAAAACCGTCGCGTAATTATCGTGAACGCGCCGGCTTGTAAATTTCCGCTGCCGGCTCTCACCGGCAGCTCTGTCGTGTCCATCAGACAAATAAATTATTACAGCCGATTCTATCGTTCCTTATTTCCGTCGAGAAACCTTTCCGCCGCGGGAAATGCTCCGTACTTCGTCCACGTAGAATCCTGAGCCCATCCTAGAGCTATTCAGAATATCGTGTGGTTCTCGCAGTTTCGGATAGGTCGTTCGCGCCTCGTGCCGTTATCTCGCAATTTGCGTGACACTGCCGAGTGTCTGGCGCCCGAAAGTAGGTTCCTTTAACGGCTTCTTTCGTGACAAACCCGAATCTGCGAGATACCTTTTGTCCCGGGTGGACCACGCCTCGTGCGGCCGAGCGTGGCCCGGCGTTTCGCCTGTAAAATCCCGGAGTCGCAGGCTTCCGTCCTTCCGACGGATGCGTAGAATTCTAGGCGACGTGACAAATTGGCGCCCGAACAGGGACCTCTCACTAGAAAGGTGACCTGTCTAAGGGCTTTTCTTTACCGGAGGTGCGTGACGAGTGCGGGGCTCTCGTGGAAATAAGAAAATTGCTTTCTGATCGTTCGAACGGAGTCGCGGACGCGATCGGAGCCGTCGCGCCGTACCAAGACCGCTACCCTTCTGTTCGTGTTTACGGGTTTTAAAATACCCTTTTCGACGAGCCAACGCCCCGGGATATTTTATTATTGTTCTAGGTTATTCTATGTTATTTTTTTGGTCTTATTACGCTATTTATTATGTGATATTTATGAATTGCGACAGTGCGAGCAATAGTTTAAATTATCATGGCCAAAAGTAAATTTCAAATCTAGAGTATAATATTCGAGTCATTCTCGCCGCAACGGCGAACCATAGATCCCTGGTTCACCTTGTATTGTTATTGCTCTTGTTTTTGCCGAACCATAGACATTCCAATAGGGAATAATACACTTTGGAACGGAACGGTCATGGCTGAACAGATGTGAGGAATCATATGCCACTATTTATATTATGAAAAATTTATTTATGAAATTTATTGACGACCATTTTCGAATGGGATATTTTGGAAATTGTATTATATTTTGAAATTGTATATTTTTGAAATTGTATATTTTTGCATTTGTATCATATTTGAAATTGTATTATATTGTGTACCGTCGGGTGTTGGAAGATACGTTTTGGGTTGTATCGTTTTCGGGAGAGCCGGAGCGACCACGACAGAACTAATATCGGCTCGTATCGCGATCGAAGGGGGAAGAAAGGGGCCGCCTCTACTAACCCTGGATGCGAGTATCGGGAAGATTACCGCGCGCGCCCTAGTAGACTCAGGTTCGTCGGTTTCGTTCGTAAGTCGTGCCGTGGTAGAACGCGCGCCGAGCGAACAAGTAGAAATTCGAGAAACAGAAAGACCTTGTTATTTCCTCCTCGCCACGGGAGCGGTCGATCGTGCCGAAGAACAGGCGCGTTTCGTGTTAAAAATTAGAAATGTCGAGCGGAAAATAACAGCGCGCGTATTGAATAATCTCGTGACCCCTCTCCTATTGGGAACGGATACGATCGCACTTTTCGGCATCGTGGCAGAATACCATAACGCTGAATGGTATTTCGCAGCGCGACCGGATGAGAGGTTCTCTTTCGAAAACATACCCCCCGCCACCACCGTATGCTGCGGTCTACAAATTTTAAATAGTGCCGAAAAAGAGCAATTGGCGAAATTCCTCGAAGCCACGTTGCCCGAATTTGAAAAAATGGCCGGATTAACTGACTTGATCAGCCGCCGAATCGATGTAGGCGACCATCCGCCGATAAAGCAAAGGTATTATGCCGTCTCTCCTAAAGTACAGGAGGCAATATACCGCGAGGTAGACACCTTGTTGGCGGACGGCATAATCGAACCGTCGCAAAGTGGCTGGTCAAGTCCTATCGTAATGGTGAAGAAGCCAAATGGCAAATACCGTTTCTGCCTCGATTTTCGAAAGGTCAACGAGGTTTCGAGGAAAGATGCGTACCCGTTACCGCTCATGACGCAGATATTGGATAAATTGCGAGCGGCAAAATACATTTCGACCCTCGATCTTAGTCAGGCGTATTTTCAAATCCCTCTCTAGCCGGGAAGTCGCGAAATCGCGGCGTTCACGGTCCCGGGAAAGGGTTTATTTCATTTTCGCCGCATGCCGTACGGATTGACAGGAGCACCGGCGACATTTCAACGATTATTAGACCGGTTAATAGGTCCAGAAACGGAGCCACATGCTTTCGCGTATTTAGATGACATAATTATCATCACTAAAACTTTCGAGGAACACCTAGAATGGTTATCGCGAGTATTGAACAAAATTAAAAGCGCCGGTCTAATAATCAATCCCGAGAAATGCGAATTCTGCCGTACGGAGGTCCGGTACTTAGGTTTCGTAGTCAGCCGAGAAGGGTTAAAAGTGGACGCGGAGAAGATACAACCGATAATATCGTACCCCCCGCCGCGAAACGTGAAACAGGTGCGGCGTTTTCTCGGGATGGCCTCCTGGTACAGAAGATTTATTCCGGGTTTCGCCACGCTTGCCGAACCACTGAACATCTTGCTTCGGAAAAATAGGGAGTGGGAATGGGAGGACGGTCAACAATCCGCCTTCGAGACCCTACGCGATATGATAGCCACCGCACCAACCCTTTCGTGCCCTGACTTCGAAATACCTTTCGTGCTGCAAACGGACGCGAGTACCGTCGGACTAGGCGCGGTGTTAACGCAAGAGATCGAGGGAGTCGAAAAAGTTATCGCGTTTGCAAGCCGTTCTCTCACGTTGCCGGAGAGAAAATATTCCGCGACAGAATTGGAATGTCTCGCGATAGACTGGGCGGTACAAAAGTTTCGACGTTACGTAGAAGGGTACAAATTTACCGTAGTTACCGATCACAACAGCCTACGGTGGTTACGGAAATTACAAAATCCGTCGGGACGATTAGCGAGATGGGCCTTGCAGCTACTGGAATACGATTTCCAAGTAGTATATCGGCAAGGTGCCCTGAATAAAGTGCCGGATGCACTCTCGCGCGTTTTTGAAAAAATACACATTAATAATTAAAATGAGACACAACTAACATAATAATATAAACGTGATCAATTGAAAACTGCGATATAAAATCGGCTATTTTATGCTTTTCGATTTGTTTAAAAATCGATGTCGCAACGAAAAATTTTGAAAAAAGTCTCAGTCGTGTATGCTATTAGGTAGAATATTCATGAATTTTTTCGTAATTTTTGGTTGAGTATGGTGTGATTAAAAATCAATTTGGATGGGCAATTTTGACCATCTTATCCAGCTATATCTTAAAAATCAATGAAAACATAATTTAAAAAATATATTTCAGTATACATCATTAAACCCGATTTTTAAAAAAAAATTTAGTCCAAATTTCATTTTGATATCTTTTTTAGATCAAAAGTTATAGCAAAATGTACGCCGCGCCGTGCCGCGCCGGGAATCGAATGCGCGCTATCTCCAGATTCCGACTCGTGCGTCCGAAACTTCGGTAACGTGAAATTCGGAGGAACGCGACGAGGCTCGACTGGCTCGAGCAGTCGAACAGGTAGATCACACGAACAGAGTAGAGGTTCGCTTGTGTGTGTAGCGCCCGCGCAATCGAACAGGCACTCACACGGGCACAGTAGAGGTACGTCTGTGTGTAGTCAGAGTGGGGACACTCAGCCTATCAGGGGAACGTAAACCGTGGGCCGTGGCCCACGAATATCCCATCGCTGGGCCCGGAACAGCCCACGGGACACGCCGCTGATTCAGTTACCAGTTCTCCTTCGCTCAGTTCGGTCGTATCACACGTTCTGTCATTACACTCGTGAGTGCGGTCTGCGCTGCGGCTTTTGACTGACAACTTGGATTACGTGAGTGACGTGAGTTACGTGATTCCCTTGGATTAGGCGCAGTACGTGGAAGGTAGGTATTTGTACAAATATATATATATTTCTCCACCGGTTTCGTTTAAAAATGTCTCCCAAAATCTTGAAACATTCGATTTCGCGAAAGGCATACAAGAACTTAGGAAGTAGGCAAAAACAACGTATTTCAAAAGAAATTAGAGAAAATTTTAACCGTTATACATCCTCAAAGCCCGCAAATGTTGGCACTGTGCAGGATGTATCCACCACCTCCTCTTCATTCACACATAATTTCAATGTCGAGCCTTCGCGTGAAAATTTCGAATCATTTCTTAACATTCCGAATTCACAAGACATGCCGAGCACGTCCTTTTCTTCAATTCCGTCACGCGATGACACAGCCTGCGAATCTGCTGGCGATGTGACAGAACCATCGTTTCGCGATCGTTTGGCGAGTTGCTTTGTGAAGAATAATATATCGCACGCTCAGGGAAATAGTATACTACGCCTTCTGCGTACGCACTCGTGTTTTCAGCATTTACCCAAGGATGTCAGAACGCTTGTCGGCACACCACGTGACAGTGCCATCATGTATAATGTGCTACCGGGCAAATATATTCATTTCGATGTAGAGTCCAAAATAGCAAATTCTTTGTGTCATTCTGTCGAAACCATTCCCGATTGTTTGCAATTAGATTTTCACGTAGATGGATGCACTTTAGACAACTTCAGCACAATTCAGCTTTGGCCCATTCAGATTAGAATTAGCAATATTAAAAATAGTAAGCCAATCGTAGTAGGTATATATAGAGGCCAACACAAGCCTATGAATCCCGAAAGCTACCTTGAGAAATTTGTCTCCGACATTGAATCCATCATGTCGAATGGAGGCATTATTTTCCAGGGTAGAAGAATCCCCCTTTATTTGAGATGCTTCATTGCCGATGCGCCAACCCGAGCGTTCATTCTTAACCATCTAGGGCATACATCTTATCGACCATGTTCAAAATGTAAAGTGCAAGGCATACGGGAACAATCAATGTAGGGTTTTTCTTGGTGTTGAACACGATCCGCGAAGCGACGATGAGTATGCGAGATCGCCTTATGATGATCATTACAAAGACGGCAATAGCCCGTTAGCTTCCCTACCAATGGGAATGGTAACGCAAGTACCATTCGAATACATGCATTTGGTATGTATCGGTGTTGTGAAAAAGTTACTATTTGCCTGGGTGCGTGGTGATTATTCTAAACAAGTAAAATTATCTGCTAGACAAATTCATATAATCTCCCATAGAATGAAGTTAATGCATGGTCCCAGACCAATCAGTGATTTTTCTAAATTCAAAGCGACCGAATATCGGCAATTTCTTTTGTACACCGGCCCAGTTGTCACATACGGAGTGATAAATGATCGGGTATATTTCCACTTCTTGCTCCTGCACAGTGCCATCAGAGTACTGGCTTCACCAAACTTTGTCAAGAAACATTTTCTTTTTGCAAAAACAGCATTAATACAATTTGTTAATAATTGCGAACAGCACTATGGAAAAATATTTTATTCGTATAACGTGCATGGTCTTTTGCATTTGGCGGATGACGTCCACCGTTTCGGCACTTTAGATGTATTTTCCGCTTTCCCGTATGAAAGCAACATGTCTTTTTTTCGAAAATATTTTAGAAAGCCGCGGCAACCTCTGCAACAGTTCGCCAAGAGATTGGCTGAACTCGAACGTCATGATAGCATGGACAGTGATGCTGTTGCTTCCACCACTCCCCGTGTTTCTATACCGTTCCGCGATAGTAGCGGCGCGGTTTCATACCGGAAAATTCGATTTGGCAATTTATTGCTTTCAACTAACGTTCGCGACAATTGCTGTATTTTACACGACGGCTCAATTTGCATTGTTTTCTATATTTGTCCGCATGAAAATTCGTTTATATTAGGCGTAAAACAGTTTCAGTACGTAGATAAGTTTTATGATATTGCATTAACGTCTCCTGATTTAGAGATTTTTAAATGTGCCGGTTTGAGCAGCGGAATAGTCGTTGTTAGCCTGGAAAATGTCAGAGCGAAATGCTATCGAATGCCGTTTATCAGTACGAGCGAAGACTACGATAGCGCATCGGAAATCTCCGAATGGGTTATCGCAGTCCTTGCACACACTGAAGAAGTGTAATTTTTTTCCATAGTTGCTGTCGCATCGAGTCCGTTGCACAATAGACAGCACCAACACTCTCTCTCTCTATCTCTCTGTATCTCACTCTATCTCACTCCATCTCACTCCATCTCACTCTCTGTGCCCAAACCACTTTCTATCGCACCATTATTTCAAGGTTTTATGTTATATTATTGTAGGGTTGGGACTGGGTAACGGCATCAACTCTCCTTCTTTTTACCTACTTTTTTGTCTGATATAATACACGATATACAACAATTAACAAAATTCTTAAGCTTTTCTTCGAGTCGCGGAATGTAATATTCTATTTCTATTGAATCTTTCATTTTTCGGATTCCAAAATGACCGTTGTCATGCGCATTATATATTATTTCCATTTGTAAACTATTTGGCACAATTATTAAATCTCTATTATTTTTACGCTTCATTAGTACATCATTATTGATAAAATAATCTTCGTACGGTTCTTTTTGTAAAATACAAATGGGTCATTTCATGCCGAATCTGTTGTTGTAATTGAAATATGTTGTAGTCCATCTGAAATGAGGGGGGGTTAAAGTCATTATTTTGCCGATTTCGAATCTTTTTAGAAATGGCAAACCTTCAAAGTATGCGATTTTTGCCCATTTTGGCGAAAATAGGCCTCACTTACGAATTTTTATCTGAGGAACTGTTTGTCCGATTGACCTATACTTTTTTTGTTTTATTCGGGAAGGATTGGGCTATTATAAAATAATTTTTTCATCCTCGATAATTAACTGTATAATGTCAAAAAATTTAAACAAATTCTTTTGTTATGTTTTTTCCAAATTTGGCCAGTTATGAAAATTTTGAAAAAAATATGGTTATATTCCTTGAAGTTTCCTCTTCAAAATAAGACTTTTTCAAATCTGGCATCTTTCCTGTAATCGTCACAATGTGCTGGGAAAGGACGCGGTGTACCCGCGTTTCAGGTATAGGCGAGTCGAGCGCACCGCTATTACGGTCAGTTTTCTATACCGCTGATCTCACAGCAATACCAGCAGACCGTTTACAACTAAATGACCCTACAACTAAAAGAACCTTTTCTAAAAGTTGTAATTATACCTGACTGCTGCATGAAAATCTTGTTGCGTTGCAATAAACCTGCTGGCACTAGACGTTCATTTTGATTGTCTTTTATGGTAAGGTTTTAAGTTTATTACAACTTTTAGAAAAGGTTCTTTTACGATTGACTTTCTGGCGCTATGTATAGATTATCCGTTTTCAGCAATGTCCAAATGTTTTACATATTTTCTAGAACCCAAAAAGTTTTATGATTGTATTCCATTCAAACCGACGAGGGTTTCAGGGGTTTTAAAATTTAATTAAAAAGGTGTCGTTGGCCAAGAGTGGTTACTAATATTGTTGTCGAGGTATAAGTAGGGTCATTTAGTTGTAAACGGTCTGCTGGTATTGCTTTGAGATCAGCGGTATAGAAAACTGACCGTAATAGCGGTGCGCTCGACTCGCCTATACCTGAAACGCGGGTACACCGCGTCCTTTCCCAGCATATTGTGACGATTACAGGAAAGATGCCAGATTTTTAAAAATCTTATTTTGAAGAGGAAACTTCGAGAAATATAACCATATTTTTTGAAAATTTTCATAACTGGCCAAATTTGGAAAAAACATAACAAAAGAATTTGTTTAAATTTTTTGACATTACACAGTTAATTATCGAGGATGAAAAAATTATTTTATAATAGCCCAATCCTTCCCGAATAAAACAAAAAAAGTATAGGTCAATCGGACAAACAGTTCCTCAGATAAAAATTCGTAAGTGAGGCCTATTTTCGCCAAAATGGGCAAAAATCGCATACTTTGAAGGTTTGCCATTTCTAAAAAGATTCGAAATGGGCAAAATGATGACTTGAACTGAGTCACCATATGTTGTAGCTACAAATTGTTTTTCAAATTTTCCCCCGTAATTATCGTGCGACACAATGGAATAGGCCTACCGGGGATACCATTTTTAAAAAAACGCATTGTCAATAGTACCTCCAGGGTAATGCGGAAATCTATTGGTACGTCCGCGTTATCTAGCCGAGTTATCTAGCCACGGCGTCAGCGAAGCAAGGGGAGCTGACGAACAGGCTGCAGGCCATTCTGGAGCGGCAGGAGGGAACGCAAACGCAGCGCCAGCAGGAAGCAATGGTTGGGAGGCTAGAGTGAGTCATCCTCAGAATTTGTTGAAATTTTATATTTCTGTAAAAGTTGTGATATAGTATAATAAAAGTAAATATAATATGAAAACTAATGTTGATTTTTTAGGTCGTGTACTTCGGTCAATTGGAAACTGCCATTGTCTGGAGCGCGGATTGTGGACGCCATCCACGGTAAGGATTGTACATTATTCACTTTGTTTAATTTCATTATTAATTAGTTGATTGATCATTGATTCAAATGAATGTTATAGAGGCAACGCAGCGAAGCCGTTTGTTCCCGCGACCGCAGGAACGCGACTTCGAGGCAAAGATGGTAGCGGCGCAGAAGGCGGCTAAGGAGCGGTACCGGCAACGACAGCTCCCTGAGTGAACGCGCCGCGCCTCCGCCACCTCCACCACCCACCCCCGCAACCGCTGGCGGAGCCGCGAAGGGGAAATATAGCTTTGAGGGGAGCCATCTCGGATGACCTTCGCTAAGCGACAAGTAGATATATAGACAAAAGTTGTTCAGAATGTTGTCCTTGACAAGATATGTCAAGGTGAAGGTCATCCGAGATGGCTCCCCTCAAAACTACATTTACCTTTAGTCATAATTACATACAGGGTGTTTTCTACTTTTCCGGCAAGATTGTAGGAGCATGATCTACAAGTGAAAATACGAAAAAAATGTTATATGAAGTTTGCTTATAAACGCTTTATTACAATATTACATGCAAATATTGAATGTAGCCTGAATAGGTGCGGAACTGCAGATTTGAAGCTAAATAAAATAAGAATAATGAATAACTTAATATATTAAGCTTGTATCAATGCAGAAGGTGGTCATTTTGAAATGATGCTTTGAATCTGCTGTTGCGCACCTATTCAGGCTACATTCAATATTTGCCGATAATATTGTAACAAAGCGTTTATAAAGAAACTTCATATAACATTTTTTTCGTATTTTCACTTGTAGATCATGTTCCTACAATCTTGCCGGAAAAGTAGGAAACACACTGTATAATATAACATAGATTTAGGTTCATGTAAAGATTGTCACTCTTTTCCTTTTTTGAATAATAAAGCATAGTAGTAGTAAATAAAAAACTATTATATTCATTATTCCTTGTGATATTGTCTCTGTATCTTTACCAACTCCCTGCGGCGTAATTTTAATAAAATGTAGCCATACGAAAACTATAAATTTTCTTTTTCTCAGTTTCACAGTCTAGGGAAAATAATATATATAAATTTAAGAATAAACAAAATTGACATTACATGGGTGTTTATTATTATTTCGTTTCCTCTCCTTGCATGTGTACAAAATAAAATTCTGCAGTCAAAAATCGCTATTTGGAATTGTCGGTAAAAAGGAAAGCTGCTAAATATTTCTACAATAGAAATTTAATTTACCGACATCTGCCACATTAGTGCGATCTGCCCTCACCGACGGTGCTGCCACTAATCAGTGTGGGGACACTGTTTCCCCCACTCCTCGCACCGAGAGTGGGGAGTGGCGCCGCCATGTTGCGTCACCGACTCCCGCTCCTTCTTGCCGTCACGACTGTGAAGTGGAACGGACGTTGAGTCCAATCTGAGTTTTGTTTCTTTATCCTGCCGTTACCGTATCCTCGGAATTGGTGAGTGGAGCACCCCGGTATCCCTATACGAGGGACCGCACGAGTATTTCCACATTGGTGACCCCGACGTGATCATTTTTTGATCCGAATCGAGATTTTCTCTCTGGTTGCGGCGGATTGTGTGCGTCGGCCATTCGAGCACACGTGGGAAACTCGGCGTCGCATTATCGACGTCGTTGAAAGACAGCACTTGTCCGGCCAGTAAGGGTGATTCGTCGATCGTTCAGTTGGCGATCGGCGCGGTTGGACCCGTTCGGATTCAACCTGTCCGGGAATTTCCGGACTTTCGGCGGTTTCGCCGCTGGCGCGGCGTGGGTCCGCCATTTTGGACGGCGGCAAGGCACGCGTGTTGGCGTTCATCGTGGATTTTTGCGTGAAGCCACCGTCACCGGTGCCTTTCTACAAGCATCGTGGATTTTTGCGTGAAGCCACCGTCACCGGCGCCTTTCTGCAGTCGGCCCTACGCTCTTCTAGCTGTTCCTCTTCGTCCGGCCAGCATCTGGACCCGGGCATTGCCTAGGAAGCGTCGCTGAGACGACGCGGGACGACGGCGTGGCTTGGCGCCATATTTGTTTTTGTTGTGTTCCCGGTGTCAGTGTTCGTGTCCACGTGGCGCCCGAGCCAGTGTGGCTGGTGTTGGCGTGCGTTTGCGTTTCACGCGGTCCGATCTTTTTGCGGGTCATTGCGTTTGCGGCAAGCCCGTGCTTGCAGGTGTGCGAGGTGTGGTGCACCTTGATCCGACCTCAGGTACTTTGAGACGCGGCGGGGCGTTGTGCGCATTCTTCGCGGGTATTTGTCGTATTCTTTCGAGGTTAGGTCACGTCCCGTCGATCGCGTGTTCGCGGCGTACATTCTCTCTTATTCGCGTTGCGTCGGTCCTTAGCGCGTACTTTCTGGCGTTCGCACGGCATCGCGCTTGTCTATTTGGTTTCGCGTTGGTGCGCTGGTCGTCGCGTTTGAGCGGTAACCTCAATTAGTTTTGCTCGGCGTCGAGTTTTCGGTCAGCGTCGCGTTGCGAATCACGGCGTGAATTATGATCGGCGGCAGCAGTGCGTCGGACTCCGGCGGTGGCGGCGTCCCCGATACGATGGGGCACGTCGATCATTACCGCATTCCCAAGATGCCTCCTTTTTACAAAAGCGATCCCGCGCTTTGGTTCCTTCACGCTGAAGGGACGATGCGCGCGGCGCGAATTACTTGCGAATCCACCATGGCCGATACCGTATTAGCGTCTTTAGATTATGAGGTGGTTACTAGCGTGAAGGACTTACTTCTGTTGGATCCGCGGCCGCACGACATTTATCAATTGATCAAGCGGCGCATTATCACGACTTACGGTCCGTCAGCGGAATCAAATTTGCGCAAGTTGTTAAAGGGCGAGGTGTTGTCTGATGGCAAGCCTTCCCATGTGCTGAACCGATTGCGCAATTTGAACGACGGCACTTGCGACGATGCCGTCGTCCGTTCGGTGTTCTTGGAGCACCTTCCTGCGGCTCATCGCGCCATTCTCGCGGCTTCGGGTGTAACGGACCTGAACAAATTAGCTGACACCGCGGATAAGATTGCAGAAACCTCTGGTCCATCTGACCACCAGGTAATGGCTGTGTCTGTGCAGTCATCCTCATCCTCATCCTTCTCCGTCGAAAAGGAATTAAAGCGCATGTCGGCGGAGCTCGCGAGGCTTCGGGTCGACATTGACAAAATGCGGCGGTGGCGGCGTCCTCGTTCTATGACGCTGTCCGCTCGGGCGCATTCCGGGTCTCGGGATCCATCGAAGGGTCCCAAGCTGTGCTATGCGCACAAGAAATACCCTCAGAGCCCGAAGTCCTGTAGGGAATGGTGCGATGAGTACAAGAGTTTCTCTGCGGGAAACTAATAGTGCCCTCCGTGGGTAAGACGGACGCGGAGATTTCGGAAGGCACTTCTCGTCTGCATGTGCGCGATCGGATATCGGGGATGTCGTTTTTGATCGACACTGGGGCGGACCTTTCGTTGGTGCCGGCCGACCCCAAGATCCGCGCTAGGCCTACGGGTCTTAAGTTGATCGCGGCGAATGATTCGGCGATCGACACGTACGGGGAGTCGTTTCGATCGTTGGATCTCGGACTACGCCGTCCCATTAAGTGGAATTTTTGTATAGCCGCGGTGCCATATGCCATCATAGGGGCAGATTTGCTCAGACACTACGGTCTCGTAGTGGACCTGGGTTCGAAGCGGTTAACCGACTCTTGTACGAACGTTTTCGCGGTTGCCGCCTCGCGTCCGGTGCCGTATCGTCCTATGGGCACGGTTTTGCCTTCTTCGCGTTTCGCGAGGATTCTCGCGGAGTTCCCTGACGTGTCGGGTGCGTCCAAGCTTCGACCTTCGAGGTCGGCTGATGTCTATCATCACATATTGACCACCGGCCCTCCGGTGTCGGAGAGGCCTCGTCGTCTCAATCCGGAGAAGCTAAGGGCAGCGAAGGAGGAGTTTAGGACATTAGTTGAGGCGGGCATTTGCCGTCCTTCCGCTAGTCCTTGGGCTAGTCCCATCCACATGGTTCTGAAGAAGGACGGCACATGGCGGATTTGCGGGGATTATCGTGGTTTGAACCGGCAGACTATACCGGATAAGTATCCCACTCCCCATTTGCATGACTTTTCTGTTAACCTGCATGGCAAGCGTATTTTTTCTTCGCTGGACCTGTTTAAGGCCTACAATCAGGTTCCCATGGCTCCCGAGGACGTGGAGAAGACTGCGGTCACAACGCCCTTTGGGCTTTTCGAATTCCTATACATGACCTTTGGTCTAATGAACGCAGGTCAGTCTTTTCAGCGTTTCCTCAACAGGATCCTTGGGGATCTTGATTTTGTATTTACATATATCGATGATATCTTAATTGCATCGAGCTCGGAAGAGGAGCACGCAGACCATCTTCGCCTGGTCCTTAAGCGACTCCAAGAGCACAGCTTGCGCCTTAACCCGAGTAAATGCGTGTTTGGCGTCGAGGAGATCGCGTTCCTCGGGTATGTGATAAATTCCTCAGGCATCAGACCCTTGGCTTCGAAGGTCGATGCTATTTTGAGTTTCCCGGAACCGAAGACGATCATGGATCTTCGCAGGTTCCTCGGGATGGTAAACTTTTACCGAAGGAATATTCCGCGGGCGGCACATTTGCAGGCGCCATTAAACGAATTCCTTCGTGATTCTCGCAAGAATGATACGAGGGAGGTTCCGTGGACGGAAAGTTCGAGGGAGGCTTTCGCGAGAACCAAGGAAGCCCTGGCTGGGGCGACCTTGCTGGTTCACCCGCGTTTGGGTGCCGACCTAAGGGTGGTGACCGACGCGTCGGATTTCGCGATGGGCGCGGTTTTGGAACAGTGCAGTCTCGACTCGAACTGGGAGCCCCTTGCGTTTTTCTCCCAAAAGTTTTCACCCGCTCAGGCTAAGTACAGTGCCTATGATCGAGAGCTCACGGCCATCTATGAGGCCATAAAACACTTTCGACATTTTGTCGAAGGTCGCGATTTCGCGGTGCTGACCGATCATAAGCCCCTCGTTTACGCGTTTTCTCAGCGTCCGGAGAAGGCATCTCCCCGGCAGGGCCGTCAATTGTCTTACATAGCTCAGTTCACGACTTCAATTACGTACATTCCGGGTTCGGACAATATTGTGGCCGACACCCTTTCTAGAGTAAGCGCCCTTAGACTTCCTCTGGAGGTGAGTCTTGAGGAGATTGCCAACCAGCAGGCGGCGGACGAGCAATTGAAGCTCATCTGCGGCTCTCCTGATTTTCCCCTGCAGCTGAAAAAGCTTCTTTGGGGCCCGGAGCACGTCGCGATATTTTGCGAAATCTCGGGGGAGGCAATTCGCCCGTATATCCCCGGTTCCCTCCGCAGGGGGGTCTTTGATTTGTTCCACAACCCCGCTCATCCTGGCGCGAGGGTTTGTGATCGGCTGATCCGGCAGCGCTACGTCTGGCCGAACATGACGAAGGACGTCGCTCAGTGGTCCAAGTCCTGCATAAGGTGCCAGCAGGCCAAGGTGTCACGGCATTCCCGGCACCTCCCTGAGCATTTCGTTGCTCCGGACGGGCGGTTCGAGCATGTCCATTTGGACATCATCGGACCATTACCGCCCTCCGAAGGGTTTTCCTACTGCCTGACGCTGATAGACAGATTTTCGCGTTGGGTGGAAGCGGTTCCTCTACGGGATATTTCCGCGATGTCGGTCGCGAGGGCGTTTTATGACAATTGGGTCTCGCGTTACGGTGCTCCGGCAATTTTAACTACCGATCAGGGGGCGCAGTTCGAGTCGAGACTATTTACTGCATTGTTGTCGCTCTTGGGTTGCGATCGCGTTCGAACTACCCCATATCATCCGTCGTCGAATGGGATGATTGAGCGATGGCACCGCGTGCTGAAGGCGGCGATTATGTGCCATTCGGGCAACGAATGGTCGCGCGTGCTGCCAACAGTGCTGTTGGGGCTACGTGCGCATGTTCGTGTTGACGTCGGTGCGTCTCCGGCCGAGTTCATGTTCGGTACGACTCTCCGTTTGCCGGGGGAATTCTTCCTCCACGAAAATTTCGCGCCGGAGCCGAATGTGTTCCTCGACGAATTTAAGAAATATATGCGTGAGGTACGACCTGTACCAGTCAGGCATAACGACCGTACGCGTGCGTTTAGTTTTAAGGAACTGCAGTCTTGCACGCATGTCTTTATGCGCCGCATGGCAAAGAGGGCTTTGGAGCAGCCCTACTCCGGTCCGCATAAGGTGATGGAGCGGATTTCGGAGCACGTTTACAAGCTGGAGGTAAACGGTGTCGAGCGATCGGTCTCCACGGACCTGTTGAAGCCGGCGTTTTTCCTCCCGGATCTTCCGGAGGTTGAGTTGCCCGGTGCACCCAGTGTGTCAGACTCTTCGAATCTGCATGGTCCACCGTTGCGGACTTACTCGCGTAAGACTGTCGCGTTCGCGCCGGGCACGCGGTCTTAATCGCCAAGACCACGAGCGTTTCCGTATACTGGGAAATCGCGCGCTCAGTGCACTGTGTGTGCACCTTTGTAAATATTGTACATAATTGTTTAAGTGTTTCATGTTTGTTTTTTGTTAAATAAATAGTCGTTCCACTCGGGGGGGAGTCTGTGGGGACACTGTTTCCCCCACTCCTCGCACCGAGAGTGGGGAGTGGCGCCGCCATGTTGCGTCGCCGACTCCCGCTCCTTCTTGCCGTCACGACTGTGAAGTGGAACGGACGTTGAGTCCAATCTGAGTTTTGTTTCTTTATCCTGCCGTTACCGTATCCTCGGAATTGATGAGTGGAGCACCCCGGTATCCCTATACGAGGGACCGCACGAGTATTTCCACATCAGTGCGACCGTGCTGCCATCTTGCGAGAGAAAGCTGCTAAATATTTGTACAGTATTAGTGCGATCTGCCCTTACCGACGGCGCTGCCAGCTGTATAACGGCACCGACGGTATCTCGTCGGTGATAACGGCATTCGCCACATTAATCAGTGCCACCGTGCTGCCATCTTGCGGGAGAAAGTACGCCGCAGGATCTTGGAACGCAGACATTCCAGCCAGGCCTGCGGCCCAAACTGCGAGACTGCTGTGTCGTCCCTTGGGCCCCAAGTTTTGCTATCGGGGTACTTATCTAAATTATCATTTTTACACAGAATTATTCAGGAGCCGTGAAAACAATTCTAAATACACATTTGTATAATTTTGCAATACTTCACTCTTCGTTGTCACTATTTTAATTCACAATCAGATTAATTTCAAAAATTTAATTATGCATGCATTTCGTTGGATGAATTATATTCACATTTAATTATTGTACTTTTCTTTCATAAACTTTACATTTTAATATAGACATCATCGAAAAAATTTTCCGAGAAAAAACTGTATAACCTAAAATTTATTACATACTCCAAAAACCATCCATTTCAACGCTTCAAATATTAATTGGTCTCAGTACAATTGACAGATCCATCACAAGAATTCCTACACATAGTTTTGACAGTTCAGATCTATCACACATAACACGAAATTATCACAACTTGGCCGCAATTCCACGTATGTCCAACTTACAAAGAACATTGCTTACACCACATTCAAATTCCATGATACAGATTGTTACTTTATAAACAAGTACTTATGAATAAAAAACCTTTACAAAACATAAAATGAAATAAAGACAGAAATTTTCAGAGTCGAGTTTACTAAGATCCCATTTTTTATTGTTATAGAATCTTTAACTATTTTCATATTATAATTTTTCAAGTATATTTGAATTCTACGCAGCACTGCTTACTTAATCTTTCCTTTACTTATTTCCTACATTGAAACGGACAAAGTCCGGAGCAGTGATGGCAATTTAAATTATATGAATTAAAGCTCAACCGCAAGGTTTACTTTTGACTGTATATTATGTAGTCAAAATGAATAAGAAAAGTGATTATGTGTCTATAAAAAGCAAATACATCTGATTGGGGAAATTCAATCTCCATTTACATTTATCATTCTAAAAGCTGCCGTGACATTACACGCTGATTAACAGTTTTAAAACAAATTGTAGAAGCACGATCATATACGTAACGTATAAAATTAAGTTATTAATGCTATTTATTTGAGAATATAATACTTTTCAAGATCACAAGTTACATGTTACTCACCGTTAAAACATTTGCTCGCAATAATCAGGATCTGACCAAGTTCAAATGAAAATAGTTCAGCTAATAGTTCTGCTTCGTATACCACCTGTTACAGATAAATTTGAAAAATCACAAAGTATCGTATTCATTCCTTTCAAAAATGATTATATTTCATAGGCAGAATATACTTATTTAAATTATCATTTTTACACAGAATTATTCAGGAGCCGTGAAAACAATTCTAAATACACATTTGTATAATTTTGCAATACTTCACTCTTCGTTGTCACTATTTTAATTCACAATCAGATTAATTTCAAAAATTTAATTATGCATCCCAATCAGCACACGTCGTCTCAAAGCTTGTCTCTTACACGGCGTTTTCCCGTCTGAACGTCTTATGTCCCAAAGATACGTCTTTTAGTCGGCTTAAAGATATCTTTATGGAGACGTCGTTTTCACGGCAGAGGTTGAACGTCTTTTAGCTGTCTCATTTCAGTCGTAAAAACAACGTCTCCATAAAAGATATCTTTTTGGCGACTGAGAGACGTTTTTCCGGAGACGTTGTTTTTGCGGCTGAAGGTAGCTGTCTTTTAGTACAATGGCTAAAATATACTGGTTTTTAATTTTGCTATTTCTTGGAATGATAAAAAAATTAATTTTCAAAACATTATATATTTATATGATAATATTTATATTTAAAATGAATCTTTATTTAATATTAGAAGTGGAATATTTATTTCCTGGTATACAGATAATATTTATTTCATATTATGAAAAAAATATTTTTTTCTAATTATAAAATGAATCTTTATTTAATATTAGAAATGGAATATTTTTTTCCTTATATACAGATAATATTTATTTATTGTTATTTCGTATTATGAAAAAAACATTTTTTCTCATTATAAAGTGAATCTTTATTTAATATTAGAAAAAGAATATTTTTTCCTAATATACAGATAATATTTATTTCATATTATGAAAAAAATATTTTTTTCCTCGTTATAAAATGAATCTTTATTTAAAATTAGAAATAGAATATTTTTTTTTAAATATGCAGGGAATACTTTATGTTTATCATGGAAAAATATTTGTTCCAGAATATGGAAGACATACAACTTTCATATTACGAATGAAATATTGGTTTCAAATATAAAATAAATCTTTATTCAATATTGGAAGTAAAATGTTTACTTTTAATTTACTTTGAATTCGTACGTGTCATTTAATTTTTTAATAGAAGTTTATCTCTTCTAATTATATGATTTCATATGATTTGAACTTTTATAAGAATAAAAAGTAATAAACGTAACAATATAGGTTCGCATGGCTCAGCGAGGAAGCACATCATCAAGTAAACGGTCATCCCGAGTTCGAATCCCGCCAACTGCATAGAAATTTCTGAATTGTAATAAGGTCCTTTCGAAGACAAATTGGAATATTTCCTCAAGCATTGCATAGAGAAAAGTATATGTATATGGATAGTTTCTAATTTTTGTTATAACTTTTTTTTAAAAGATGTCTTTACAAGGTAACTTTCAGATGTCTTTGAAAGATGTCTAAAAGCTGTCTTTCGACGCCCGACAAAGTCGTGAAAGATGTCTGAAACATGCCTTTGGAGGCCTGTGAGATGTAAAAAATACGTCTCTACAATGACTGAAAAACGACCAACAGTCATTCTAAAGACGACTTTAAGACAGACAGATTTGTAACAAACGACCTTCCGGAGTCCTTCCAGAGACGCTCCAGAGACATTCGCCGACGGCTTTCGGACGTCTGAATGTCTTGCGGCAGACAGCTTTCAGCTCTCTTTGAGCTGTCTCTGTGCTGATTGGGATGCATTTCGTTGGATGAATTATATTTACATTTAATTATTGTACTTTTCTTTCATAAACTTTACATTTTAATATAGACATCATCGAAAAAATTTTCCGAGAAAAAACTGTATAACCTAAAATTTATTACATACTCCAAAAACCATCCATTTCAACGCTTCAAATATTAATTGGTCTCAGTACAATTGACAGATCCATCACAAGAATTCCTACACATAGTTTTGACAGTTCAGATCTATCACACATAACACGAAATTATCACAACTTGGCCGCAATTCCACGTATGTCCAACTTACAAAGAACATTGCTTACACCACATTCAAATTCCATGATACAGATTGTTACTTTATAAACAAGTACTTATGAATAAAAAACCTTTACAAAACATAAAATGAAATAAAGACAGAAATTTTCAGAGTCGAGTTTACTAAGATCCCATTTTTTATTGTTATTGTATCGTCGAAATCTCTCCAACGTGGAGAAATTCCGTATTTTTATTTTCGTAAGGATAGGGTTATATAAGAAGGTTAAATAAAAAACAAATAATGCAGAATTGAGCCGAAAGAAAGATAATGAATTTATTGGCTCATTTGGGGAAAAGCCTTGCGGCATAAAAACCCCAGAAGATTAATTTCTATTTTATATATATAAACAGTGAAGGTGTGGGTGCGTGGTAGGTAAAGTGGTGTCCCCATCGGCGTAAATGTGAACTATAGGCCGTACGGTGGCGCCTCTATCGGCATAGATATGAACTATAGGACGTAAAGTGCCGCCTCTATCGGCGTAAATGTGAACTGTAGGAGGTACGGTGGCGCCTCTATCGGCGTAGATATGAACTATAGGACGTAAAGTGCCGCCTCTATCGGCGTAAATGTGAACTGTAGGAGGTACGGTGGCGCCTCTATCGGCGTAGATATGAACTAAAAATAAACTAGGACAAGGATAGAGAGATCTTTGTCTCCCCTACAGAGCTGTGACAGAGAGAGGGAGATATGTCACTCGCAGGAGAGACAAAGACAGAGAGTAACCAAGCGGCTTATTTTTCGATGAACTTTGATCAACTTTCTGAGGCGAAGAAGCAATATTTTATCACGATTTTTGTGTAGAAATATTCGTGGTATTATTACGCATCTCAGTACAGAGCCCTTTTGTGGAAAAAGTGTACAGAAAAATTTCCTTCTATACAAACGTACACTTTTAATTTTTATAAAGTTTCAAGAGCCAAATTGCAAAAAAGGGCATGCGGAAGAGAACAAAGAATATTTCTACACAAAAATCGTGAGAAAATATTGTTTCTTCGCCTCAGGAAGTTGTTCAAAGTTCATCGTTAACCAACATGGCTGGTTGACTTTCGCGCCGTCTACCGCAGCGATGTTGTCGTCTCCTCCAATGTTGCCGTCTCCTCTGCTGTTGTTGTGCTGATCGTCTAAAAATGCTTTTCAGCAGGATTCGATAGCGTATGATATATATATATATATACAAGGTGGGGCGCAAAATAGTCCCCACGATTTTTCAGCCCCTTCGGATGGTCGGACAGAAAAATGTTTCTTACCAAAGTTGATCAGTATTTAACCGACAAGAAATTGCAATTTTTTAAATAATATATATATATATATATATATATCATATACGCTATCGAATCCTGCTGAAAAGCATTTTATATGTTATATTAAAGCATGTTATATTATGATATTATAGTTACATAAAAATAGCGTATGATTTCTTCATAATATACTTTACGTTTATACAAATTATCACAATATCGACCATCCGAAGGGGCTGCAAAATCGTGGTGACTAATTTGCGCCGCACCCTGTATATGTAGTTGTTTGAAACCCGGACACTTAATAATTCATAAATTTAAATACATCTATACTGTTATTATTGTTACTTAAAAAGAGAGATATATTATCTTTACAAAGAATTTTGCAATACTGTGTAAAAAATTATGTATCTATAAAAGTTATGCAATTCCGAATAAATTAATTATTTAGTATAATGATATACTTACTACGGGACAAATTCCGGAATGTAAGGGTGTTTAGAAAAGTGCGCGCTCGACTAGAGAAGACGAACTTCCTTGACTTGTGACGTCACTATATCGAACGCGTTCGATATTCACGCACAAGAAAAGGAAGGACGGAATAGAGACTAGACGAGCGTCGACATATCGCGTCGGGAAACACATGATATTATCCGTTCGGGCGAGCCGATTTTTATGATTTTTGGGGAATGTTTAAATAAAGAGCAAGCGGAGGTTATAGAGGCCCTTTCAAAAGGGTAGGCCCGCTAGACAGGGCGGCCCAATTAGATTTAGGTTTATATATATTAGGTGCAGGGCTATTATTAATAGGGTGTTATTACGAAATAGGTACTAATAGTTAATAGATAAGTTAGAATTAAGAATATTAGTTTTTAACAGCGTGCGTGCCACTCCTGGGGTTGTGTGGCGTGACTCTCGAGGGAGTGAGCGGGGAAAGGAGTAGGATAAGTTATTAGTGTGTAATATAGATGAGTTTCGATTATTGTTAAAGTGAAATAGTGTTTATACTCTGTATTGAATTAATAATAAAGTGGAAATACATACAAAAAAAAAGTACTTTTTTACAACTATCTTATTACTTTTATGTATTATCTATATTTTTTTTTTTTGCAAAAGCAATCATTTGAGAAAATGTAAAATCTGATTGTTTCTGTTAGTATTTCTTATTTTTATTTATAAGATGATAATTGTAAGCCACTGTACAAAAACGAAACCGCAGAAGAATGCATAATTCAATAAATAATTTATTAGTTTCTTATATATTTGTCAATCCTTTATTTCAAATTACATAATTCCTCGTAATAATCCTTTTATGACAAAACAAACATTTTTCTGTTTTATTGTAAAATTCCGCATATACTGAAAATAAAAATGAAATAAGAACATAAAACATTTTTATAAATATGTACATTGTTTTTCCTATTATTAAATTTCCTAGTATTATTTCCATTGCATAAAATTTTTTTAAAATAAACTTTTCATTTTTTTTATTTCAGTACTTTTTTACAACTTTTTTATTACTTTTATGTATTATCTATATTTTTTTTTTGCAAAAGCAATCTTTTCAATTTATTGCAATCCATACAATACAATACAATAGAGGAAGAAATATTTGTGATTGCTTCATTTTTGTTGTAGTTTAGTATATATATTTTATTGAACTTACACAAAGGGCTTTCGAATAATTTTTTGTATTTTTATATGTTAAAAAATAATTATGTAACATAAAAAGTATCATTGAAGATACAGCAATGATTACACCAATTAAGAAGTTGAAATATACAATGCATTTTATTAACATCATAAGCTATACTTCAATGCAATTATTTCTCCAATAATTAATGGAAGAATATTATTCTGAGCACAATCGCTTAAATCATTCCTAGTATCTTTGCATTAATTGACCAAAATTCTGAAGAAGTTCTGTAGTATAATGAAATTTGTATCTGCCTTCATTAATTATTAATTCCTTTAAGTAAAGGATTCAAATTAAATTTCAAGTTGATCTGCAATTTGTTGAACATTCATGTATCTTTTTATCTAATCATTCCCTACCTTTGTTTTTTTTTTTTTTTTTTTTTTTTTTTTAACGTGAGGGAAATGCATTACGCATCCCCCGTTTCCCTTCCCTCTGGGAGGGAAGGGAAACGGGGGTATGTGGGACTCCCCGGCGGTTTGTGCAATGCCGGGTATACCCACTAAACCCCACGGTGGCCTCCCTATGCTAATTAGGAGGTGGTCAGGATCTCGAAATCGAATGCAACCGACCACCCCTCTACCTCTGGCACCTACGGCCCTATTCCGGGGGGAGAGAAGCTTCCCCCATGTGATCCTACTCTAGTAGTACCCCGTGCGGGCCACCCACACGGAGTCCTACCACCTGAAATTTTGATACTGCTTATTATTGTACATACATTACTTATTATTGTTCATGTATTAATACATTTTAAAAAAGTTAGAATAAGAAATATAACAATACATTAATACATTTAAAAAAAGTTTAAATAAGAAATATAACAAAATAAGCAATAACAAGCAGAATATTGCCCACCACCTGTTCCCAAGCGACTGAAAAAGTTTATTGAACGGTATAAAAAATAGTGAAATACCTTTTTACCTAACCGTTCAATAATACTTTTCTTCTTTTGGCCGCTTCCTGTGCTTGAATGATGTACTGCGGTTCCCGAATAGACATGCTTCGTATAGCTCTACTGTCAAGTATCTCGGGAACCAAGCAGTCCTCATAAAAGCGTTTGAGCGGATGCAACATTTTGACTTCCCAAAATGTATCATCACGCTCAACAATCGTGTACTTCATTCCAAGAGGCGTCCACACCGCAAAAATGCAATATTTTCGTTGCGTTATATGGAGTTGCCCTTGTACTTGGAAATAGTACGCGTGTTTTTCGTTCATACGATTTTTATCGTGTTTATCGAAAAACCGATGAACGTTTGCGACTTTGTTAAGAATTGCGTCAGTAGGAGTAATTTGGCGCGCCGCATAAGGGCATTTGATTTCAACGATGGTATCGTTTCCAACAATGCCATCAGGCGTCGCGCCTAAATATGGGATTTCAGCATCAATAAATAACCCGCAATTATTGATTTGAATTCCCATAATCTCCTGCAATTCCTCTCGTGCCAATATCTCTTTTTCTTTACCCCACTCGACAGCGGCACATGTTAGTCGAGGGGGGTAAAGAATATTTTTTACGAGACTTTGGCACGAGGTTGTTTCCCTTCTGGTACAAACTCTTCCGAAATTGGAAGCAGTAAGCAGTTTCTGACGTTCGTGATGCCACTGCGGGTTTTCATGCTGACCCCGCGTAGCATACTCCAATACGTTTCGATTCTGCTGTACATTTTGTAACCTTTGGTAGTGATCGGCTTTCAGCTGTTCGTAAATGTTTAAATCGATATCCGGCCGTTCCGCGTTTGGACCATAATCTTTATCGGGTCCAGACGTCTTGGCAGAATATCGAGATTTACGAACAGCGATACCCGATTCTTTTGCGGCGCGCAAACGATTATCGCGTTTTGCCTCAACCGCAATATATTTCTCTTCAAGCACTTTTGCATGTGCTGGAGACTCTTTACCTAGTGCGTGACAAGCACTAGTCATCGCTGCGGAACTATTCCATTGCACGACTAGTGCTTGTACACGCATTTGGTAAGAGCCTCTTTGTGCTAGATTCGTCCGTTTACCGCCAATGAATTTACTAATAATGGCATTAAAACTTTCTACAGAATTGCTGGTATAGTTATATAACAAACTTTTGGCATTGTCTATAATGCGTTTCATCGCATGTTCTATTTTTACATATATCCCTGCCTTACGTAATTCGGGAACAAGATTTGCCTCGTTTTCTTTGGGAATGCCGTTACAAAAATATTGCAACGAGGCACAATCTTTATGTTCGCCAAATACATGGCTGGGTACATTATGTAAATCTTGTATTAAGCCAGCAATTTTGTAATGCCATTCTACGTTACTATGGCGGCGAAACTTCGCAGCCTTTACAACAGCGGCTCGAATTTTCATTACGCTATTTTTAACAATGGTTTTCAATTTTGAGGCATTTCGACCACCAAAGCTACCCGCTTCTTGTACTCTCACGGACAAATTGCGGAGAAGATGATTTGTACATTCAAACTTCTCTACAATAATGTCCGGGTACGGTGGGAAATCCCTCAATTTTTTCAACACATTGCTGTCACCATCCCCAATGTATTTACTATAAACCAATCCATGCATTTCAATACTACTACGGAAGCCTTCGAGGATAATGTCACTTTCCATACTGGTGGAGCTCTGATTGCTCCCCCAGTTCTTATAACAAAAATGTTCTGTTGGTGTCGTATTTTTATTTGCTGCTCTTGCGCAGACAACACAATATTTATTACGAACACCAACGAACAATACTTTTTTCGTGTAGTAACCCATGATAACAGCCGTTCCGGATGGAGAATCGTAACCGCCACTGCGATACGATCTCTTCATCCATGAACCGTCTGTTATCACAGGTATGTGTCCAATACCGTCAGTGACATCACCTCTCTCTATTGCCAATTGTCTTTCCGCTTCGCCAGCCGCTCGCATTTCTTTTTCCGCGGCGATAGCGAAAGCTTCGGACGCTTCCTTTTCCCTTTCCATATACGTTTTATTATTCATGCATGGAACATCCACAGCAGCCAAAAATTGTTCCAACTGCTTGTGACCGGTCCCCGTCAATATAGTACCGAAAACGGCACCTGTATTGACACCCAATATGTTGTCGACTGTCGGTTCGCTCCAGAAACTATCTTTGTAACGACACATGCGACAATCGACAAAATACTGCGTCTTGAGACCGTGACGAATCGTTTTCGTTATAACCAGATCAGAGAAACGGCATTCATTCAACCAATGACTGGACAGTCTTTGCAATTCTGCAAAAACATGTCCAACATTGACGATGCTGCGTCCACTGATCTCGACAGAACGTAAACGATCTACGTCGATGTTCCCATCTTCGTGCAAAACGATACTTTCGATATCTTCGATATCTTCGAACGTATCGAACGTATCGTTTTGCATTTCTGATGATATAATATTTACCGTGCAAACCGAAGTTTCAGGGAACGTAGGGAACGTATCGTTATTTAGCACATCTCTTTCATCCGCACTAACATGCGTTGCTAGACTTGCATGTTGCTCGTTGATTGCAACGCATGTATCGGCTGATAATTGAGACGTGCTTGCAAATGACGTAAGCACGTCGCAGTTCTCATTTGTTTCTCCTACGTGTCCCTGCCCTTCATTAAATTCAATTGACAAACCTGGTGCTGCGTCCTCTGGTATGATTCGCGCACCCCTCCGTTGTCGAACAGCGCTAATCCGTTTTCGTAGGGACACTTTTCTTCTTACACCTTTCTTTCTATTCGAAAACATCACACAAAAAAAATCACAAGGAAAAAAAAAAAATTAACAAATTAACAAATGAAAAAAATTAAAAATTGAAAAAATTAAAAAATTAACAAATGAAAAAATGAAAAAATGATAAAATTAAAAATTGAAAAAATTAAAAAATAAAAAAATTAACAAATGAAAAAATAAAAAAATTAATGAATAAAATAATAAAAAAATTAACAAACAAAAAAAAAATAATATGAAACACGTCACTTTACGCGTTGATAATTTTTTCGCGTACGGAACCGACTCGCCCGAACGACGTTCCGATTCCAATTAGGCCGATTCGTGTCAAGCGCTACAGTATTGCATAACATGGAAACTGACACACGGGGAAAGAGGGAGAGGTCCACACAGCTTCCCCACCACAGCTTCGGGTATCTTCAAGTCACCACAACCCCAGTGTGCGATGCTCGATTTTTCTGTCATCGTCTCTCTAACGAAATAAGTTTCGTATGAAAATAAGCCTAGGGCGGATGCACTGTGCGGACAAATTTGACATATCTCGATACACGTGTATAAGAGTTGGGCAAAATTTTTATCTATATAAAAATTTCAAATAACGAATAAAAGATAAAAAATATTTTTATTCGTTATTCGAAGGTTCGAATAAAAACATTGTCTTTATTCGAAGGTTCGAAGAAAAAAATTATCTTTATTCGACGAGGTTCGAATAAATAATTTTATTCGACGAATAGAGATAGTTTTTTTTATTCGAAGCAGATTTATTTGAACTTCGAATAATCTTTTCATCTTTTATCTGTATCTTTTATTCGAAGCTTTCGAACCTTCGAATAACGAATAGAGATAAAGTATCTTTTATTCCATTTGTTATTTAAATAATTTTTTATCTAAATAATGCCCAACTCTGACGTGTATATTACGATGTACGATACATTTCTTTTGTCAAAACTGCATATTGGGAGGAAATTGTTATTAATAATCATACAATAATCATTTTTATGAATAATACAATTTTGCAATAATTATATGTCAATCATTTTTATGTATTCTTAATTTGTTTGTAATATATGTTTTGATTATTGAATATTGAATATTGATGATTATTTATATTTCCATCGGCTGTGCTGTGGCTTGATAATGCGTTAGCATTGTGGGATTTCCCTAATCAACCGCAGTCCGGTCTTTGATGTGGCGATGCGATTGTTACACCCTGTATATAGCAAGATTTATGAAAATGGAAAATCGGGAATGACAGTTGTGTTTCAAAATTGCGATCGCCAAACAAATTACAAAAAGAATATCCGTGTGCCCAATTTGATTAATAAATCCGTTATATCCGTTTACGGCTCTTCCTTACATTTTTTAATAAACGAAGTAAGTCAATACATAGCATGCTTCTTTTTTCCATGTTTTTACATTGCTTAATTTATCGATAATTGTCCCAAACACGGGTTCGGCCAGAGAAAATTATTCGCCAGGGATACTATTTATTCTTTGACTTTTCCCCGAACGTAGCAATGGACAGCGAATCTCGAGAGAGAACCCTCGGCCGCCGAGAAGTGTAACATGATACGGGTCGGGTATATCGGTGTCAGACCAGGAAATCACTACTAATCCAATAACAAAACTTCTTTATTTCTTATTATTTTTTGATAGAACTTTCAGCAACATATTCTTGACATTTTTGTAATGAAAATGATACCAAATATGATATAATTGACAGAGTATTGGAAAGAAGAGACGCGGAGAGTCACAGTCGCCGGCACAGTTCAAAGACCGCCAGGTCCTCATAATGTAATCCCAATAAAAAACTTTTTTATTATTACTAATTTTTTTATGAGACTTTCTGATTAAAATGATAACAAACACGATATAATTAGGATCAAGTCAGGTACAAGTGAGGCAATAATAGTGCAATGACGACACTTTTTCTTTTTTTTTTTTCTTTTATGAGACTTTTATGAGACGTATTGTGTTACACTTCTCACGGGGTATACCCCGCAGGAGTGGGAATAGTTCTGGGAGAGTTATCGATAAAATACCGTATATGCATATTCTATTGCATGCAGTATTCACTCTAATGTTAATCGGTATGTCGAGACTATTCGTATAAGTATATCAGTGGTACGGGAAAAATGAAATGTAAGAACCCCTGACCTAGGATCGGTTGGACAAGGGTTGACAGTACTCTCGCAAAATCAAGGGAAGACGATAACCAGACACAGGAAGTCGTCGAACAATCGAGTGACTGGGATGTTTTTATGGCTGGGACTTTTACTGTCTGCAGCCTTGAAGAAAGTATGGCACTACAGAATTAATGAAGAGGCCTTCGACTCGTAGGCCAATTTGTCTCGAGTCGGGTGGTCGAAGTGCTTGACAATCGGTGTCGAATTTCTAGGCTTCGCGAGACGTATCGTGCGTAACGTGTAAACGACAAGGGTTTGGACCAAGTGTTTAGACTGAGCGATAAATATCGAGAATGACAAAAGACAGTGGAGCGCGATGCAGCGGGTGTGTGCGATTTTGGGTTCAAGACCGAGCGAACGTTGGGGACCCAACAGAATGATCGAAAAGTCTCAAGAGCGAGTAGCAGAGAAACCGAATGAGTCTAAGAGTGGCACAATGAGAGTCGTAGACAGAGTATCTTAGAATCCATAATAAATACATATAATCACTAATCAGAACCAACAACTAATAGTATTATCCCTACATTATAATGGCGTAATTTCATTTGTTTTTCAATATTTGACTATGTTCCCCGTTCCGATTTTCTTAAAACTTTGGTATGTATTAGATAGGTAACAGAACATTGTTCTTGAATTTTTTGGAAGTGGTCACTCGAAGGGTTGCTTGCAACCCCCACTCCTAAAAAATTAAATGATTTTTTTCTACCCTTAATAATTTGATTACAATTGTGAAAAAAATATATGATATGAAAGAGGGAAGTTCGCGTGTTTTCGTTTTTTTTCCATCCGAATATCTTAATTAATAACCGAGAAAAAAATTGATATAGTTTAGGGTATTTACCCTCATATTATCCTTAAATGAAGGGTTAGCGACTTGAAATTTTGGGAGATTATCTTTCAACCTAAAACCATTGTTTTCCACACAATATTAGTAGGTAAATAAATCATTAGCTAACCAATAACAGTAAAGAAATATGGCAATAGTTTGCAACAAACAATTCGGAAAAATTTTGCAACCGAAACTATCGCGGTGGTTCTTACTGATAGGTATTTCTTCTCGGCACCGTCGGGCCATTTACCTCGAACGTCTGACCATTTCCACATGGCATTTCGAGAGCGCGTTGACAGTTCCCTGCTGTGAATGGCACAAAAAAATTTGAAACAATATGGTCGTATTCTATGATTCTTCCTCTTTGAAATTTCGTTAATTTTAATTCGCGGAGTCTCAAAAATTGCAAATATTGGATACTTAGAACTGTTCTAAAAATATATATGATATCAAAAATTATTTCAGATACACAGGAAAATAATAAAATGTTAATGTTAGCGAAACCAATAATGTAATTTCGCCGACTACAATACTTTGCAACATAATTAACCCTGTACACACCGTATAAAAATTTCATACGGTACACATTTGGAGTGAATAACACCAATAACTACAAACGGCTATCAGGTTTGCACTATTTGTTTTTTTCGGTCCATAAAATTGCTCAATATACTTTAGACATTCTGAAATAAGCATTATGTCGACAGCATTTGTCCTAAAATTGAAACTTTCGCGTACTGAAAAAAAATAACACGGGGAAAGAGGACGCGAGATGTCATTTATTTCACCTACATTGTTATAGGGGTACATATATCGTACACTCCGAGTGTACAGTACAGGTCAATACCATGCATAGTACAAAGGACATTGGTTTTTCCAAACCAGCCGGTGAATAGCGGTCGATCAGTCGGTGCACTTACAATTACCTGAATCGCCCGACGCCGCGCCGCGTCCTTTGCCGGCCTTACCTGACTGCTATTTTTGAAGCTCGCAAATATTATATACACTTTTTCACCAGGTGAAATCGTTTCAGCAATGAAAAATTATATAGGCACTGTTGAAATTGGGTCATTCCACGCGAAATCGGACAGTTTCCTATTAGTGTTGCGGATTTTGTTCTTTGAACATGTGTAGTGTTTAGTGACCTATCAACGAATCTCAAAGGAATTTTCGATATCTTAAAAATTGTTGATTTTACAAATCGATGAAAATAAGTTTTTGGGAGTTTATAGTGAAAACATTCGACTTCAGAAATCTTATCCATAATGACCTAAAAATTAGTTATCTCTTACATTGTTCAAAATCGATGGCTCCGAAAGGGAGTACCGTATTATTTTTCTAGTAATTTTGTTCCACTCGGCAAGGTATGGTACGGACGGCAATAATAAAGGTAGAAGGTGTTGTACCGTTCGCCCGTTAGCTTGCCCATTTTTATGACAGGCAAAGCCAGATGCTGGCCAACTCTAAAAGTGAAGCTAGCGTAAAAATTCGAACCAACCTTGAAAGGTTAAGGAAGGCCGTATACCATTACTTATTTTTTTTGGCATGGTGCGCCATGTGCGAGCCGAATGGCTTCGGCCGCATAGCCATCATAAACCCAAGGCTTTCGAAGAAATTGCAGAATGTCGTCCCGAAAGGAAATGCATTTTAATTAGAAAAGAAACCTTTTGGTACTTTCTTTAATACTCAATTGAAAGATTGTAAATATTTAAACAATTTTAAAACTAAATATATAATTTATAAGAACAAAATTGAACACATAAGTAAATAATTGCAACAAATTTCTTAAAAAGACTACGCAGAAAGTCACCGAGCGCGAGCGTCTTAGTATAGATTTTTATTATTTTCTCCACGTGAGCAAATGTGAGCAGATTTAAACCAACGCGAAATTAAAGTTTAATATGCCACCAATAACTGTGAAAAAATTCATGGGGTTACCTCGGTGTACTTTTTTTAAAACTCGAATCAAAGTTGATAAATGTTAAACATAAAAAAATTAGGACAAATTGCGATTATTTTATTTATAATACTAAACACACCCTATAAAAATCAAATTAAAAAACCTAATAGCTTGCGAGGGACGCATTATATTTAAAAAAATGCACGGAATTTGACAGTAAAGTTTGAGCCTCAATTTTAATAACAAATTGATTTATTCAGTTAAAATTGAAGGCGGTTTTATAAACGACGTCTTGTTAGGAACATTTTAGGATACATAAAGTTGCAGATCGTGCACTTTGATTTTCGGATAACATGTCAAACCGTGAAGGTTTGTTGAACTGTAGAAAATCGTCTTCTAGGGTCTTGTCCACCATAAATTATCTGCAGGCCCTTACTGTGCAACGCCAACTTTCTCCCACCAACTTTCTCCCACCAACTTTCTCCCACCAAAACCTCCCAAAAGGGACCCAATAGGGACCGTCTCCTCCTCCTCCTACACCGATCGGGCCAATCAGGAAAATGTACATACTTGCAGCGAAAAAGCGTTTTCCGCTTTTCCCGACAGTCTCAGTGTAGCCTCAGAGCAGCAACAGTGAAGTAAGTGCCTCATTTTAATCCTAAGCGTGCGGTTATAGTGGAACGGCGAGCAACGATAATAGCGTAAACAAAAACAAACTACTTTTTCTATCTTTTTCTTGCACCCAACTACCTCCACCACCCTTACCACTTACACATCGATAGATCCGCATATACGTATACGAAATGCAAGGGTTTACGGCAAAAGAAACTGACGCCCCAATATTGCAATTAGAAGTTCAGACTCGGTCGATTATGTTTCCTAAGAGTCCTGGTCAGGGTGGTTCAGAGCCCAAATTTCATATTTTTACGTTGTTGAAGAGTAATTTGTAATAATCGGCAGAGTACTTTTTGTCACAAGTCAGCGCTGCCGATTATTGCAAATTACTCTTCAACAACGTAAAAATATGAAATTCGGGCTCTGAACCACCCTGGCCAGGACTCTTAGGAAACAAAATCGACCGGGTCTGACCTTCTAATTGCAATATTGAGGCGTCAGTTTCTTTTGCCGTAAACCCTTGCATTTCGTATACGTATATGCGGATCTATCGATGTGTGAGTGGTAAGGGTGGTGGTGGTAGTTGGGTGCGCACGGGTCCCATCGAAATCACCGACACAGATTTTTCCGACACGGTTTTCACCGACAACATTTCACCGACTCCAGATTTGACCGACAATAGCTTTGGCCGACAACGTCTTTAACCGACAACGATTTTGACCGACACGATTTTGACCGACACGATTTTGACCGACATCGAATTTGACCGACAACAACTTGAGACGACCACAGTAATAACCAACAGTAACACGATTTACAACGATATGCATATGATGTTCACTAATAAGAATGTGCTATCTCATCGATTATATACTTTTTCTTGATATAGTGAATGAGAGGACAGATTTACCAAGAAACACAGTGAAACCAAACCGAACAGAATGTATTTGTATATAATTGATATGTTCTTAAAGTATTAGATACATTATATTATTCTCAAAATAGCGAAAAGGAAGTCCATTTAACTAATAATGAATATAATAAAAATTTCGGTAAATATTTACTTTAGGGAAGGCATCTCCGATGACCTTGACTTTGAAATATGTTGTCAAGGACAACATTCTGAACAACTTTTGTCATTACAACTACCCGGCGCTCGGTCTTAGTTTTCGAGATATTCGCGAAAATAGAGTGTTGGAGTAGGTTTCATTGGGATGGATGGAATGTATGGTACATGGTTATCGTAGAATTAATAATTTCGACATTTTGAACAACTTTTTCCTTAACCCAATATAGGGAGGTCGCTTTTAGTTTTCGAGATATTAACAATTTCATCAGCGTGGTCGGGCCGGCCTGGCGGCCGGTCCTCTCCGCCCCCTCAACGACTTAACCCAGACCTCACTCTGTTCGCATGATCTTTGCATTATAGTCGTTATCCAGAATTTGAAATAGTACTGGAAAAATAATGCGAACAGAGTGAGGTCTGGGTTAGGCCGTAGTGGGGGCGGAGCACGCAGAGGAAATTGTGAATATCTCGCAAACTAAAAGTGACCTCCCTATATTGGAAAAGGAAAAAGTTGTCGGTCAAATTCGATGTCGGTCAAAATCGTGTCGGTCAAAATCGTTGTCGGTTAAAGACGTTGTCGGCCAAACCTATTGTCGGTCAAATCTGGAGTCGGTGAAATGTTGTCGGTGAAAACCGTGTCGGAAAAATCTGTGTCGGTGATTTCGATGGAACCCGGTGCGCACAGCCCCTAATTACATCGGTTTGTTTCCATTGCGCTGCTCACCGCTTCGCTATTATCGCTGCTCGCCGCTCCACTATAACCGCAAACTAATTGTAAGTGAAATTTAATTAGATATTTAATTTTCATTTTCTTTTTTCACAGGAGATGAATAATTATAATGGTAAGTTTCATTTCACATTTCTTTCTTATCATAACTATATTTTGCACCAAAAATATAATATATTTCTTAAATTTGCAGAAATGATGAACGTACTGCGGTACTATATGTACCGAATGCCTCCGCCGCCACCGCCGGAGAACAACATGGCGGTGGCTTTGCTGTCGTCGCCTCCTCCGCCGCCGCCGCCGCCGTCGCCGCCATCGCCTTCTGTAATGCAGAGGGCACGAGATGCGGTAAGTTACAATATAATTCAAGTTCGTTTTTTTATCGAAATTATTATTATTATTATTATTTATCGAATTATGTAATTTGCAGAGAGACAGATTACGGAGCCGGCGAGGGCAACAGCGCCGCCGGCGAAGGGAGGAGCGGCGGCTTCTGTCGCTGTTGGAGCAACCGCCACCACCACCACCACAGCAGCAACAGCAGCAACAGCAACAACAGCAACAACAGCAACAACAGCAGCAACAACAGCAACAACAGCAACAGCAACAGCGACGGCGACGGCGACAGCAGCAGCAACAGCAACAGCAACAGCAACAACAACAACAACAACAGCAGCAGCGCAAACCGCAGCACCCATACTACCGACGGCAGGATGGCTGTCGGCGTATGACAAAAACAAACCCCATGCGGGATAACTACGGAAAGCCCGTAATAATAAAAAACGTGTACGTTTTTAATAAATGATATCGTACCAGAATAATATTTGTATCTTTTTTTAAAATAATTAAAACCACACCCGGTCAAGTCATTCCTTTTTAAAATTTCAATTTTTTCTTTGTGCTATTTCGGGTAACCGTACAGAGCCCTTTTTTTCAATTTGGCTCTTGCAACTTTATAAAAAATAAAAGTGTACGTTTTTATAGAAGATATTTTTTTCTGTACACTTTTTCCAAAAAAACGCTCTGCACGGTTACCCGAAATAGTATAAAGAATATTTCAACAAAAAATTATTATAAAATATTGCTTCTTCGCTTCAAAATATTGGTTTAGCTTCATCGGAACATCAGATTATTGGGTTATGTATCTGTCTTTGTCTCTCCTACGAGTGACAGATCTCCCTCTCTCTGAGACACGACGACTGCGTTGCGGCTGAGAGCGCGGTAATGAAGCAGCCATCTTGAAATCCAAATGGTTCTTTCATAACAATGAAACCCGTTCCAATTTATTTCAGCGAAGAAGCAATGTTTTCTCACGTTTCTTTTTTTAAAACATTCTTTGTTCTATTTCGGGTAACCGTACAGAGCCCTTTTTTTCAATTTGGATCTTGCAACTTTATAAAAAATAAAAGTGTACGTTTTTATAGAAGATATTTTTTTCTGTACACTTTTTCCAAAAAAACGCTCTGTACGGTTACCCGAAATAGTATAAAGAATATTTCAACAAAAAATTATTATAAAATATTGCTTCTTCGCTTCAAAATATTGGTTTAGCTTCATCGGAACATCAGATTATTGGGTTATGTATCTGTCTTTGTCTCTCCTACGAGTGACAGATCTCCCTCTCTCTGAGACACGACGACTGCGTTGCGGCTGAGAGCGCGGTAATGAAGCAGCCATCTTGAAATCCAAATGGTTCTTTCATAACAATGAAACCCGTTCCAATTTATTTCAGCGAAGAAGCAATGTTTTCTCACGTTTCTTTTTTTAAAACATTCTTTGTTCAATTTCGGGTAACCGTACAGAGCCCTTTTTTTCAATTTGGCTCTTGGAACTTTATGAAAAATAAAAGTGTACGTTTTTATAGAAGATATTTTTTTCTGTACACTTTTTCCAAAAAAGGGCTCTGTACGGTTACCCGAAATAATATTCCGAATATTTCCACTTAAAAATTATTAAGAAATATTGCTTCTTCGCTGAAATAAATTGGAACGGGTTTCATCTTTTTCATCAAACAATCAAGCCGCGCGGTAAATTCTGTCTTCTCGGTTTCTTTGTCTCTCCTGCGAGTGACGGACTCCCTCTCTGTCACAGCTCTGTAGGAGAGACAAGGATCTCTCTATCCTTGTCCAGGAGCTTCTTAGTTTCTCCGCATCTGTCGCTGAAGTCAATTCTAAATTCTGGTCTGGCTCCAGCGCACCCTTAATACAATAGTATTATTACGTTGAGAATTGTATAGATGGTGTGTGCCAAGCACGACCTGGCGGAATTGATTCCGCATGATTGTTGTTCTAGTGTGTGCAAAGCACGACTTGACGGAATGATTCCGTATGTTTGTTGTGTGTGAATGTGTGCAAGGCACGACTTGGCGGAATGATTCCGCGGATCCCTCATGTATGTTGTTGTGTGCTAAGCACGACCTGGTGGAGATTGACTCCGAGGGATCCATTATATTTGTATATGTGTATGTACGTATGTGTATGTATGTCTATGTATATATATGTACATAATGATTAAATAGAGATGAATACACTCGCGTTAGACACTACCGATTATTGCGTTTGACTTATTAAGTTAACTTTACACAAAAGGTTTCGTTAAACCTTCTCGGACGACTGTCTTAAGTGATGCGCGCGGAAGACCGGTTCCAACAAAACTTTCGAACTACCCTAACGGTCCATTCAACTACGAAGAACAGTCCCATAAAAAACCTTCCCCTTGATCGGTAAAGCGTTCAAGGAAAATTCGGCGCTGAGCAATTGGCGAACGATTTATGACGCCTACGCTAGGCCTTCACGTGTTTGTCCTTGGGACCGACCCGTACTAGAGTGCCCAACAAAGGGGGCCCTGTTCTAACCGTTTTCCGAGTTTTACTTTATTGCCGACGTTTCCGCTTCGACCACTTAATCTGAAGAGGAACGTCTTTGTCACGACAAAGTTTATGTGCGCGGCCGAACATGCTCCCCCCGTTGCGAGTAAAGGAGCAATAAATCTAAACTATAAGTTTATGCACAAACAGTGTTCAAAATAAATAACCCAAAAATTGTTCAATTTCTCGTCACGCGTGCTCAGTCAATGGACACAGTTGTGTAATATTCCGCTTGATGATGCCGTTGGTGGTTTTGATTGTGGCGACTCGAATTTCGCCATCATCGCCGGGGTGGACCTCCATGACTCTGCCCAGCCTCCATCGCATACAAGGTAGATTTTTGTCCATCAGGATTACAATCGAGTCGATCTTGATTTCGCCACGGTTTTCGAGCCATTTTTGACGCTTTTGGAGCTCGTTGAGATACTCTTGGTACCATCTTTTCCAAAAGTCTTGTCGAGCCTTTGAAATGACTTTCCAAGAAGTAAGTCGGTTCTCTGGAACGGAAAGATAATTATGTTCCGGTAATATCGTAAGCGGTCGGCCTACTAGTACATGCGCTGGTGTTAATGCGATAGGATCATTCGGATCCTGTTTTGTCGCGTACGGGTTCGTCATTATTCGAATCCGTCGACGTATTACCCGCCAAATTGATATTGGGCAATCTATTCTTTTGAATATTTGAATAAAACTAATTATTTGATGGAAGAGCCGCGTTTCATCCCGGATCTGCTAGAGGAATCGTCGGTAAGGCTTACCTAGCAGATCCTGCCTTAGACGCGTGGAAATGCGATGATTTTCCAGAAGATTCACGCTTCAGAAATGCGACGGTTTTCCAAGATTTACGTATAGGAAATGCGATGTTTTTCCAACAGATTGATACGATGTTCACCATCCAACCGTTTTGCGAGAAGTGAAGAACGATGAACGAATTGGCTTGTTTCCCGCGATTGTCAAGACAACAAAAATTGATTACGAAAAATCAATTATAAAGAAACAGCCAATTTCGACGTCGATAGCGGATGTTTTAAAGGGACTTTCTTCATCGTGAAGAAAGCTCTTTCATAGTCTATGGACAATCCAATGATGTTCATTGGTTGACGCAAGGCGATGCGTTGATTAGGTCATGCCGAACGCTGCATTTCCTGCTCAACGCACCCTTGTTGGTGAATATAAGGCGATGCGTTGATTGGGTCATGCCGAACGCTGCATTCCCCGCTCAACGCACCCTTGATGACTGGTGATTTCCACAGTTGTCTCGAGCAACCTTTAAGTGAACGAAGAGACATTCGAACTGACAGTCTCCGAATAAATCTTTCGAATTCGAGGACCGTATGAGATTTGGTTCCTTGAGACGGAACATGCTCCCTCCGTTGATCGATTCGATCGATCAAATTTGAAATTGACAAAGAAATTCAATCTTACTTGTTAGTTAGGTTGATATCCTGGCATCGCATGGTTGTGCACTGTCTGCATCCGGAAGAGGTGCCAATTTGGTGACGTTCCGTTTGTAAACGCCATTGGCGGTTCGAACGGTCACTGCTCGTATGATGCCGTCCTCTCCTGGATGCACTTGCTGCACTCGGCCCAGATGCCAGCACAAAGGTGGGAGATTGTCATCCTTGACAGTTCCCTGGTCGATTTTGTGGGAACTTTTGGTCCATTTGTGACGAAGGTTGAGCTGATGAATATACTCTTTGTGCCACCTGACCCAGAAATCTTGCTTGACCTTCTGGATGTGTTGCCAGGTGGACAAACGATTTGATGGTGTTCTGCTGAAATCAGTCTCGGCAATACACGTTAAAGAACCACCAATCAGGAAATGGCCAGGAGTGAGAGCGGAGAGATCGTTTGGATCTGATGAAAGTGGCGTAAGAGGACGAGAATTCAGAATGGCTTCGACTTCTATGACAAATGTATTAAATTGTTCATGCGTGAACAATTCTTCGCCGACGACACGTTTAATGTGGTGCTTAAAAGATTTGACAGCCGCTTCCCAAAGTCCACCGAAATGAGGCGATAATGCTGGCATGAAATGCCATGAGGTTTGTTTGGAAATGAGGAATTGCAGTAATTTTTCGTCCTTTGATAGAGATTGATAATGTTCTGTTATTTCGTTATTCGCACCTACGAAATTTGTACCATTGTCGGAATAGATGTTCCGACAAAGTCCCCGTCGAGCGATGAACCGTTTAAAGGCCGCAATGAAAGCTTCGGTGGTCAAGTCGTTTACTACTTCGAGGTGAACAGCCTTTGTTGCGAAACAGATAAATACCGCGACGTAGACCTTGACTCGAGCTCGGTTTCTAAAACGCCGTTCCTTCACGAAAAACGGACCGCAATAATCCACGCCGCTGTTTATGAATGGTCGACTTTCCGTGATGCGAGCCGCAGGTAAGTTGCCCATAATATATTCAACAGCAGGTGGGTTGAAACGGAAACATTTGACACATTGTCGAATGATTTGACGCGTGGTGTTTTTACCATCGACTGGCCAATACAATTGTCGAACGTCACATAAGGTAGCTAGAATTCCAGAGTGATGGTTTTTTAGATGTGAGTCGCGAATGATTAGTTTAGTAATGTGATGCCCTCTCGGGAGGAGGATCGGGTGTTTCTGTTCGAATGAGAGAGTGGAATTCCGTAATCGGCCTCCTACACGCAAGGTTCCTTTGTCGTCTAAGAATGGGCACAATGGTTGAATTTTGCTTTTATAAGAAAGTTTGCCAATATTTATGTCGTGTATGTCGCGTGTGAAAGTGTTAGCCTGAAGAAGATGAATGATGCGTAAATTTGACTCTTGTAATTCCTTGACTGATAAAGGTCCTGTGACTCGATGTTTTGGTCGAAAACGCAGGCAATACGCGACGATTCGCCTGAATTTCCGAATACAGGAGTATCTAGTGAGGAACTCGTCGTTCTGTGTTACTAAGCCAACTAAACACATTAATTTTCGCTGTTCCGGTGGTTCATTGCAAATTGCAACTCGCGAAATCGGCCATGTTGAATGTTCTTGAGCGAGCCATTTGGGTCCGTGACGCCAAAGATTATTATCAATGAATTCTGTTGCAGTTGTTCCTCGTGATATGAGGTCGGCTGGGTTATCTGCTGATCGAACATATCGCCAAGATGAAATGTTGGTTTTCCGTTGAATATCGGCTACGCGGTTTGCTACAAACGTTTTCCACGTGGAGGGTTGTTTGTTCAACCAGCTCAGGACTACCGTCGAGTCGGTCCAGAAGCTGATCTTATTGATGTGGTGTGTCAGAGCATCCTGCACAGTTTGACTCAATGTGGCTAACAATGCGGCACCACACAATTCTAAACGCGCGAGAGTGAGTTGACTCAATGGCGCGACGCGGGATTTTGCGCAAAGCAAATTAGTGTAAATTGAGCCGAACCGATCTATGGACCGCACGTACAGACAAGCGCCATAAGCTCTTTCACTTGCATCGCAAAATCCATGCAATTCAATCCGAGTTGTGTCCTTGAGTTTCGCGAGACGATTGAACTCGATATTGTTCAGCTGTTGCAAATCGCCTTCGAAGTTCATCCATTCCGTATGTATTGTGGCCGGTAATGATTCATCCCATGTGATCTTCAATGCCCAGAGCCGTTGCATTAATATTTTTGCGACGATTGTGATGGGTCCGAGCAAACCTAATGGATCATATATCTTAGCAATCGTCGACAAAATGTTACGTTTAGTAATCTGGTTCGTAACCGTGGGTTTCACCGAATAGCGAATAGTATCGTGTCGAGCGTCCCATGATACTCCTAACGTTTTCATCGCAGCTGCGTCGCCTAAAATCTTAGGATGAATTAATTCTTCGCGCAATCCCGTGAGCAATTCTGATTCATTTGATGCCCATTGTCGGATGTTGAGACCACCTCTTGTCAATAAATCGATGATTTGGTGCTGAAGAGTTTTTGCCTCTTCGATTGACTCGGCGCCGGTCAGCAAATCATCAACGTATAAATCTTCCTTGAGCCGTGCTGCCGCTTCAGGAAAATCGAGCTGTTCGTCGGTTGCAAGCTGATGCAGGCATCTAATGGCTAGATAAGGCGCCGACGCGAGTCCGAAAGTGACGGTGTTCAATTCGAAAGTTGAAATTTCCCCGTGAGGATTTCTCCACAGGATTCGCTGATACGCGCGATCTTCGGGGCGGACGAGAAATTGGCGATACATTTTTTCAATGTCCGCTGTGATGACATATGCATGTAATCGGAAACGTAATAGTAATGAAAAAAGATCGTCTTGCAGTGTGGGGCCGATTCTAAGCGTGTCATTCAATGAAATGTTTGTACTGGATTTTGCAGAGCCATCGAAAACCACGCGGACCTTGGTTGTAGAGCTTGAGGGTTTTACGACTGCGTGGTGCGGCAGGTAGAAGCCTGGAGTGTTAACAGCTTCTACCTGCTTCATATGCCCGAGCGAAAGATATTCTTCCAGGACTGCCGTATACTGTTGTTTCAATTCTGGATCGCGTTCCAATTTTCGTTCCAACGACAAAAAACGGTTCAACGCGCGCGATCGTGATTCACCGAGTTGTTCTTTCTTGTTGTTAAACGGCAGCGCCACGATATATCGTCCGAAGTCATCGCGCCGGACGTTTGCAGCGAAATGATCTTCGCATGCTAAATCTTCTGCAGAACGAAACTGTTTGATTTTTCCTTCTTCAACCTCCCAAAACTTCTGCAGATCGAACTGCAAGTTTATCGTTAGAGTTTTATGGTTAGGTTGCGATGTTGTGGAAATACCGCCTCCGAGAACCCAACCGAGCTGGGTTTTCTGCAAAATAAGATCGGTTTCGCGTTGCTTCGACAAATTGATTTGCCCGATGCTAAGGCATGATAATGTTGGACCGGTTCCGAGAAGCATGTCGATCTTTCCCGGACGATGAAATTCCGGATCTGCTAATCGGATGTTCGCTGGGATTTGCAATGTTGATCTATCTATTTGATTGTCGGGTAATTGTCCTGCAATTCGAGGTATTGTGCAAAAAGTCAGTGTGCGTTTGTAATTATTCAATCGTGATTTTATCGTAGTCGTTACTAGGCTGTTCGTGGTAGTGTTCATTTCGTTTAATGCCTCTATTGTTGCGGTTTGTCGGATTGTCGGTAGTTTCAAACGTCTAGCGAGTTCGTCTGTCATTAAATTGGCGTTAGAACAGGTATCGATCAACGTGCGGCATAAAATCGGTCGTTGCTCGCGATCGAGCACGTAAATTTTTGCCGTTGTTAGAATACCGTTAGCAAGTCTGTCTGAATAGAAAGTTTTGTTGCGTAATGTCTGATTGTATGCGGTCGTTCGTGATGGTCACAATTCTTTTTTGGGATTTGATGATTTCGTATCTTGATGTAATTTGGTATTATGCTGTTGGTTGCAGACGCGACATCGGCCTGCTTGACACGTTTCGAAATTGTGATTTGGTTGTAGGCAGTTTTGGCAAAGCTTGGCGGTACGGACGGCTGTCCATCTGTCGGTGATTGATAGGTTTAAGAATTTTGGGCACCCGTATTCTTTGTGTGACGTTGAATTGCAGATTTTACACTTTTGTGTCGAGGTAGACGTTATGAATGTCCGTCTCTTAGGTGGAGGTGACGATGACTTTCTTTTCGAAGCTGACGCGAATTCCCAAGGACGTTTAATAATTCGCGGTCGGCGGTTTGTTATTGATCTTTGGTTTTCCTGCGCCGCGTATTTTATTGGTCTTGTGGTTGTCGCCGTTGCAACTACTTTGCCTTGGTGCGACGCGTTGCGAAGATGTTTGAAAATATCCGCAGTGTTGGGCATGTGCGTGTCTGTCAAAGTTTGTTCCCAAGCCTTGCGCGTGTCGGGACCCATGCGATCGATCACGATGCCCGTGATGAGATCATTCGCGATATCCTCCCATGATCGTCCTAGAGATTTCAATGATCTGATATTTGACTGCATGTTATTGATAAGATCATTGATTGAGTCCGAAGAGTCGTCCGGCATGACGGGTGTATTTAACATCAACGAAGTATGCCGCAAAATGAGCGCGCGTTGGTTGTCGTACGTTTCCACGAGCTGAGCCCACGCGGCTTTGTAATTTTCATCGGTAATCGTGAAGGACTCGATCGCGGATTCGGCTTTTCCGGATACCGACAATCGTAGATAATTGAAGCGTTGTACGTCAGAGAGTCCAGGATGCGAGTGTATGAGACTGAGAAATGCGTCTTTAAAAGTTAACCATTTTTCGAGTCGGCCGTCGAAACATGGAAGATGAATTTTCGGAAGCTGGACTCCGATGATTTTGGTGGACGTGGTAGTGGATGGCGCAGGTGAGTCGGTCGCGAAACTTGCATTTGAGATTGGTGCTGATTCTAAAACTTCTAACAGGCGGACCGCGTTTGCGATAACGCCTTCATATTGGATAGTCGTGTTTTCGCGTTCTGCCTCGGTCGCGTCAAAATCCTCGGTTTGACCTAACTCATCTTGGCCATCGTTAAAGAGCTCGAATTGTTTTCTGAGACGGTCAACTCGTTCGCGTAGTTTGACTCGTTCGGTCGCGGAGTCTTGAAATTCGTCGATATGCTTCGCGAGGATCGTGATTTGGGATTTGAAAACCCGCCGTTTATGTTTCACAGTGCGAATACGTTGGCTTGGATCGTTTGCATTAGCCATTGTGTTTATCGTACGGAAATGAATATGTAGTGGCCAAATGAAAAGTCCTGATTGGTAAATTCAAATAACGTGCCTACCTTGACCTGATGTAGTTCAGCTGTTGTTGCCTCTGCCTCGATTATTGTCTTTGGATTGGGCTCAACGCTGATTACTGAGGGTGAAATTAGGCTGGATGCTGCTTCTTCCAAACTGGATTGGGTGTACAGCTAGCACTAGCAGCAGATCGTTGTTCAATATTGTTTATTCGCGAACTGCACTCAATAGACCACTAGCAGATCCGGCTCGAAGGACCAATGTTTTGTCGCGTACGGGTTCGTCATTATTCGAATCCGTCGACGTATTACCCGCCAAATTGATATTGGGCAATCTATTCTTTTGAATATTTGAATAAAACTAATTATTTGATGGAAGAGCCGCGTTTCATCCCGGATCTGCTAGAGGAATCGTCGGTAAGGCTTACCTAGCAGATCCTGCCTTAGACGCGTGGAAATGCGATGATTTTCCAGAAGATTCACGCTTCAGAAATGCGACGGTTTTCCAAGATTTACGTATAGGAAATGCGATGTTTTTCCAACAGATTGATACGATGTTCACCATCCAACCGTTTTGCGAGAAGTGAAGAACGATGAACGAATTGGCTTGTTTCCCGCGATTGTCAAGACAACAAAAATTGATTACGAAAAATCAATTATAAAGAAACAGCCAATTTCGACGTCGATAGCGGATGTTTTAAAGGGACTTTCTTCATCGTGAAGAAAGCTCTTTCATAGTCTATGGACAATCCAATGATGTTCATTGGTAGACGCAAGGCGATGCGTTGATTAGGTCATGCCGAACGCTGCATTTCCTGCTCAACGCACCCTTGTTGGTGAATATAAGGCGATGCGTTGATTGGGTCATGCCGAACGCTGCATTCCCCGCTCAACGCACCCTTGATGACTGGTGATTTCCACAGTTGTCTCGAGCAACCTTTAAGTGAACGAAGAGACATTCGAACTGACAGTCTCCGAATAAATCTTTCGAATTCGAGGACCGTATGTCCCGTTCGAGATTTGGTTCCTTGAGACGGAACAGATCCGTCGAAATAGAACATAATGGCCTAGAATTTAAAATCGCTTCGATTTCTATCGCAAGTGTGTTGAATTCTTCGAATGTCAAAAGACGTTCGCCGACAACCCGTTTGAAATGGTGTTTGAATGATTTCACCGCGGCCTCCCATATGCCTCCGAAATGCGGTGTCAGCGGTGGATTAAAATGCCACGTTATGGCTTTGTTTACCGCAAACTCGTTCACGGTTTCTTTAAACTGCTGGGAATCGAGTAACGCGTACAATTCGCGTAACTGACTATTCGCGCCGACAAAATTAGTACCATTATCTGAATACACGTGCGCAGGTATAGCTCGGCGCCCAATGAAACGCCTGAAGGCGCCGAGAAAACCCTCGGTTGTGAGATCATTCACGATTTCTATATGAACCGCTTTGACCGACATACAAATGAAAATGCAGCCATATGCCTTTACGCGGTTTCTATTGCGATGCTTTTTTTCTTTAATAAAGAGCGGCCCAAAGAAATCTACGCCGGTATGAGTAAAAGCCGCTGCTTCATCGACACGTGATTTTGGTAAATTTCCCATTTTCCCTTGTAACGGCGACGGTCGAAAACGGATGCAACGAACGCATCGTCGTACTATTTTCCGTACTTGATTTTTTCCATCGAGAAGCCAGAAACGATGGCGAATTGTATATAGAGTACTTTGAATACCGGCATGGAATGCGCGTTCGTGTACTTCACGAATAATTAAATCTGTTACATGATGATAGGATGGTAAAAGAATCGGATGTTTTTGTGAATAAGGGATTCTGGCGTTCTGTAACCGACCGCCGACGCGAAGAAGTCCGTGTTCGTCTAGAAACGGATTCAACGATGCAAGTCGGCTGCCTTTTACCCCCTTCGATGTCGAAATGCGACCAATCTCCTCGAAAAATTGTTCTTTTTGTATTGTTTTAATTATAACGCGTTCCGCATTGCTTATTTCCTCTATACACAATTCGCCCTTATGCGTATTCGATCGAAGCAAACGCAAGCAACGAGCGATCACACGTACGAGATTTCTATATGAAGAAAAATCCTGGAAAAATTCACATTTATTGTGGCGTAATGACAGACATATATTTTTCTTCAAACCCGGCAACTCCTTGACAGTAATATTTAAATTTGCCGGCCACGTAGATTCGTGTTCGCGTAACCAATGGGGCCCCTTGAACCACGAATCGTTCTCACGGAATATCGCAGGAAGTTGTCCGCGAGACAATGCATCGGCCGGATTATCTTTAGTTTTAATATGCCGCCATTCCGCTTCTTTGACGGTCTGAATTTCCGCAACGCGATTTGACTCGAAAACCTTCAGCACGGTTGGGGATTTTTTTAGCCACTGCAACACTATGGTAGAATCCGTCCAGAAAATAACGCGATCAACCGAGAATTTAAAGGCAACCCCAGTCTCTCGATAAAGTCGGGCCAACGTTAATGCACCGCATAGTTCGAGCCGCGGTATGGTTGTTTCTTTCAGAGGTGCGACTCGTGATTTGGCACATGCCAGACGAACGAGAATACGATCCTCAGGATTACGAGAACGAATATAAATACACGCGCCATATCCTACCTTACTGGCGTCGCAAAATCCATGGATTTCAATATTAGAAGGATTTTCAAGCAAAAGTTTTCGATCTATGGACAAGTTGTTTATGCATGGAAGTTGATTTGAAAAATTTACCCATTGTGTATGTAACGCTTGCGGAACCGATTCGTCCCAATCGAGTTTTGTCTTCCAGCATTATTATCGGTCCAAGAAGTCCGAGAGGGTCAAAAATTTTTGTGACCTCAGATAAAATTTCGCGTTTTGTAGATTTCCTGGAAAGGTCTGATGAATTTACAGTGTAAACTAACTTATCCTCCTGCGCGTGCCATCCGATGCCTAAAGTTTTTATTACAGGGTTCTTATCGGTTGCGTAATCCGTTCCGAGAATCTTTTCACTTATGGAATCGAGAACATGATTATGATTCGAGGCCCACTGCCGTATGTTGAAACCACCGCGTTTCAAAAGTTCTATCACCTCATCGCGGATTCTTAGAACTTCTTCTAAAGAATTAGCACCTGTTAAAAGGTCATCGACATACAAGTCACGTTTCAAAATTTCGGAAGCATATGGGAAATCTGCACTTTCGTCATCCGCGAGCTGCTGTATGGTTCTAATAGCAAGATACGGAGCGGAAGATACGCCAAAGGTAACGGTATTCAATTCAAATGTTCTTATTCTATTGTCATGATACCAAAATATGCGCTGATATTTACGGTCTTGCGGATGAACTAAAATTTGTCGGTACATTTTTTCGATATCGGCAGTCACGACATAACAATGCGTGCGGAAACGTAACAAATGCTCAAAAAGTTTATCCTGTATTGTGGGACCTACCATGAGTCCATCATTTAAAGAAATATTGCTAGGTGACTTGGCCGACGCGTCGAATACGACGCGGGTCTTTGTCGTTGCACTTGTGGCTTTTACCACGGCGTGATGTGGCATATAATAACGAGTCGATGAATCATCGTCAATCAACGACATATGCCCAAGCGAGATATATTCTTGCATTACTTTATGGTATTCTTCTTTGAGAGCTGAGTTTGTATTGAGTTTCCGCTGAAGCGCGTGAAATCGTCGTAAGGCAATCCGTCGCATGTCGCCGAAATCTCTAACACCGGCACGGAACGGCAACCGTACTACGTACCGTCCGCTTTCATTACGCATCGTGTTCTCGCTATAATGCGTTTCGCATAACGATTCTTCTGACAAATTCGAGGTTTCTGCGTCCACGTTTTCAATTAACCAGAATAATTCGATTTTCGGCGTTGTCTATTGTACCGCCTACTACTACCCATCCAAGCTGAGTTTTTTGTAAAACTAGGTCGCAATCGTCGCGAGATAAATTGATCTGCCCTATCGACATCAACGATAAGGTGGCTCCAGAGCCAATCAAAATATCCACGGGCCGTGGAATGTGAAATTCAGGATCGGCAAGATGTATATTAGCGGGAATTCTTATTGATTCGCGTGGAAATACCTCATCGGGTACCGAATTCGTGATTTGCGAAACTGTTAAACATGTTAATGTTTTTTGGAAGTCGCTGTGAAGTGCTCGAATCGTGATCTGAATCAAATTTCTTGACATCGTAGTCATTTCATTGATCGTATTGATCGGAATCGAGCATGGTTGTGTGGGAAGTTTTAATTGTTGTGCAAGAGCTTCGGTCATAAAATGAGCCGTCGCGCAGGTATCGAGGAGCGCCCGAGCTTCAATAAACGTTCCGTCATATTTTCGGACGCGAACTATTGCACTCATCATTAACTGTGATCGAGGAATACGACACGCGGCAGTGAATGCGAACTTTGATTGTCATGCTGAACCCGGTTCAGCAGCGTCTTTCGCGAGTTTTGGCATTGTCGTAGCCTGCACAGTGGAAGATTGTGGCGCGTTGAAATTATGCAGCAACGAATGGTGGAGCATTTTCCGTTATGGGATCGTAAACAATTCCGGCACCATTTCTTTCGGTTTACAACATCCCACCGTTGGGATACGGATAATTTTCCAAACTCCGGGCAACTATACAAAAAGTGTTGTTTATTGCAATAAGAACATCCACGCGTGGTAGTAGTAACGAGGGCACGCGCGCCGGCCTCGTTCTTACGCGTTTTAAACGTACGGGTTTCCCGTTCGGATCGGCGCTTAGTTCCCGTCTCGGTATTGTCACGAACGGGGCCTTTCTCAAGAATAAGCCGTCGGAACGTCGTTTCGTTCACGAATTTATAAAATTCTTCCAGCGTAGGAAGAGTATCCAAATCTAATGTTTCTTCCCATTTTTCTCGGATTTCGCTGGGCAATGCTCGTTCTAAAAATCGAATAATTAAGGAACTATCTGGAATGACATCTAACGACTTCAGCATATTTAAATGTTGGCGAACATCGTCAACCAATTTCACGATTTCGTCAGATGGGATTTTATTTGCCGTACCTAACTCGATAATAGCATCTAAATGTTTTGCAACGAGAATACGCCGTTTTTCATACGAATCTACTAAAAGCCGCCAAGCATGTCGATAATTATCCGCGCTTACGTCGAGAACTGAAACCTTATTCAGCGCTTCGCCTGCAAGCGAATTTTTTAAATATATGAACTTCTCTAAATCTGTTATGTCGGTCCGTCCGTCGATCATAGTTAAAAATGTGTTTTTGTATGAAAGCCACTTTTCCAGGGTTCCGTCAAATTTCGGTAATTCCGCGACCGGTAATTTCAATGTGCGTCGTCGTCCCTCTACCTGGGTCGTATTCAGGTACGTGTTACCGAGCGTCTCGTTTACCTGCGCGGACGAAGATTCAGCGACTTCCATAGCCTTAATTTTACTTGCTATGTCATAATACCGATCCTGAATTTCTTGGATTTCGTCCAAATGATTATTCGTAGGATCGAGAATCGCGAGTTCGTCATTCAGCTCCTCATAACCGTGAAATAATTCCGTGACTCGTTTCAGTCGCAATTGATAGTTCGTCTTATCATACCGACCCGACGCGGTGCAATTCTCGAGCTGTGTCAATTGTCGTTTAAGCGACGTACGCTTTTGACTAATTATGCTAATCTTATCCATTATTGTTATATTAACTATTTGCGCGCACAATGTATATAATTAGTTCTAGTCTAAATTTAAGAAAAAACACGATTAAAATACGTAATTAACAATTACTACTTATCTTTCGCTGATGGACAATGTCTGCGGCAGGAGGCAGTATGGGCGAGAGGTCCACCGTATGTTGATTGAGATGTATCTCCAGAGTTCATTAACGTTCGTTCACCATATAGTCCGACGTATAGTCACTGAGCACTTTTGTGTCTCTACACCTTTGCGTCACACACACCGCGTACTAAATTCCGGCGGAATTGCAGACACACGATAGTACGTATCCAAATAACTTGCATTAATAAATGTCGATACTTTATAAATCGATATCTCGAATGCGCGTAAGGATTCGTACTTGTCTCGGGAGCACGTTGCTACGTTCGCAGTCAAGACCGAATAGACCGATGACCGCGCGTCATCCCTTAAGGGACTGTTTTTCCCCCTCCAAGGAAAGCGGCCTGACATCGACGGGCCCTCCCCCAAGAAAGGAATATCGTTTCGCTCCCTTACCCGTGACTAGCTCCAACGGGCAGTTGCGCTCAACTTCTAATCTTTTGTCACACCTTCACTGTTGTAATGCTCATACCTCACAGGAGGCACCATAAAATGTATCGTCGAAATCTCTCCAACGTGGAGAAATTCCGTATTTTTATTTTCGTAAGGATAGGGTTATATAGGAAGGTTAAATAAAAAACAAATAATGCAGAATTGAGCCGAAAGAAAGATAATGAATTTATTGGCTCATTTGGGGAAAAGCCTTGCGGCATAAAAACCCCAGAAGATTAATTTCTATTTTATATATATAAACAGTGAAGGTGTGAGCATTAATACAATAGTATTATTACGTTGAGAATTGTATAGATGGTGTGTGCCAAGCACGACCTGGCGGAATTGATTCCGCATGATTGTTGTTCTAGTGTGTGCAAAGCACGACTTGACGGAATGATTCCGTATGTTTGTGAGTGTGATTGTGTGCAAAGCACGACCTGACGGAATGATTCCGTATGTTTGTTGTGTGTGAATGTGTGCAAGGCACGACTTGGCGGAATGATTCCGCGGATCCCTCATGTATGTTGTTGTGTGCTAAGCACGACCTGGTGGAGATTGACTCCGAGGGATCCATTATATTTGTATATGTTGTCACGTTGCCCTTTTTCCGTCGGACCGAGTACGGGGAAGAACGGCAACTTCCGGGATTTTATAGGCGCTTTGGCCGGGCCGCGCGCGGCCGTGCGGACGCGGTCCACCCGGGACAAACGCACCTCTCGAAATTCGATCAAGATTGACGTGATTCGACAAGTTCGGGCGCCAGGTACCGGAAGGGTACCGCACGAAACGTTCTCGCGGTTTGCTCGCGAGTCAGCTGACGCGAAGGCCGAGTATCGAGAAGCGCGAGGTCGAGAGGAAGGCGCGAGGAGTCGGAAATTCGGACACGGGAATAGCGGGGACAGCCCTCACGGCAGGGCGGATCTCACAGGCGAAATTAACGAATTCTATTTTCGCTCTCAGTCATTTAATTAGTCGTCAATAATTACAGGCGCGCGGCCACGTGGCCGCAACCGGGAGCCCGCGCTCCTTGTACAGGATTGCGATATGGTGGAGGTTCGCAGCGCGCGGTTGTCGACGTGCGAAGACGTTCGTCGCACGGGTCGCGACTGTCGCGATCGTTCTCGGGAAATTCGAAAGTTTCCGCGAACGAGATGGTAACGGTCGCGCGATCTAAGCGATATCTAATCCCCGCGAAATGGCGATTCCTACCTTCGCGAAACGCGTACTGTAATGTCCGCGAAAAGGAACTATCTCACGACGCTGTCGGTTCTCCCGAGGAAAACTTCCGATATGCTAACGGGAGGGAACCTCTTGAATCGGCTCAAAGTACCGTCGGATCGGTACGAGCCCTGGGCACGAGGCGGGAAGCGCCTCGGCACACGCGAATATCGGGGACAGAGTCGACGATCGGCTCGTGCCCCCCGCGAAATTAACGAGCTCGCTCGTAGACGAGTTTACGGAATCACTGTCGACTTACCGTGACTCGGAATCGGTGTCCTTCGGAACTAATAGGACGGCTGTGCTTCCTTCCCTCGATAGTCGGGATTTTCGACACCGGCACTCTCCGCACGCGGAATCTAACGTACGAGATCTTTCGGTATCAAAAACAGATCGGCACTCTCGCGACGCGAGCCGGTACGACAGTGATTCTTTCGATTCTCGCCACGGCGCGTATCGATTCTGGTTCCCCCCACTCTAGCGACCTAGCCGAAATTCCCTAGTGGCGTACTTCACGCTGGCGATCTAGCGCTACGCAGGGCCGTGTTCTTGCGGAACCTAGGAGCCCGAGAATTACTCGCGAAATTACCGGTTGCGATAAACGACCGGTGAGGACGTTCCCTCTCAGGTGTCTCGTCCACCACCCACGCTAGAACCCCATTTTAAGCGGGGTGAGGCGACGACGGGATCGCGAAAAGAACGATGTTCGGTAGGGGTTCTGGTCCCACGTCGGCGCCTCCGGGTTGATTGGCCCGTGTGTTTTGACTCCTTTTATATTCGCCCGTGCACGGACTATTGTTGTTCGGCCTTTCTCAGATTTCGGGCGCTCCTTGCCTTGGTTTCCTGCTTCGGGAGTTTTCGGCGGTCTCGTCGCCCTGATGATACGCCCCTGCAACTTAGCCGTACTCGGCAAACGTATCGGGCGTCAGCTGGAATTTCGGTATTTTTGTTTCCTCGGGGAACGCTCGCTTTTCCGCGTGCGGATTCGTGGTTCGAGACAGGATCGGCCCGGTCCATACGTAACTCGGTTTTTCTTTTCGCTATTCTTGGGGTAGGGAAGGGACGCTGCAAACTTGCAACGTCACAACTCCCCCCCCCCCTTAAAATGGACCGGACCGACAACGGTTCGTCGAACCTGTGATTCCGAGCTCGTTGTCGAAAGAGCGTTCCCTTCGGAAGTTTTCCCCTCACACCTGAAAACCTGTAACCTCGGACAGACACACGCTCCCCATGCAATTTATCTTATTCAACTACTTATCTTTATTACGCTATTCGGACGAGATTCCTCGCGAGACCTTAACTTACGTCGTGGTTGGGTTTTTAAATAAATTCGCAGTTCCCCTTCGTTGTTTTTATGACAAATCTTATTTTATTTCTTATGTCCAATTTATCACATTTACGACAATTCCCCACCTCTTGTACCTCATCATGTGCTTTCCTACGGGAACCTGTAACGCCATCGGGACGACAATTATAATCCAAAAAAAAACAAACAAACGGAAACAACTAACTTTCTTCGTTTCGGGAACTCTCTACGAGAAACCCCTGCTAGGCCTGTTTTCGGCTTTTGGAATCCTACGAGATTTGTCGCGGGCCCTCTTTCTATATTCGAAATCATAAAATAACGGTCCCGCGACCGGAACGAAAAAGAGAAAAAAAAACTTATTGGTCCCGGAAATCGTGATCTTTTCGGAAACGCGGTGAGGCTCGTGTCGTAACCGATATTTTTAGTGGCTCTTATGCCGCTCGGGAGAACAAAACGTTATCTTTAACGGTATCTTATTGAATTGTTGCGGACTCCTGTTGTCCGCCGAGGCCTGGTCGTGTACCCACGCAACCGATCGAAAGGCCATCGAAACGAAAAAAAAAAGAACTCAGGGCGGTATATTTCGGTGGGTACTCCGGTGTTCAGGGGTGGCCCTATTTCCTGCCCTTGATGTCTCTCTCTTGGGGTTTGGGGGGCCCCACGAACGTCCAGTTGGGCCCGCACGTCTCGCAGGTCCGTACTGATCGGTCGGGCCTTCCGCACCGATAGCAATGTTGCTTCCCCTTCCTGGGGCATTCGGTCCGGCGGTGTCCCCCCTGGCCACAATTCCAGCATGCGTCTGGGTCTTGCGCTGGTTGCCTCTCTCCCTTTTCGCGTTTCTCGAATTGCGCCCACGAGATCGTTGACTCCTTTTTCCTAGTGTAGTATTTTGGCTCTGTTGTTCCATGCCTTTGTTCCTCCCTTCGGGGTGGTCCGCGTGCGGTTCCGGGTCGTGCCATGTGAATTAGATCTCCCGTTTCCGCGGCGATGTATTGTTCGGCGGGACCCTCTTTTTCCACCGTTGCTCCCTTCGGGATGGTTCGCGTTGGCTCCATCGGGAGCGGCATCACGGCTGTTGTTTCCTCCAGCGGACCCAGGAGATCCTTTACTGGTGGATTCTCGGTGTTGTTCTCTTTTTCTCCCAGGACGAAATTTCGCATGGCTAATATCGTCTGGGCCACCATCTCCAGCTGTTTCGCCGCGTCTTCATAGCGCTCATTCACCGCTTGGCTGAGCTTCGGCATCTGTAATTTTTATTCTGCTGTTGTCGTGTTCTTTTCCGCATTTTCTACCGGTGGTGTGTACGTTTTTAGGTCCGAGATATGGGCCTTTCCCGCGTCCTTCCCCTCCTTGTTACTCAATCGGTACACTACGGGGGATAATTTCGCGTCGATTTTAAACGGACCGCTAAACTTTGGGCAAAGTTTGGCGGCGATATTCTGTGCCGCCGACGATAGGACGCGGTTTCGTTTGAGGACCCATTCCCCTACCTCGAACTGTGCATCTTTTTTATTGCGGTTATAATATTTTGCTTGGGTTTCGTAAGCGCGATCTAAATTTTCTACTACCCAATGCCGTAACGTAGCCAAATACCTCATCCTCTCTTTCCATTTCTCGTTCGGGGTTACCTCGATATCTAGGGGGTTTCCGTGCTCGTCCCGATGGCACGACGCCGGTTTCGGTTCTCGTCCGAAGTTCAAAAATGCGGGAGATGCCTGTAGTACTGTGTGGTATGCGGTATTATACGCGAAGCGGAATTTCGATAAATTCGCGTCCCAATCGCGATGGTCTTTTCCGATAAACGCGACTATCATGGTTTTTAATACGCGATTAACCCGTTCTACCGGATTCGCCTGCGGGTGATACGGAGGTGTTGTCGTAATTTTTATCCCGTAGGTTTTCGCGAGCTCGTGAATCGCTTTATTAACAAATTCGGTACCGTTATCTGTTAGTAATACTTCTGGGGTTCCCCAGCGCGAGAAAATTAAATCTTCCAGGGCTTCGGAAATTTTTATCCCTGTTGCCCGGCGGAGGGGGCAGCATTCTACCCATTTTGTAAAAAGATCTTGCATTACTAGCAAGTAGGAGTACCCTGCACGACTCGACGGAAACGGGCCCATTATGTCCGCGGCGACGACAATCCACAGAGCTTCGATACGACGCCTTCCCATGAGCCCGGAGGGGAGAGTTTGTTCCACCTTCGTTACTTGGCAAATGGGGCAGCGTCGCACGTACTCGACCACGGTTCGAAACATACCCGGCCAATAATATCTGGTCGCGACTCGGTGGTAAGTTTTTTCTACGCCCAGATGGCCCGCCTGCGCTTCGTCGTGCGATTCTTTTAGAATCTCGGGTCTCCCCTCTACTGGTACGACTAACTTCCACTCATTTAAGTCGCCCCCGAGAATCTCGGCCATTAATGGGTCGGTACGGCGATGGAAAAGCTGCCCTCCTCGGCTCGACCAGTCAGGGTGTTTTTCCGGGGAATTTTCTACTGCCCGAAATTTTTCCTCATACCAATCTAGTCGTATCGCGGCCACGGTCTCTTCCGCGTTTTCCCCCTTCTCGGTATTTTCAAACATTCGCGAAAGGGCGTCCGGTACGCGGTTTAATGCGCCCTGTCGATAAACGATTTCGAAATCGTATTCTAGCAGTTGTAATGCCCAACGAGCGAGCCTTCCTGATGGATTTCGTAATTGCCGTAACCACCGTAAACTATTGTGATCCGTGATTACCGTAAAACGGTAACCCTCCAAATACGGTCGGAATTTCTGTACGGCCCACACGATAGCGAGACATTCTAGTTCCGTCGCGGAATATTTTCGTTCGGCGTTGTTTAAAGACCGACTCGCGAATGCGATAACCCTTTCGACTTCCTCGATTTCCTGCACCAGTACTGCGCCCAGACCAACGGTACTCGCGTCGGTTTGGAGAACGAACGGTAACTCGAAATGTGGGCATGCAAGGGTCGGGGCTGTCGCGATCAAAGATCTTACTTTTTCGAAAGCGGATTGTTGTCCGCTTTCCCACTTCCATGTTTGTCCCTTCCGAAGCAAAATGTTCATCGGTTCCGATACCGTTGCGAAATCCGGAATGAATCTTCGATACCACGAAGCCATTCCGAGAAATCGTCTAAGTTGTTTAATATTTCTCGGAACCGGAAAGGACAGAACAGGCGCGACTTTGTCTCCGTCGACTTTTAGCCCCTCCCTGCTGACCACGAATCCCAAATACCGTACCTCCTCCCTGCAGAATTCGCATTTATCCGGGTTTATTATCAGGCCGGCCGTTTTTACTCTATTTAGAACCCGGCTGAGCCACTCGAGATGTTGGTCGAACGTCGTCATCGCGATAATAATATCGTCCAAATACGCGAACGCATGGGGCTCCATTTCCGGTCCTATTAGGCGATCTAATAAGCGTTGAAACGTAGCCGGGGCTCCCGTGAGTCCGTACGGCATACGTTTGAATTGAAACAACCCCTTCCCCGGAACGGTAAACGCGGTAATCTGCTTGCTCGATTCTTCGAGCGGTATTTGGAAGTACGCCTGGCTGAGATCGAGGGTCGAGATATATCGCGCGGCCCGTAATTTATCTAGAATGCTCGTCATAATCGGTAGCGGATACGCGTCTTTTTTCGAGACTTCATTGACTTTGCGAAAATCTAACCAAAACCGATAGGTGCCATTTGGCTTCTTGACCATGACGATAGGGCTTGACCATTCACTTTCCGACGGCTCGATAATTCCGGTGGCCAGTAACGAATCTACTTCTTTATAGATCGCTTCCTGAACTTTCGGTGAAACCGTGTAATAACGTTGTTTAATTGGCTTATTATCGCCAACATCAATTTTGTGCATGGTCAAATCCGTTACGCCTGGCACTCCCGCAAAATCTTTCATTTCGCGTTTTAAAAATTTCCGTAATCGCTCCTTTTCGTTGACCGTTAAAATCTGTAGGCCGCAACAGAGCGGCTCGCTCATTGTTCTGCCGAAGGGAAATTCGACACGTGGTCGCGACGCGAAGTACCACACGGCTCGATGGTATTCGACTACGATACCGAATTTTGCGATTACGTCAATTCCCAATAATACGGAATTGACTAAATTATCGAGAACGCGTACGAGAATTTCGTGGGTCTGGTCTCCGATTCGCAATTTAAAACGTGCCTGTACGGTCGCGCGATCGACTGCCCCCGTGGCCAAAAGGAAATAACATGGTCGCTCAGCTGCCGATATCTGGGCTGCAACTCCGATTAAATTTAAAACGGCGCGACTTACGAACGATATCGAAGAACCGGAATCAATTAGGGCTTTTACGACATGTTTTCCGATACGCGCGTCGATTACGAGAAGCGACGGTCGAGGCGCACGGTCGCGCTCGACACTTTGTTTGCTTACGCGCGCCGAAATCAAAACATACGGTACCGATAATTTTTCGTCCGAGACAGGTAATATTTCTCGCGACGCCGACAGATGTTTTTCCGGAGCCGTTAATAATTTTGGCGAAGCCGATCGGGCTCTTACGAGCGGCTCCCTCGTCCGTTTCCCGCGTTCCGATTGCACCGACGGCATTGCTTCGAGGTTACCCCCTGTTCGCCGCATCGGTAGCAATGGATTCGCGGTCTTTCACGACAATTTCGCGATCGATGGCCCGGCTTTTGACAGTTCCAGCACGTGTCGTCAGCCGTCGGTTGGTTGTCCGGCGACTTGACGGCGCGGCCGGTACCTGCAGCCGTCGGGCCTTCCCAGCTGTTCTCGCCGCGCGTCATACGCGCCGGTTTCGGGCGCGGTCGGTTGGTCGAGCGTTCGGTGGTAGGGGCTCCGCGGGAACGAGAGGGGCCGGCGCGGTATCTCTCTTCCTCGCTGTCGGTACTCTCGGCTGCGGCGATACGATTTACGGTCTCATATTTCGACGTCCAATGGGCTTTTTCCCGACCTAGGTTTTTCGTCTTCTTCGTGTATCTCCGCGGATCGTAATCAAATTCTTTATTCGCGAGGAACGGAGAGCGATAAACGTCAACAGTTCCGGGAGAGAGATGTCGCGCGGCTTCTCGCATGTTTATTTCTAATTCGCGTACCGTGTTTAACGACGCGAGCGGTATTACTGCCCGCAATTCATCTCGCGCGCCCCAATAGATTAACTTCATTTTCTTTTCTTCGGGCCACGGTTTCTGCAGTCGCTGCATCATAACCTTCATATACGTGAGGTAATCGCGTACAGGCTCGTCCGGACCCTGTTTCCGCACGCGGAGATCGTGCTCGAGAAGTTCTTGGTAATCCGGATCGCGGAAATTTAGACGCCATTCTTCGGTAAATTCGTCCCACGTGGTCATTACGGGGCAGGTGGAGTACCAGAGCGCTGCAACGCCCGAGAGACAAACCGGCAAACAGCGTAGGAGGTCCTCGTCTTGAAGGTTCGAAACCTTTCGCAAATCCGTGAGTCGGGTGAAGAACATTTCTGAATCTTCCCCCGCCTCTCCGGAGAATTTGAGCTGCCATTTTCGTACCACCTCGTAGGCCGTTAGCGGTTTCTCTCTCTTTACTACGGGGCTCGGCTCTTCCTTGGTATTCGGGGGCACGGAAACACCGGTTTCGAAACCTTGGGTCGGACGACGTCGCGGAGTCGGTATTTGCAGGGTCGTTACAGTTCGGTGCGGGCTGAGGTCCACCGGGTCGCTTTTTACAGTCGGCCCGGTGTACCCCTCTCCGTCGCACTCGCTATATTCCGACCGATCGTCATCCTTCCAAACCTTCGAGCTGGTGTACATCTTTCCGTCACCCGGTATGTCGTTCGAAACTGCGAAGTTTGTTTTTCTTCGCGTCACGGTTAATACCCGGTCCCCCTTGACTCAAGGCCTTTTAACGCGAACTATACAGCGCGATGTTTACGCGACTTGTCCGGACACCTTCGTTCGCACGGGACCGTTGTTCTCTGTTACCCGTAACACGAAACCCGATTTCTTCGACCGACACGAATTCTCTTACGCGTGTTTTCCGAACGCGTACCACACAGCGCTAACGACAACGCCTATTATTGGAGCAATAACAACTCTAATGCTACAGGGATCTCCCGTACGACAATACGCGGTACACGACAATGTCACCAACAATTACAAACGTTAACGGTTTCTCGGATGGGAATTTTGGAAAGGGCCACGATATTTGCCCCAACACCGAAAAACGTACACACCCTTACATAATTTACAAATTTACAAAATTACACAGTTTATTTTACAACAATACTGTCGAGCTGGCTCGTCGTAAATTTTCCTCCGTCGAGAGGTACGCACGGAGAAAACGCTAAACGTTACGAAACGTGGTTGAGCGTGGCCTCCGAGCACAGCGTCGGAGAGATAGTCCTTTGTATTTCGTCGAATACGCGATTCCCGAAAACTGACCGCGACCTTTCTGTGAGAGTCCCTAGCTATTACCGTGCCTCTCTCTGTTCTCGGAAAAACCCTTACAAGAGAGAGGTCCCTGTTCGGGCGCCAATTTGTCACGTTGCCCTTTTTCCGTCGGACCGAGTACGGGGAAGAACGGCAACTTCCGGGATTTTATAGGCGCTGAGGCCGGGCCGCGCGCGGCCGTGCGGACGCGGTCCACCCGGGACAAACGCACCTCTCGAAATTCGATCAAGATTGACGTGATTCGACAAGTTCGGGCGCCAGGTACCGGAAGGGTACCGCACGAAACGTTCTCGCGGTTTGCTCGCGAGTCAGCTGACGCGAAGGCCGAATATCGAGAAGCGCGAGGTCGAGAGGAAGGCGCGAGGAGTCGGAAATTCGGACACGGGAATAGCGGGGACAGCCCTCACGGCAGGGCGGATCTCACAGGCGAAATTAACGAATTCTATTTTCGCTCTCAGTCATTTAATTAGTCGTCAATAATTACAGGCGCGCGGCCACGTGGCCGCAACCGGGAGCCCGCGCTCCTTGTACAGGATTGCGATAAGGTGGAGGTTCGCAGCGCGCGGTTGTCGACGTGCGAAGACGTTCGTCGCACGGGTCGCGACTGTCGCGATCGTTCTCGGGAAATTCGAAAGTTTCCGCGAACGAGATGGTAACGGTCGCGCGATCTAAGCGATATCTAATCCCCGCGAAATGGCGATTCCTACCTTCGCGAAACGCGTACTGTAATGTCCGCGAAAAGGAACTATCTCACGACGCTGTCGGTTCTCCCGAGGAAAACTTCCGATATGCTAACGGGAGGGAACCTCTTGAATCGGCTCAAAGTACCGTCGGATCGGTACGAGCCCTGGGCACGAGGCGGGAAGCGCCTCGGCACACGCGAATATCGGGGACAGAGTCGACGATCGGCTCGTGCCCCCCGCGAAATTAACGAGCTCGCTCGTAGACGAGTTTACGGAATCACTGTCGACTTACCGTGACTCGGAATCGGTGTCCTTCGGAACTAATAGGACGGCTGTGCTTCCTTCCCTCGATAGTCGGGATTTTCGACACCGGCACTCTCCGCACGCGGAATCTAACGTACGAGATCTTTCGGTATCAAAAACAGATCGGCACTCTCGCGACGCGAGCCGGTACGACAGTGATTCTTTCGATTCTCGCCACGGCGCGTATCGATTCTGGTTCCCCCCACTCTAGCGACCTAGCCGAAATTCCCTAGTGGCGTACTTCACGCTGGCGATCTAGCGCTACGCAGGGCCGTGTTCTTGCGGAACCTAGGAGCCCGAGAATTACTCGCGAAATTACCGGTTGCGATAAACGACCGGTGAGGACGTTCCCTCTCAGGTGTCTCGTCCACCACCCACGCTAGAACCCCATTTTAAGCGGGGTGAGGCGACGACGGGATCGCGAAAAGAACGATGTTCGGTAGGGGTTCTGGTCCCACGTCGGCGCCTCCGGGTTGATTGGCCCGTGTGTTTTGACTCCTTTTATATTCGCCCGTGCACGGACTATTGTTGTTCGGCCTTTCTCAGATTTCGGGCGCTCCTTGCCTTGGTTTCCTGCTTCGGGAGTTTTCGGCGGTCTCGTCGCCCTGATGATACGACCCTGCAACTTAGCCGTACTCGGCAAACGTATCGGGCGTCAGCTGGAATTTCGGTATTTTTGTTTCCTCGGGGAACGCTCGCTTTTCCGCGTGCGGATTCGTGGTTCGAGACAGGATCGGCCCGGTCCATACGTAACTCGGTTTTTCTTTTCGCTATTCTTGGGGTAGGGAAGGGACGCTGCAAACTTGCAACGTCACAATGTGTATGTACGTATGTGTATGTATGTCTATGTATATATATGTACATAATGATTAAATAGAGATGAATACACTCGCGTTAGACACTACCGATTATTGCGTTTGACTTATTAAGTTAACTTTACACAAAAGGTTTCGTTAAACCTTCTCGGACGACTGTCTTAAGTGATGCGCGCGGAAGACCGGTTCCAACAAAACTTTCGAACTACCCTAACGGTCCATTCAACTACGAAGAACAGTCCCATAAAAAACCTTCCCCTTGATCGGTAAAGCGTTCAAGGAAAATTCGGCGCTGAGCAATTGGCGAACGATTTATGACGCCTACGCTAGGCCTTCACGTGTTTGTCCTTGGGACCGACCCGTACTAGAGTGCCCAACAAAGGGGGCCCTGTTCTAACTGTTTTCCGAGTTTTACTTTATTGCCGACGTTTCCGCTTCGACCACTTAATCTGAAGAGGAACGTCTTTGTCACGACAAAGTTTATGTGCGCGGCCGAACAGTTATAGAATCTTTAACTATTTTCATATTATAATTTTTCAAGTATATTTGAATTCTACGCAGCACTGCTTACTTAATCTTTCCTTTACTTATTTCCTACATTGAAACGGACAAAGTCCGGAGCAGTGATGGCAATTTAAATTATATGAATTAAAGCTCAACCGCAAGGTTTACTTTTGACTGTATATTATGTAGTCAAAATGAATAAGAAAAGTGATTATGTGTCTATAAAAAGCAAATACATCTGATTGGGGAAATTCAATCTCCATTTACATTTATCATTCTAAAAGCTGCCGTGACATTACACGCTGATTAACAGTTTTAAAACAAATTGTAGAAGCACGATCATATACGTAACGTATAAAATTAAGTTATTAATGCTATTTATTTGAGAATATAATACTTTTCAAGATCACAAGTTACATGTTACTCACCGTTAAAACATTTGCTCGCAATAATCAGGATCTGACCAAGTTCAAATGAAAATAGTTCAGCTAATAGTTCTGCTTCGTATACCACCTGTTACAGATAAATTTGAAAAATCACAAAGTATCGTATTCATTCCTTTCAAAAATGATTATATTTCATAGGCAGAATATACTTATCTAAATTATCATTTTTACACAGAATTATTCAGGAGCCGTGAAAACAATTCTAAATACACATTTGTATAATTTTGCAATACTTCACTCTTCGTTGTCACTATTTTAATTCACAATCAGATTAATTTCAAAAATTTAATTATGCATATGCATTTCGTTGGATGAATTATATTCACATTTAATTATTGTACTTTTCTTTCATAAACTTTACATTTTAATATAGACATCATCGAAAAAATTTTCCGAGAAAAAACTGTATAACCTAAAATTTATTACATACTCCAAAAACCATCCATTTCAACGCTTCAAATATTAATTGGTCTCAGTACAATTGACAGATCCATCACAAGAATTCCTACACATAGTTTTGACAGTTCAGATCTATCACACATAACACGAAATTATCACAACTTGGCCGCAATTCCACGTATGTCCAACTTACAAAGAACATTGCTTACACCACATTCAAATTCCATGATACAGATTGTTACTTTATAAACAAGTACTTATGAATAAAAAACCTTTACAAAACATAAAATGAAATAAAGACAGAAATTTTCAGAGTCGAGTTTACTAAGATCCCATTTTTTATTGTTATAGAATCTTTAACTATTTTCATATTATAATTTTTCAAGTATATTTGAATTCTACGCAGCACTGCTTACTTAATCTTTCCTTTACTTATTTCCTACATTGAAACGGACAAAGTCCGGAGCAGTGATGGCAATTTAAATTATATGAATTAAAGCTCAACCGCAAGGTTTACTTTTGACTGTATATTATGTAGTCAAAATGAATAAGAAAAGTGATTATGTGTCTATAAAAAGCAAATACATCTGATTGGGGAAATTCAATCTCCATTTACATTTATCATTCTAAAAGCTGCCGTGACATTACACGCTGATTAACAGTTTTAAAACAAATTGTAGAAGCACGATCATATACGTAACGTATAAAATTAAGTTATTAATGCTATTTATTTGAGAATATAATACTTTTCAAGATCACAAGTTACATGTTACTCACCGTTAAAACATTTGCTCGCAATAATCAGGATCTGACCAAGTTCAAATGAAAATAGTTCAGCTAATAGTTCTGCTTCGTATACCACCTGTTACAGATAAATTTGAAAAATCACAAAGTATCGTATTCATTCCTTTCAAAAATGATTATATTTCATAGGCAGAATATACTTATTTAAATTATCATTTTTACACAGAATTATTCAGGAGCCGTGAAAACAATTCTAAATACACATTTGTATAATTTTGCAATACTTCACTCTTCGTTGTCACTATTTTAATTCACAATCAGATTAATTTCAAAAATTTAATTATGCATATGCATTTCGTTGGATGAATTATATTTACATTTAATTATTGTACTTTTCTTTCATAAACTTTACATTTTAATATAGACATCATCGAAAAAATTTTCCGAGAAAAAACTGTATAACCTAAAATTTATTACATACTCCAAAAACCATCCATTTCAACGCTTCAAATATTAATTGGTCTCAGTACAATTGACAGATCCATCACAAGAATTCCTACACATAGTTTTGACAGTTCAGATCTATCACACATAACACGAAATTATCACAACTTGGCCGCAATTCCACGTATGTCCAACTTACAAAGAACATTGCTTACACCACATTCAAATTCCATGATACAGATTGTTACTTTATAAACAAGTACTTATGAATAAAAAAACCTTTACAAAACATAAAATGAAATAAAGACAGAAATTTTCAGAGTCGAGTTTACTAAGATCCCATTTTTTATTGTTATAGAATCTTTAACTATTTTCATATTATAATTTTTCAAGTATATTTGAATTCTACGCAGCACTGCTTACTTAATCTTTCCTTTACTTATTTCCTACATTGAAACGGACAAAGTCCGGAGCAGTGATGGCAATTTAAATTATATGAATTAAAGCTCAACCGCAAGGTTTACTTTTGACTGTATATTATGTAGTCAAAATGAATAAGAAAAGTGATTATGTGTCTATAAAAAGCAAATACATCTGATTGGGGAAATTCAATCTCCATTTACATTTATCATTCTAAAAGCTGCCGTGACATTACACGCTGATTAACAGTTTTAAAACAAATTGTAGAAGCACGATCATATACGTAACGTATAAAATTAAGTTATTAATGCTATTTATTTGAGAATATAATACTTTTCAAGATCACAAGTTACATGTTACTCACCGTTAAAACATTTGCTCGCAATAATCAGGATCTGACCAAGTTCAAATGAAAATAGTTCAGCTAATAGTTCTGCTTCGTATACCACCTGTTACAGATAAATTTGAAAAATCACAAAGTATCGTATTCATTCCTTTCAAAAATGATTATATTTCATAGGCAGAATATACTTATTTAAATTATCATTTTTACACAGAATTATTCAGGAGCCGTGAAAACAATTCTAAATACACATTTGTATAATTTTGCAATACTTCACTCTTCGTTGTCACTATTTTAATTCACAATCAGATTAATTTCAAAAATTTAATTATGCATATGCATTTCGTTGGATGAATTATATTTACATTTAATTATTGTACTTTTCTTTCATAAACTTTACATTTTAATATAGACATCATCGAAAAAATTTTCCGAGAAAAAACTGTATAACCTAAAATTTATTACATACTCCAAAAACCATCCATTTCAACGCTTCAAATATTAATTGGTCTCAGTACAATTGACAGATCCATCACAAGAATTCCTACACATAGTTTTGACAGTTCAGATCTATCACACATAACACGAAATTATCACAACTTGGCCGCAATTCCACGTATGTCCAACTTACAAAGAACATTGCTTACACCACATTCAAATTCCATGATACAGATTGTTACTTTATAAACAAGTACTTATGAATAAAAAAACCTTTACAAAACATAAAATGAAATAAAGACAGAAATTTTCAGAGTCGAGTTTACTAAGATCCCATTTTTTATTGTTATAGAATCTTTAACTATTTTCATATTATAATTTTTCAAGTATATTTGAATTCTACGCAGCACTGCTTACTTAATCTTTCCTTTACTTATTTCCTACATTGAAACGGACAAAGTCCGGAGCAGTGATGGCAATTTAAATTATATGAATTAAAGCTCAACCGCAAGGTTTACTTTTGACTGTATATTATGTAGTCAAAATGAATAAGAAAAGTGATTATGTGTCTATAAAAAGCAAATACATCTGATTGGGGAAATTCAATCTCCATTTACATTTATCATTCTAAAAGCTGCCGTGACATTACACGCTGATTAACAGTTTTAAAACAAATTGTAGAAGCACGATCATATACGTAACGTATAAAATTAAGTTATTAATGCTATTTATTTGAGAATATAATACTTTTCAAGATCACAAGTTACATGTTACTCACCGTTAAAACATTTGCTCGCAATAATCAGGATCTGACCAAGTTCAAATGAAAATAGTTCAGCTAATAGTTCTGCTTCGTATACCACCTGTTACAGATAAATTTGAAAAATCACAAAGTATCGTATTCATTCCTTTCAAAAATGATTATATTTCATAGGCAGAATATACTTATTTAAATTATCATTTTTACACAGAATTATTCAGGAGCCGTGAAAACAATTCTAAATACACATTTGTATAATTTTGCAATACTTCACTCTTCGTTGTCACTATTTTAATTCACAATCAGATTAATTTCAAAAATTTAATTATGCATATGCATTTCGTTGGATGAATTATATTTACATTTAATTATTGTACTTTTCTTTCATAAACTTTACATTTTAATATAGACATCATCGAAAAAATTTTCCGAGAAAAAACTGTATAACCTAAAATTTATTACATACTCCAAAAACCATCCATTTCAACGCTTCAAATATTAATTGGTCTCAGTACAATTGACAGATCCATCACAAGAATTCCTACACATAGTTTTGACAGTTCAGATCTATCACACATAACACGAAATTATCACAACTTGGCCGCAATTCCACGTATGTCCAACTTACAAAGAACATTGCTTACACCACATTCAAATTCCATGATACAGATTGTTACTTTATAAACAAGTACTTATGAATAAAAAAACCTTTACAAAACATAAAATGAAATAAAGACAGAAATTTTCAGAGTCGAGTTTACTAAGATCCCATTTTTTATTGTTATAGAATCTTTAACTATTTTCATATTATAATTTTTCAAGTATATTTGAATTCTACGCAGCACTGCTTACTTAATCTTTCCTTTACTTATTTCCTACATTGAAACGGACAAAGTCCGGAGCAGTGATGGCAATTTAAATTATATGAATTAAAGCTCAACCGCAAGGTTTACTTTTGACTGTATATTATGTAGTCAAAATGAATAAGAAAAGTGATTATGTGTCTATAAAAAGCAAATACATCTGATTGGGGAAATTCAATCTCCATTTACATTTATCATTCTAAAAGCTGCCGTGACATTACACGCTGATTAACAGTTTTAAAACAAATTGTAGAAGCACGATCATATACGTAACGTATAAAATTAAGTTATTAATGCTATTTATTTGAGAATATAATACTTTTCAAGATCACAAGTTACATGTTACTCACCGTTAAAACATTTGCTCGCAATAATCAGGATCTGACCAAGTTCAAATGAAAATAGTTCAGCTAATAGTTCTGCTTCGTATACCACCTGTTACAGATAAATTTGAAAAATCACAAAGTATCGTATTCATTCCTTTCAAAAATGATTATATTTCATAGGCAGAATATACTTATCTAAATTATCATTTTTACACAGAATTATTCAGGAGCCGTGAAAACAATTCTAAATACACATTTGTATAATTTTGCAATACTTCACTCTTCGTTGTCACTATTTTAATTCACAATCAGATTAATTTCAAAAATTTAATTATGCATATGCATTTCGTTGGATGAATTATATTTACATTTAATTATTGTACTCTTCTTTCATAAACTTTACATTTTAATATAGACATCATCGAAAAAATTTTCCGAGAAAAAACTGTATAACCTAAAATTTATTACATACTCCAAAAACCATCCATTTCAACGCTTCAAATATTAATTGGTCTCAGTACAATTGACAGATCCATCACAAGAATTCCTACACATAGTTTTGACAGTTCAGATCTATCACACATAACACGAAATTATCACAACTTGGCCGCAATTCCACGTATGTCCAACTTACAAAGAACATTGCTTACACCACATTCAAATTCCATGATACAGATTGTTACTTTATAAACAAGTACTTATGAATAAAAAAACCTTTACAAAACATAAAATGAAATAAAGACAGAAATTTTCAGAGTCGAGTTTACTAAGATCCCATTTTTTATTGTTATAGAATCTTTAACTATTTTCATATTATAATTTTTCAAGTATATTTGAATTCTACGCAGCACTGCTTACTTAATCTTTCCTTTACTTATTTCCTACATTGAAACGGACAAAGTCCGGAGCAGTGATGGCAATTTAAATTATATGAATTAAAGCTCAACCGCAAGGTTTACTTTTGACTGTATATTATGTAGTCAAAATGAATAAGAAAAGTGATTATGTGTCTATAAAAAGCAAATACATCTGATTGGGGAAATTCAATCTCCATTTACATTTATCATTCTAAAAGCTGCCGTGACATTACACGCTGATTAACAGTTTTAAAACAAATTGTAGAAGCACGATCATATACGTAACGTATAAAATTAAGTTATTAATGCTATTTATTTGAGAATATAATACTTTTCAAGATCACAAGTTACATGTTACTCACCGTTAAAACATTTGCTCGCAATAATCAGGATCTGACCAAGTTCAAATGAAAATAGTTCAGCTAATAGTTCTGCTTCGTATACCACCTGTTACAGATAAATTTGAAAAATCACAAAGTATCGTATTCATTCCTTTCAAAAATGATTATATTTCATAGGCAGAATATACTTATCTAAATTATCATTTTTACACAGAATTATTCAGGAGCCGTGAAAACAATTCTAAATACACATTTGTATAATTTTGCAATACTTCACTCTTCGTTGTCACTATTTTAATTCACAATCAGATTAATTTCAAAAATTTAATTATGCATGCATTTCGTTGGATGAATTATATTCACATTTAATTATTGTACTTTTCTTTCATAAACTTTACATTTTAATATAGACATCATCGAAAAAATTTTCCGAGAAAAAACTGTATAACCTAAAATTTATTACATACTCCAAAAACCATCCATTTCAACGCTTCAAATATTAATTGGTCTCAGTACAATTGACAGATCCATCACAAGAATTCCTACACATAGTTTTGACAGTTCAGATCTATCACACATAACACGAAATTATCACAACTTGGCCGCAATTCCACGTATGTCCAACTTACAAAGAACATTGCTTACACCACATTCAAATTCCATGATACAGATTGTTACTTTATAAACAAGTACTTATGAATAAAAAACCTTTGCAAAACATAAAATGAAATAAAGACAGAAATTTTCAGAGTCGAGTTTACTAAGATCCCATTTTTTATTGTTATAGAATCTTTAACTATTTTCATATTATAATTTTTCAAGTATATTTGAATTCTACGCAGCACTGCTTACTTAATCTTTCCTTTACTTATTTCCTACATTGAAACGGACAAAGTCCGGAGCAGTGATGGCAATTTAAATTATATGAATTAAAGCTCAACCGCAAGGTTTACTTTTGACTGTATATTATGTAGTCAAAATGAATAAGAAAAGTGATTATGTGTCTATAAAAAGCAAATACATCTGATTGGGGAAATTCAATCTCCATTTACATTTATCATTCTAAAAGCTGCCGTGACATTACACGCTGATTAACAGTTTTAAAACAAATTGTAGAAGCACGATCATATACGTAACGTATAAAATTAAGTTATTAATGCTATTTATTTGAGAATATAATACTTTTCAAGATCACAAGTTACATGTTACTCACCGTTAAAACATTTGCTCGCAATAATCAGGATCTGACCAAGTTCAAATGAAAATAGTTCAGCTAATAGTTCTGCTTCGTATACCACCTGTTACAGATAAATTTGAAAAATCACAAAGTATCGTATTCATTCCTTTCAAAAATGATTATATTTCATAGGCAGAATATACTTATCTAAATTATCATTTTTACACAGAATTATTCAGGAGCCGTGAAAACAATTCTAAATACACATTTGTATAATTTTGCAATACTTCACTCTTCGTTGTCACTATTTTAATTCACAATCAGATTAATTTCAAAAATTTAATTATGCATGCATTTCGTTGGATGAATTATATTCACATTTAATTATTGTACTTTTCTTTCATAAACTTTACATTTTAATATAGACATCATCGAAAAAATTTTCCGAGAAAAAACTGTATAACCTAAAATTTATTACATACTCCAAAAACCATCCATTTCAACGCTTCAAATATTAATTGGTCTCAGTACAATTGACAGATCCATCACAAGAATTCCTACACATAGTTTTGACAGTTCAGATCTATCACACATAACACGAAATTATCACAACTTGGCCGCAATTCCACGTATGTCCAACTTACAAAGAACATTGCTTACACCACATTCAAATTCCATGATACAGATTGTTACTTTATAAACAAGTACTTATGAATAAAAAACCTTTGCAAAACATAAAATGAAATAAAGACAGAAATTTTCAGAGTCGAGTTTACTAAGATCCCATTTTTTATTGTTATAGAATCTTTAACTATTTTCATATTATAATTTTTCAAGTATATTTGAATTCTACGCAGCACTGCTTACTTAATCTTTCCTTTACTTATTTCCTACATTGAAACGGACAAAGTCCGGAGCAGTGATGGCAATTTAAATTATATGAATTAAAGCTCAACCGCAAGGTTTACTTTTGACTGTATATTATGTAGTCAAAATGAATAAGAAAAGTGATTATGTGTCTATAAAAAGCAAATACATCTGATTGGGGAAATTCAATCTCCATTTACATTTATCATTCTAAAAGCTGCCGTGACATTACACGCTGATTAACAGTTTTAAAACAAATTGTAGAAGCACGATCATATACGTAACGTATAAAATTAAGTTATTAATGCTATTTATTTGAGAATATAATACTTTTCAAGATCACAAGTTACATGTTACTCACCGTTAAAACATTTGCTCGCAATAATCAGGATCTGACCAAGTTCAAATGAAAATAGTTCAGCTAATAGTTCTGCTTCGTATACCACCTGTTACAGATAAATTTGAAAAATCACAAAGTATCGTATTCATTCCTTTCAAAAATGATTATATTTCATAGGCAGAATATACTTATTTAAATTATCATTTTTACACAGAATTATTCAGGAGCCGTGAAAACAATTCTAAATACACATTTGTATAATTTTGCAATACTTCACTCTTCGTTGTCACTATTTTAATTCACAATCAGATTAATTTCAAAAATTTAATTATGCATATGCATTTCGTTGGATGAATTATATTTACATTTAATTATTGTACTTTTCTTTCATAAACTTTACATTTTAATATAGACATCATCGAAAAAATTTTCCGAGAAAAAACTGTATAACCTAAAATTTATTACATACTCCAAAAACCATCCATTTCAACGCTTCAAATATTAATTGGTCTCAGTACAATTGACAGATCCATCACAAGAATTCCTACACATAGTTTTGACAGTTCAGATCTATCACACATAACACGAAATTATCACAACTTGGCCGCAATTCCACGTATGTCCAACTTACAAAGAACATTGCTTACACCACATTCAAATTCCATGATACAGATTGTTACTTTATAAACAAGTACTTATGAATAAAAAAACCTTTACAAAACATAAAATGAAATAAAGACAGAAATTTTCAGAGTCGAGTTTACTAAGATCCCATTTTTTATTGTTATAGAATCTTTAACTATTTTCATATTATAATTTTTCAAGTATATTTGAATTCTACGCAGCACTGCTTACTTAATCTTTCCTTTACTTATTTCCTACATTGAAACGGACAAAGTCCGGAGCAGTGATGGCAATTTAAATTATATGAATTAAAGCTCAACCGCAAGGTTTACTTTTGACTGTATATTATGTAGTCAAAATGAATAAGAAAAGTGATTATGTGTCTATAAAAAGCAAATACATCTGATTGGGGAAATTCAATCTCCATTTACATTTATCATTCTAAAAGCTGCCGTGACATTACACGCTGATTAACAGTTTTAAAACAAATTGTAGAAGCACGATCATATACGTAACGTATAAAATTAAGTTATTAATGCTATTTATTTGAGAATATAATACTTTTCAAGATCACAAGTTACATGTTACTCACCGTTAAAACATTTGCTCGCAATAATCAGGATCTGACCAAGTTCAAATGAAAATAGTTCAGCTAATAGTTCTGCTTCGTATACCACCTGTTACAGATAAATTTGAAAAATCACAAAGTATCGTATTCATTCCTTTCAAAAATGATTATATTTCATAGGCAGAATATACTTATTTAAATTATCATTTTTACACAGAATTATTCAGGAGCCGTGAAAACAATTCTAAATACACATTTGTATAATTTTGCAATACTTCACTCTTCGTTGTCACTATTTTAATTCACAATCAGATTAATTTCAAAAATTTAATTATGCATATGCATTTCGTTGGATGAATTATATTTACATTTAATTATTGTACTTTTCTTTCATAAACTTTACATTTTAATATAGACATCATCGAAAAAATTTTCCGAGAAAAAACTGTATAACCTAAAATTTATTACATACTCCAAAAACCATCCATTTCAACGCTTCAAATATTAATTGGTCTCAGTACAATTGACATATCCATCACAAGAATTCCTACACATAGTTTTGACAGTTCAGATCTATCACACATAACACGAAATTATCACAACTTGGCCGCAATTCCACGTATGTCCAACTTACAAAGAACATTGCTTACACCACATTCAAATTCCATGATACAGATTGTTACTTTATAAACAAGTACTTATGAATAAAAAACCTTTACAAAACATAAAATGAAATAAAGACAGAAATTTTCAGAGTCGAGTTTACTAAGATCCCATTTTTTATTGTTATAGAATCTTTAACTATTTTCATATTATAATTTTTCAAGTATATTTGAATTCTACGCAGCACTGCTTACTTAATCTTTCCTTTACTTATTTCCTACATTGAAACGGACAAAGTCCGGAGCAGTGATGGCAATTTAAATTATATGAATTAAAGCTCAACCGCAAGGTTTACTTTTGACTGTATATTATGTAGTCAAAATGAATAAGAAAAGTGATTATGTGTCTATAAAAAGCAAATACATCTGATTGGGGAAATTCAATCTCCATTTACATTTATCATTCTAAAAGCTGCCGTGACATTACACGCTGATTAACAGTTTTAAAACAAATTGTAGAAGCACGATCATATACGTAACGTATAAAATTAAGTTATTAATGCTATTTATTTGAGAATATAATACTTTTCAAGATCACAAGTTACATGTTACTCACCGTTAAAACATTTGCTCGCAATAATCAGGATCTGACCAAGTTCAAATGAAAATAGTTCAGCTAATAGTTCTGCTTCGTATACCACCTGTTACAGATAAATTTGAAAAATCACAAAGTATCGTATTCATTCCTTTCAAAAATGATTATATTTCATAGGCAGAATATACTTATTTAAATTATCATTTTTACACAGAATTATTCAGGAGCCGTGAAAACAATTCTAAATACACATTTGTATAATTTTGCAATACTTCACTCTTCGTTGTCACTATTTTAATTCACAATCAGATTAATTTCAAAAATTTAATTATGCATATGCATTTCGTTGGATGAATTATATTTACATTTAATTATTGTACTTTTCTTTCATAAACTTTACATTTTAATATAGACATCATCGAAAAAATTTTCCGAGAAAAAACTGTATAACCTAAAATTTATTACATACTCCAAAAACCATCCATTTCAACGCTTCAAATATTAATTGGTCTCAGTACAATTGACAGATCCATCACAAGAATTCCTACACATAGTTTTGACAGTTCAGATCTATCACACATAACACGAAATTATCACAACTTGGCCGCAATTCCACGTATGTCCAACTTACAAAGAACATTGCTTACACCACATTCAAATTCCATGATACAGATTGTTACTTTATAAACAAGTACTTATGAATAAAAAAACCTTTACAAAACATAAAATGAAATAAAGACAGAAATTTTCAGAGTCGAGTTTACTAAGATCCCATTTTTTATTGTTATAGAATCTTTAACTATTTTCATATTATAATTTTTCAAGTATATTTGAATTCTACGCAGCACTGCTTACTTAATCTTTCCTTTACTTATTTCCTACATTGAAACGGACAAAGTCCGGAGCAGTGATGGCAATTTAAATTATATGAATTAAAGCTCAACCGCAAGGTTTACTTTTGACTGTATATTATGTAGTCAAAATGAATAAGAAAAGTGATTATGTGTCTATAAAAAGCAAATACATCTGATTGGGGAAATTCAATCTCCATTTACATTTATCATTCTAAAAGCTGCCGTGACATTACACGCTGATTAACAGTTTTAAAACAAATTGTAGAAGCACGATCATATACGTAACGTATAAAATTAAGTTATTAATGCTATTTATTTGAGAATATAATACTTTTCAAGATCACAAGTTACATGTTACTCACCGTTAAAACATTTGCTCGCAATAATCAGGATCTGACCAAGTTCAAATGAAAATAGTTCAGCTAATAGTTCTGCTTCGTATACCACCTGTTACAGATAAATTTGAAAAATCACAAAGTATCGTATTCATTCCTTTCAAAAATGATTATATTTCATAGGCAGAATATACTTATCTAAATTATCATTTTTACACAGAATTATTCAGGAGCCGTGAAAACAATTCTAAATACACATTTGTATAATTTTGCAATACTTCACTCTTCGTTGTCACTATTTTAATTCACAATCAGATTAATTTCAAAAATTTAATTATGCATGCATTTCGTTGGATGAATTATATTCACATTTAATTATTGTACTTTTCTTTCATAAACTTTACATTTTAATATAGACATCATCGAAAAAATTTTCCGAGAAAAAACTGTATAACCTAAAATTTATTACATACTCCAAAAACCATCCATTTCAACGCTTCAAATATTAATTGGTCTCAGTACAATTGACAGATCCATCACAAGAATTCCTACACATAGTTTTGACAGTTCAGATCTATCACACATAACACGAAATTATCACAACTTGGCCGCAATTCCACGTATGACCAACTTACAAAGAACATTGCTTACACCACATTCAAATTCCATGATACAGATTGTTACTTTATAAACAAGTACTTATGAATAAAAAACCTTTGCAAAACATAAAATGAAATAAAGACAGAAATTTTCAGAGTCGAGTTTACTAAGATCCCATTTTTTATTGTTATAGAATCTTTAACTATTTTCATATTATAATTTTTCAAGTATATTTGAATTCTACGCAGCACTGCTTACTTAATCTTTCCTTTACTTATTTCCTACATTGAAACGGACAAAGTCCGGAGCAGTGATGGCAATTTAAATTATATGAATTAAAGCTCAACCGCAAGGTTTACTTTTGACTGTATATTATGTAGTCAAAATGAATAAGAAAAGTGATTATGTGTCTATAAAAAGCAAATACATCTGATTGGGGAAATTCAATCTCCATTTACATTTATCATTCTAAAAGCTGCCGTGACATTACACGCTGATTAACAGTTTTAAAACAAATTGTAGAAGCACGATCATATACGTAACGTATAAAATTAAGTTATTAATGCTATTTATTTGAGAATATAATACTTTTCAAGATCACAAGTTACATGTTACTCACCGTTAAAACATTTGCTCGCAATAATCAGGATCTGACCAAGTTCAAATGAAAATAGTTCAGCTAATAGTTCTGCTTCGTATACCACCTGTTACAGATAAATTTGAAAAATCACAAAGTATCGTATTCATTCCTTTCAAAAATGATTATATTTCATAGGCAGAATATACTTATCTAAATTATCATTTTTACACAGAATTATTCAGGAGCCGTGAAAACAATTCTAAATACACATTTGTATAATTTTGCAATACTTCACTCTTCGTTGTCACTATTTTAATTCACAATCAGATTAATTTCAAAAATTTAATTATGCATGCATTTCGTTGGATGAATTATATTCACATTTAATTATTGTACTTTTCTTTCATAAACTTTACATTTTAATATAGACATCATCGAAAAAATTTTCCGAGAAAAAACTGTATAACCTAAAATTTATTACATACTCCAAAAACCATCCATTTCAATGCTTCAAATATTAATTGGTCTCAGTACAATTGACAGATCCATCACAAGAATTCCTACACATAGTTTTGACAGTTCAGATCTATCACACATAACACGAAATTATCACAACTTGGCCGCAATTCCACGTATGTCCAACTTACAAAGAACATTGCTTACACCACATTCAAATTCCATGATACAGATTGTTACTTTATAAACAAGTACTTATGAATAAAAAACCTTTGCAAAACATAAAATGAAATAAAGACAGAAATTTTCAGAGTCGAGTTTACTAAGATCCCATTTTTTATTGTTATAGAATCTTTAACTATTTTCATATTATAATTTTTCAAGTATATTTGAATTCTACGCAGCACTGCTTACTTAATCTTTCCTTTACTTATTTCCTACATTGAAACGGACAAAGTCCGGAGCAGTGATGGCAATTTAAATTATATGAATTAAAGCTCAACCGCAAGGTTTACTTTTGACTGTATATTATGTAGTCAAAATGAATAAGAAAAGTGATTATGTGTCTATAAAAAGCAAATACATCTGATTGGGGAAATTCAATCTCCATTTACATTTATCATTCTAAAAGCTGCCGTGACATTACACGCTGATTAACAGTTTTAAAACAAATTGTAGAAGCACGATCATATACGTAACGTATAAAATTAAGTTATTAATGCTATTTATTTGAGAATATAATACTTTTCAAGATCACAAGTTACATGTTACTCACCGTTAAAACATTTGCTCGCAATAATCAGGATCTGACCAAGTTCAAATGAAAATAGTTCAGCTAATAGTTCTGCTTCGTATACCACCTGTTACAGATAAATTTGAAAAATCACAAAGTATCGTATTCATTCCTTTCAAAAATGATTATATTTCATAGGCAGTAAAACTTATCTAAATTATCATTTTTACACAGAATTATTCAGGAGCCGTGAAAACAATTCTACACATTTGTATAATTTTGCAATACTTCACTCTTCGTTGTCACTATTTTAATTCACAATCAGATTAATTTCAAAAATTTAATTATGCATATGCATTTCGTTGGATGAATTATATTTACATTTAATTATTGTACTTTTCTTTCATAAACTTTACATTTTAATATAGACATCATCGAAAAAATTTTCCGAGAAAAAACTGTATAACCTAAAATTTATTACATACTCCAAAAACCATCCATTTCAACGCTTCAAATATTAATTGGTCTCAGTACAATTGACAGATCCATCACAAGAATTCCTACACATAGTTTTGACAGTTCAGATCTATCACACATAACACGAAATTATCACAACTTGGCCGCAATTCCACGTATGTCCAACTTACAAAGAACATTGCTTACACCACATTCAAATTCCATGATACAGATTGTTACTTTATAAACAAGTACTTATGAATAAAAAACCTTTGCAAAACATAAAATGAAATAAAGACAGAAATTTTCAGAGTCGAGTTTACTAAGATCCCATTTTTTATTGTTATAGAATCTTTAACTATTTTCATATTATAATTTTTCAAGTATATTTGAATTCTACGCAGCACTGCTTACTTAATCTTTCCTTTACTTATTTCCTACATTGAAACGGACAAAGTCCGGAGCAGTGATGGCAATTTAAATTATATGAATTAAAGCTCAACCGCAAGGTTTACTTTTGACTGTATATTATGTAGTCAAAATGAATAAGAAAAGTGATTATGTGTCTATAAAAAGCAAATACATCTGATTGGGGAAATTCAATCTCCATTTACATTTATCATTCTAAAAGCTGCCGTGACATTACACGCTGATTAACAGTTTTAAAACAAATTGTAGAAGCACGATCATATACGTAACGTATAAAATTAAGTTATTAATGCTATTTATTTGAGAATATAATACTTTTCAAGATCACAAGTTACATGTTACTCACCGTTAAAACATTTGCTCGCAATAATCAGGATCTGACCAAGTTCAAATGAAAATAGTTCAGCTAATAGTTCTGCTTCGTATACCACCTGTTACAGATAAATTTGAAAAATCACAAAGTATCGTATTCATTCCTTTCAAAAATGATTATATTTCATAGGCAGAATATACTTATCTAAATTATCATTTTTACACAGAATTATTCAGGAGCCGTGAAAACAATTCTAAATACACATTTGTATAATTTTGCAATACTTCACTCTTCGTTGTCACTATTTTAATTCACAATCAGATTAATTTCAAAAATTTAATTATGCATATGCATTTCGTTGGATGAATTATATTTACATTTAATTATTGTACTCTTCTTTCATAAACTTTACATTTTAATATAGACATCATCGAAAAAATTTTCCGAGAAAAAACTGTATAACCTAAAATTTATTACATACTCCAAAAACCATCCATTTCAACGCTTCAAATATTAATTGGTCTCAGTACAATTGACAGATCCATCACAAGAATTCCTACACATAGTTTTGACAGTTCAGATCTATCACACATAACACGAAATTATCACAACTTGGCCGCAATTCCACGTATGTCCAACTTACAAAGAACATTGCTTACACCACATTCAAATTCCATGATACAGATTGTTACTTTATAAACAAGTACTTATGAATAAAAAAACCTTTACAAAACATAAAATGAAATAAAGACAGAAATTTTCAGAGTCGAGTTTACTAAGATCCCATTTTTTATTGTTATAGAATCTTTAACTATTTTCATATTATAATTTTTCAAGTATATTTGAATTCTACGCAGCACTGCTTACTTAATCTTTCCTTTACTTATTTCCTACATTGAAACGGACAAAGTCCGGAGCAGTGATGGCAATTTAAATTATATGAATTAAAGCTCAACCGCAAGGTTTACTTTTGACTGTATATTATGTAGTCAAAATGAATAAGAAAAGTGATTATGTGTCTATAAAAAGCAAATACATCTGATTGGGGAAATTCAATCTCCATTTACATTTATCATTCTAAAAGCTGCCGTGACATTACACGCTGATTAACAGTTTTAAAACAAATTGTAGAAGCACGATCATATACGTAACGTATAAAATTAAGTTATTAATGCTATTTATTTGAGAATATAATACTTTTCAAGATCACAAGTTACATGTTACTCACCGTTAAAACATTTGCTCGCAATAATCAGGATCTGACCAAGTTCAAATGAAAATAGTTCAGCTAATAGTTCTGCTTCGTATACCACCTGTTACAGATAAATTTGAAAAATCACAAAGTATCGTATTCATTCCTTTCAAAAATGATTATATTTCATAGGCAGAATATACTTATCTAAATTATCATTTTTACACAGAATTATTCAGGAGCCGTGAAAACAATTCTACACATTTGTATAATTTTGCAATACTTCACTCTTCGTTGTCACTATTTTAATTCACAATCAGATTAATTTCAAAAATTTAATTATGCATGCATTTCGTTGGATGAATTATATTCACATTTAATTATTGTACTTTTCTTTCATAAACTTTACATTTTAATATAGACATCATCGAAAAAATTTTCCGAGAAAAACTGTATAACCTAAAATTTATTACATACTCCAAAAACCATCCATTTCAACGCTTCAAATATTAATTGGTCTCAGTACAATTGACAGATCCATCACAAGAATTCCTACACATAGTTTTGACAGTTCAGATCTATCACACATAACACGAAATTATCACAACTTGGCCGCAATTCCACGTATGTCCAACTTACAAAGAACATTGCTTACACCACATTCAAATTCCATGATACAGATTGTTACTTTATAAACAAGTACTTATGAATAAAAAACCTTTGCAAAACATAAAATGAAATAAAGACAGAAATTTTCAGAGTCGAGTTTACTAAGATCCCATTTTTTATTGTTATAGAATCTTTAACTATTTTCATATTATAATTTTTCAAGTATATTTGAATTCTACGCAGCACTGCTTACTTAATCTTTCCTTTACTTATTTCCTACATTGAAACGGACAAAGTCCGGAGCAGTGATGGCAATTTAAATTATATGAATTAAAGCTCAACCGCAAGGTTTACTTTTGACTGTATATTATGTAGTCAAAATGAATAAGAAAAGTGATTATGTGTCTATAAAAAGCAAATACATCTGATTGGGGAAATTCAATCTCCATTTACATTTATCATTCTAAAAGCTGCCGTGACATTACACGCTGATTAACAGTTTTAAAACAAATTGTAGAAGCACGATCATATACGTAACGTATAAAATTAAGTTATTAATGCTATTTATTTGAGAATATAATACTTTTCAAGATCACAAGTTACATGTTACTCACCGTTAAAACATTTGCTCGCAATAATCAGGATCTGACCAAGTTCAAATGAAAATAGTTCAGCTAATAGTTCTGCTTCGTATACCACCTGTTACAGATAAATTTGAAAAATCACAAAGTATCGTATTCATTCCTTTCAAAAATGATTATATTTCATAGGCAGAATATACTTATCTAAATTATCATTTTTACACAGAATTATTCAGGAGCCGTGAAAACAATTCTAAATACACATTTGTATAATTTTGCAATACTTCACTCTTCGTTGTCACTATTTTAATTCACAATCAGATTAATTTCAAAAATTTAATTATGCATATGCATTTCGTTGGATGAATTATATTTACATTTAATTATTGTACTCTTCTTTCATAAACTTTACATTTTAATATAGACATCATCGAAAAAATTTTCCGAGAAAAAACTGTATAACCTAAAATTTATTACATACTCCAAAAACCATCCATTTCAACGCTTCAAATATTAATTGGTCTCAGTACAATTGACAGATCCATCACAAGAATTCCTACACATAGTTTTGACAGTTCAGATCTATCACACATAACACGAAATTATCACAACTTGGCCGCAATTCCACGTATGTCCAACTTACAAAGAACATTGCTTACACCACATTCAAATTCCATGATACAGATTGTTACTTTATAAACAAGTACTTATGAATAAAAAACCTTTGCAAAACATAAAATGAAATAAAGACAGAAATTTTCAGAGTCGAGTTTACTAAGATCCCATTTTTTATTGTTATAGAATCTTTAACTATTTTCATATTATAATTTTTCAAGTATATTTGAATTCTACGCAGCACTGCTTACTTAATCTTTCCTTTACTTATTTCCTACATTGAAACGGACAAAGTCCGGAGCAGTGATGGCAATTTAAATTATATGAATTAAAGCTCAACCGCAAGGTTTACTTTTGACTGTATATTATGTAGTCAAAATGAATAAGAAAAGTGATTATGTGTCTATAAAAAGCAAATACATCTGATTGGGGAAATTCAATCTCCATTTACATTTATCATTCTAAAAGCTGCCGTGACATTACACGCTGATTAACAGTTTTAAAACAAATTGTAGAAGCACGATCATATACGTAACGTATAAAATTAAGTTATTAATGCTATTTATTTGAGAATATAATACTTTTCAAGATCACAAGTTACATGTTACTCACCGTTAAAACATTTGCTCGCAATAATCAGGATCTGACCAAGTTCAAATGAAAATAGTTCAGCTAATAGTTCTGCTTCGTATACCACCTGTTACAGATAAATTTGAAAAATCACAAAGTATCGTATTCATTCCTTTCAAAAATGATTATATTTCATAGGCAGAATATACTTATCTAAATTATCATTTTTACACAGAATTATTCAGGAGCCGTGAAAACAATTCTAAATACACATTTGTATAATTTTGCAATACTTCACTCTTCGTTGTCACTATTTTAATTCACAATCAGATTAATTTCAAAAATTTAATTATGCATGCATTTCGTTGGATGAATTATATTCACATTTAATTATTGTACTTTTCTTTCATAAACTTTACATTTTAATATAGACATCATCGAAAAAATTTTCCGAGAAAAAACTGTATAACCTAAAATTTATTACATACTCCAAAAACCATCCATTTCAACGCTTCAAATATTAATTGGTCTCAGTACAATTGACAGATCCATCACAAGAATTCCTACACATAGTTTTGACAGTTCAGATCTATCACACATAACACGAAATTATCACAACTTGGCCGCAATTCCACGTATGTCCAACTTACAAAGAACATTGCTTACACCACATTCAAATTCCATGATACAGATTGTTACTTTATAAACAAGTACTTATGAATAAAAAACCTTTGCAAAACATAAAATGAAATAAAGACAGAAATTTTCAGAGTCGAGTTTACTAAGATCCCATTTTTTATTGTTATAGAATCTTTAACTATTTTCATATTATAATTTTTCAAGTATATTTGAATTCTACGCAGCACTGCTTACTTAATCTTTCCTTTACTTATTTCCTACATTGAAACGGACAAAGTCCGGAGCAGTGATGGCAATTTAAATTATATGAATTAAAGCTCAACCGCAAGGTTTACTTTTGACTGTATATTATGTAGTCAAAATGAATAAGAAAAGTGATTATGTGTCTATAAAAAGCAAATACATCTGATTGGGGAAATTCAATCTCCATTTACATTTATCATTCTAAAAGCTGCCGTGACATTACACGCTGATTAACAGTTTTAAAACAAATTGTAGAAGCACGATCATATACGTAACGTATAAAATTAAGTTATTAATGCTATTTATTTGAGAATATAATACTTTTCAAGATCACAAGTTACATGTTACTCACCGTTAAAACATTTGCTCGCAATAATCAGGATCTGACCAAGTTCAAATGAAAATAGTTCAGCTAATAGTTCTGCTTCGTATACCACCTGTTACAGATAAATTTGAAAAATCACAAAGTATCGTATTCATTCCTTTCAAAAATGATTATATTTCATAGGCAGAATATACTTATCTAAATTATCATTTTTACACAGAATTATTCAGGAGCCGTGAAAACAATTCTAAATACACATTTGTATAATTTTGCAATACTTCACTCTTCGTTGTCACTATTTTAATTCACAATCAGATTAATTTCAAAAATTTAATTATGCATGCATTTCGTTGGATGAATTATATTCACATTTAATTATTGTACTTTTCTTTCATAAACTTTACATTTTAATATAGACATCATCGAAAAAATTTTCCGAGAAAAAACTGTATAACCTAAAATTTATTACATACTCCAAAAACCATCCATTTCAACGCTTCAAATATTAATTGGTCTCAGTACAATTGACAGATCCATCACAAGAATTCCTACACATAGTTTTGACAGTTCAGATCTATCACACATAACACGAAATTATCACAACTTGGCCGCAATTCCACGTATGTCCAACTTACAAAGAACATTGCTTACACCACATTCAAATTCCATGATACAGATTGTTACTTTATAAACAAGTACTTATGAATAAAAAAACCTTTACAAAACATAAAATGAAATAAAGACAGAAATTTTCAGAGTCGAGTTTACTAAGATCCCATTTTTTATTGTTATAGAATCTTTAACTATTTTCATATTATAATTTTTCAAGTATATTTGAATTCTACGCAGCACTGCTTACTTAATCTTTCCTTTACTTATTTCCTACATTGAAACGGACAAAGTCCGGAGCAGTGATGGCAATTTAAATTATATGAATTAAAGCTCAACCGCAAGGTTTACTTTTGACTGTATATTATGTAGTCAAAATGAATAAGAAAAGTGATTATGTGTCTATAAAAAGCAAATACATCTGATTGGGGAAATTCAATCTCCATTTACATTTATCATTCTAAAAGCTGCCGTGACATTACACGCTGATTAACAGTTTTAAAACAAATTGTAGAAGCACGATCATATACGTAACGTATAAAATTAAGTTATATAACTTTATTTTGATCCCCTTGGGGTTACAAATCCTTAGTCTACACCTCCATTCCTCTCGCCGCTCTTACACATATCGCCTCTACCTTATATCTAACTTATTAACTATCTTATTTCTAAACTTAGCCTACAAAGAGAGAGAGAGAGAAACTTGTATGTACAAAAGAGATCTTAAATTTCTACCTTAACTTAACTTAACTTTAACATAACTACCCCTCCTTCCCCCCTTCCTTCACCCTCTGCCTTATTCCCCTTAGCTCCCCATCCCAACCCACGGGCCCCCTTTTCCGGTCGTAACCCTTCCTCTCCTTTCCATTCCGTCCTCTCTCCACTCCTCCACTTTCCTCAACCATTCCTCCCCGCCCCCCCCTTCATCCAACACTTCCCCCATTTTCTCCTGCCATCCCCTCCCCTCATCCATCCTCATGCATACCTCCCATACATGCTCCCACGTCTCCCTCTCCCACCCACACACTCTACACTTTCTCTCATCCTCATCCATCCAATATTTCCCTCCCCTCATCTCATTTCCCAGCCTAAACCTCGCCACCCTCTGCCATCTTCTCTCCCCCCATCCTTTCCCCAGATACCCCGGCAATCCCTCTCCTTTCACCATCCCATACCACTTATTATATTTGGAGCTCCTTATCCTCTCCCATCTCTCCTCCCTCTGCCAATTCTTCTCCCTCTTCACCAGCTCCTCACTTATTACTTCCCTCCTTTCCTCCATTAATGCTTCTGCCTCCTCCACTGACCATCCCCTCTTCTCCCAGAAATCCACCCTCTCCTTCTCCCACCCGTCCACTTCGCCCCCCTCCCTCCTGCTCCTTCTCCTTACCTCCTCCCAGCACAATCTTGCAAGCTCACCCCCTTTACCCTCCCTCAGCTTCTTTTCAAAACCCCACGCCCTTAAACCCGCTCTCTCCCTCAGCATTTCCCTCTGTAATTCTTCCCTCACCATGTAGCTCGGCGTGTATCTTTCTACCCCTAGCACCCATTTCAAGTACCTCTCTTGAAGCCTCTCTACCCCTTCCCTCTCCTTCCATCCCCATATTTCAACTCCGTAGCTCATCACAGTCCACACCAGCTTGTCGAACAGCCACACTCTTCTTCCCCAGTCATGGCCAAATATCCTCTTCCCTATCCCCCACACCTGTCCCATTACTGCCGCTCCCTTCCTTATCCTGTCCTCTACCTGTCTCCTTTGCCCCCCATCTCTCGTTATCACATACCCCAGATATTTGTATTCGTTCACCTCCTCTACCACCTTTCCCGCCCATCTCCAACTCACCTTCTTCCACCTCCCCCCACCCCTCCTGCATCTCATCACCTTGGACTTTTCCACATTGAGCTGCAGTTTCTTTCCTTCCAGATATTTCTCCATTGTTCCCATCATCCCTCTCATCTCATCCACATCCTCCGCTAGCAAGGCCACATCGTCCGCATACGCCAAAGAATAAATCTTTCTTCCCGACATCTTTACTCCCCCCCATCCACCCTTTTCCAACGCTTCATCCATATCCGCTATCAGCAGCGTGAAGAGCAGCGGACTCAGTGGACACCCCTGTCTTACCCCCCTAGCCGTCCAAAAACTTTCCCCTTCTTCCTCCCCCACTCTCACTCTACTTCTCGTCTCCCTTAAAATTTCCTCACATCTCCCCACCAGCCCTTCCCTTACCCCCCTCTTCCTCATTTCCCTTACCAGTATCCCCCTGTCCACCGAGTCAAACGCTGCTTTCAGATCTATGAAAAACACCACCAAATTCTTGCCTTTCCTTCCTACCTGCCTGTTTATCAGGAAGTTCAGCACGTATACGTTATCTATGCACCCTACCCCTCTTCTAAATCCTGTTTGGCTGGCAGGCAACAGCTCTTTCCCCTCCACTTCCGTCCTCAACCTCTCCGCCAGCACCGCTGCGTAAATCTTATATCCCGTTTGTAGCAGAGTTACCCCCCTATAATTCCCTACATTTCTGCTGTCTCCTTTCTTCGCTATCGGGATAATTATTCCCTCCGTCCATTCCTCCAGCCATCCTTCCCCCCTCCATACCTTGTTGCAGACCCTCCAAATCCATTCCTCTACCTCGCTTCCTCCATACATCCATACCTCGTTCGTAATGCCATCTCCCCCCGCCGCTTTCCTCTCCTTCAACCCCTTTATTACTTTAACAATCTCCCTCTTTTCAATATCCCCCTCTCCCTCATCCGCCTCTCTGCCTACTCCACCCATCCGCACCCTCCACTCCACCCCCCCCAGCAGCTCCTGGAAGTGTTCGTCCCACTCTCTCTTCCCTATTCTATCGTCCACTCTCGATCTCTTTTTCCTTTCCCTATTCACGGCCTTCCACACCTGCCTTTCCGTTTTTATGCCCTCCAACTCCCTTTCCCATCTTTCCCTCTCCTTTTTCTTCTTCTCCTCACACATCATCTTGTATGCTCTCTTCTTTTCCTTATATTCCACTCCCTCACCTCCTTTCTTCCTCCACCCTCTCAGTTCCTCCCTCACCTTCCTTTTTTCTGCTCTACATTCCTCATCCCACCAGCCTTTTTTCCCCACCTTCTCCTTCTTCCCCATCTCCCCACTCACCTCCTTTATTTTTTCTTTCAGTCTTTTCCAATCCTCCTCCACCCCCTCTCCTTCCCACGATCTTGTCCCGAATCTTTCCCTAAATTCCTTCTTCCCTTCCTCCGACCAGTTCCCCTTAACCGTCCCCTTCCCTCCGCCCCTCTTGCTTCCCCACTCTCCCCTTTCCGCCTTAATCCATACTGACAACGGTAGATGATCCGACTCGATTCTTTCTCCTACTTCCATCCTTTCCACTCCATCTCTAGTTTCCTCGTTCCCTATCACGTAATCAATCACCGAATTTCCTCTCCCTCCTATGTACGTCAGCTCCCCTTCCTCATCGCCCTTTATATTTCCGTTCAAAATCCCCCACCCCCTCTCACCCAAATACCCACATAGCCTCCTCCCTTCTGCGTTTATCTTCGTATCCTTGGACTTTCTACTCCCCCAACCCCAACCATCCTCCTCCTCCAACACCTCCCCCCCTTCCCTACCCGTTCTTGCGTTAAAATCCCCTCCTATAATCGTCTTCATACCTTTCCCTGTCCCCTCTATCCATTCTCCCAGCTCCTCCAATTTCCTTTCCAGATCCCTGTTCACGTACACCCCGATCACCCTCCACCACTCCTCTTCCACCCTCAATCTTATCGTCATTATCCCCTCCTTTCCTTCTGTCGTTTCCCTTTCTACCTCTATCTCCTTTCTTACTCCCAGTACCATACCTCCTCTTGCTCTCCCCATCTTTTCCTCTCTTCTTGCCCATTGTGCTTCCCACACATACCCCCTTGGAAGACTTTCCCTTATTCTGCACCAACCCTTCTCTTCAACCCACGTCTCCATCATCACTAGAATATCCCACTCCTCCAGCCCTTTCCAAAACTCCGGTTCCTTGTTCCTCAACCCCGCAACATTCCAAAATCCTACCTTGTACCCTGTGTTTCTCCTTTTTTCCCCCTTCCGTCCCCCCAAATCCACCCTTACTCGTTTCCCTGCTCTTCCATCCACTTCTCCTCTATCTCGTCCCATCTTTTCATCTTACCATTAACCCACATCTTCATATATCCTACCTGTACCTTTCTTCCTTTCAACCTCTCTTCCCCCGCCTCCCTTTCTATCTTCCATCTTGCTCTCCTCTCCTCCTCCGTTAAGTCATCCTCCACCCTTTCTTTTCCTCCTCTTAACTTGCTCTTTTCGCTCATCACCTTCCTTTTCTGCACCCTATCTTCCAGTTTTACTAGCGCCAAGCCAGACCCTCCCTTCCCCACCCTCCCAATCTGCTTTATTTCTTTTATCCCCTCCATCTTTAAACCCAATTTTTCCCATACTTTCTGCACCTCCTCCTTCACATCTCTTCCCTCGATCTGTAATCCCCTTATTACTATATTATTCCTCCTTTCCTCCCTTCCCTTCCTGTCCTGCGCTACCTCCAACATCCTTATCCTCCTTCTATGTTCCGCTATTTCCTCCCCTCCCCGTCTGCCCTCCTCCCCCTTCCCACCCTCTTCTTCTTCTCTCCTCCCCCCTTCTCTCCACCTCTCCTCCGCCTTTTTCATTTTATCCTCCAGACTGATCACTCTCCTCTCCATCTCCTCCCTCCTTGCCTTTTCCTCCCTCCTCTCCTCCTCCCACAACTCTCTCTCCTTCCTCCACTCTTCCATCATTCTCCATCTGTCCGCTCTTTCTTCCCTCAGCTCATTCTTCATCTCTTCCCTCCACTTCTTCATCCCTACCATCATTTCCTTCATTTCCTTTATCATTTCCCCCAGCCCACTCTCGCTACTTTCCTCTCCCTTCCTATCCTTCGTCGGTGACCACTTCGTCCTCGTGCTCTTTTTGAAGACCACCCCTTCCTCCTCCAATTCCCCACTCCCGCCCGTCTCCTCTTCTCTTTCCCTTTTCCTCCACAGGCTCTCCAAGCTTCTCCCGCCACTTAACCCTTCCTTTCTGAGTCTTTCCGCATTCCACGGTCTTCCCACTTTTCCTTTCTCTACCCTTCCCCCCTCCTTTCCCTCTCCCTTGTCTGCCTCTCTTGCACTCATTCTTCCGTCGCGCCTCTATCCTTCTCTTAAGCGTCCCTCACGCTCCTTACCCGAATTTGTATTCTCCCGCCTTTCTTCCTTCCTTTCTCTCCAACTAGGACGCGCCACCTGTCACTCCCACTACTGTTCCCGCTCAACACTCCTGCCGCCACTCCGTCCTAACCTCAATCCTTCTCCCCCTTTGTCCTTTCCTCACGCTCCCTTCCACGTCTTCCCGCCCTTTCCCTTTACTCCCTGCCTGCCCTTGCGCCACACTCTCCCTTCTCCACCACTTTCACCCCTCTCTCACCTTGACCCTCCGTTCTTTCACTCACTCAATCGCACTGCTATTCTCACACCTCTACCTCTCTTACGACCGGAAAAGCGAGTCCCCTAGTATAAAATTAAGTTATTAATGCTATTTATTTGAGAATATAATACTTTTCAAGATCACAAGTTACATGTTACTCACCGTTAAAACATTTGCTCGCAATAATCAGGATCTGACCAAGTTCAAATGAAAATAGTTCAGCTAATAGTTCTGCTTCGTATACCACCTGTTACAGATAAATTTGAAAAATCACAAAGTATCGTATTCATTCCTTTCAAAAATGATTATATTTCATAGGCAGAATATACTTATCTAAATTATCATTTTTACACAGAATTATTCAGGAGCCGTGAAAACAATTCTAAATACACATTTGTATAATTTTGCAATACTTCTATCAAAAATTTAATTATGCATGCATTTCGTTGGATGAATTATATTCACATTTAATTATTGTACTTTTCTTTCATAAACTTTACATTTTAATATAGACATCATCGAAAAAATTTTCCGAGAAAAAACTGTATAACCTAAAATTTATTACATACTCCAAAAACCATCCATTTCAACGCTTCAAATATTAATTGGTCTCAGTACAATTGACAGATCCATCACAAGAATTCCTACACATAGTTTTGACAGTTCAGATCTATCATACATAACACGAAATTATCACAACTTGGCCGCAATTCCACGTATGTCCAACTTACAAAGAACATTGCTTACACCACATTCAAATTCCATGATACAGATTGTTACTTTATAAACAAGTACTTATGAATAAAAAACCTTTACAAAACATAAAATGAAATAAAGACAGAAATTTTCAGAGTCGAGTTTACTAAGATCCCATTTTTTATTGTTATAGAATCTTTAACTATTTTCATATTATAATTTTTCAAGTATATTTGAATTCTACGCAGCACTGCTTACTTAATCTTTCCTTTACTTATTTCCTACATTGAAACGGACAAAGTCCGGAGCAGTCCCAAATAGCACCGTACGTCCCCGGGACGTCCGTTTTATGTACGGTTTACGTCCATACGTCCTATGTCCGTTTTGTATGTCCCACGGACGTCCCTGGCACCTAAATTTCGGACGTCCAACGGACGTCCGTTTTTTACGTCCTAAGGACGTCCGTGGGACCTAAATTTCGGATGTCCCAGGGACGTCCGTTTTTTACGTCCTAAGGACGTCCGTGGGACCTAAATTTCGGATGTCCCAGGGACGTCCATTTTTTTCGTCCCAGGGACTTCCGTTGGACATGAATTTCGGACATCCTATGGACATCCGTTTTTTACTTCCTAAGGACATCCGTGGGACCAAAGTTCGGATGTCCCAGGGACGTCCATTTTTTTCGTCCCAGGGACTTCCGTTGGACATGAATTTTGGTTGTCCACAGTAAAGTGCTCAGGGCTTTCGTACGGACAATGATGCTCACTTCTCATGTATGAGACATATTTATATACAACAATATACATATATGTATTTATAGCAATGTCTTTTTTTTTATTTATATACATACACTTATATGTATATATATTGTTATAACTATTTATAACAATATATTTACTTATATACATATATTCACTTATATACATATATTTACTTATATACATATATTTACTTATATACATATATTTATTTATTTACATACAGGGTGTCCCAAAAGTACTTCAACTCCGGGAAATGGGAGGTTCCTGAGGTCATTTCAAGCGCCGTGCCTCGCTGGCAGCGTCGAGCTCGCACTCTGATTGGTCCGTGTTTTTCGTTAATAACTCCTAAACAAAGCCGCGGACAACATTTTGCAAAAGGAAAATGGCGCTTGAAATGACCTCAGGAATCTCCCATTTCCCGGAGTTGAATTACTTTTGGGACACCCTGTATATGTATACGGTCCTTGCTTCGCTGTGTTCAGCTGTGTCGTACAGCTGTACGGTACCATCGAAGCAAGCGATGATCGGTAAGAAAAGCGACGATCGAATGCCGGAGAAGAACGCACCGTTGCGTTGCTGCGTGACGTGACAAATCAGTCTTGTGTGGTCTTGTGCGAGTGCTTCAAGAACGTGCTTCAGAAATCTCCTGTGATAAATTCATCGTTACCATATCATCGTGTAATACATATTATCGGATTTACTTCATATTTAGACAAGTAAGTATTTTCATTGTTATTATTTGTTACCGTTAGTGTTTTCGCTTACGCCATTCCGTTAAATTATTTTATACAGTTACGCACATCATTGATTATACTCACTTTAACTTAGAATAACTTTTTTATGAATGGACCAAACGACTTCAATTTCTCTGTAAGGCATTCTGTATATGCATTCTGAAAATTTCATTGAAATTGGTTAATTGGTTTACGTATTATAAACGGACAAAAGTAATAAAAATGGCACTTATAGGCCGAAAATCATGATAAATTGCAATCTTTACTACTTTTGATCGTTTATAATTCGTGAACCAATTAACCAATTCCAATGAAATTTTCAGAATTTATATAATTTATACGAGTTTACAAAACACATGTTTTAAATTTTCGTTATTGGCCTAGCTGAAAAAGTTGTACAATTCAATTTTTACTATGGTTTGTCACAATTCCGACCAAATGCATTTTTTCAACTTATTTATTACACGTCATTTACTAAACTAATTCTAGCCTTACAGAGAAATTGAAGTCGTTTGGTCAATTCACAAAAAAGTTATTCCGATTTAAAGTGTGTGTGATGAACCCCGCGGCATACACTGTAAAAATATTTCTTGTATATTAATCAATTATAAATTTTGCAGATCCTGCGACAACGTGAAATCGTGGAGTTCGTAAAAGACGGCACGGTGGAGGCAGTACCCTCTTCGTGGCTGATAGGGAATTATTGCCATTGGCCCTCGTTACCGCATGAAAGCGTACAAGGAAGTGAACAAATGTTGGCCAAAACACGCAATTAAATATTTAAAAAATAGCACTTTTGGTGAGTTAAAGGTTTTATACTATGGTGAAACTATAATAATTACATATGTATAATTTAAAAATGTTTTCAGATGATTATGTAAGGGCAAGGACCAAGGCGAAAGTGGCTGAGGACAGTCTACTAGGGAAACGCAAAATTTTACAACTTGGAATCGGTGTTGCCTTCGCCTCCGGCGCTCAAACGACGCTACGAGCTAGGTACGTAAATAAAAGATTTTATGCTTTTTTATGATAATTGCTTAATTTCTTTCAATAAATAATTATTATATACATGTATAAACCATGATTATTGTTTTCAGGTACATGCAGTAGGACAATCGACCAGATATACAGTCGGTGTGAAAAGTATTCGTACACCTTTTAAAAACGAATAACTTTTCAAAATTCGACCTAACAGTGAAATGCACCTTATAAATTTTCACTACAGGCACAGATAAAAAATTTAAAAATCGTGGAGAGCCTTCGAACGAAGCAAAGTCACTGTAAAAGATTTATAGATTAATTATGTTATTATATTTTTAAATAGAAACATCCCAAAAATCCCAGACCTAACCTTATATATAATAAGAACAAAATTTATTAAATATGTACTTAGTTGTTTAAGTAAAATTTATAAAATAAATGAAGTTTTAAATAAATGTTGTAACTCCTTTAAACCTTCACAAAATGTCCAGAGAACGTTTCTTTCGACATCCTAAAAACGTTCTGAAAATGTCCAGAGAACGTTACTTTCGACATCCTAAAAACGTTCTGAAAATGTCCAGAGAACGTTACTTTCGACATCTTAAAAACGTTCAGAAAATGTCCAGAGAACGTTACTTTCAAACATCCTAAAAACGTTCAGAAAATGTCCAGAGAACGTTACTTTCGAACATTCTATGGACGTTCTGAGAATGTCCAGAGAACGTTACTTTCGAACATTCTATGGACGATCTGAAAATGTCCGCAGAGTACATTCTATGGACGTCCAACAATGTAACTGGTACCTTCCTAGGACATTTAGAGAACCTAAGTAGGACATAACTGGGACATGTGGACATTCTATGGACGTTCTCAGAATGTACCGAATGTCCGAAACGGACATTCTATGGACGTACATAGGATATCCCTGTGCTATCTGGGGTGATGGCAATTTAAATTATATGAATTAAAGCTCAACCGCAAGGTTTACTTTTGACTGTATATTATGTAGTCAAAATGAATAAGAAAAGTGATTATGTGTCTATAAAAAGCAAATACATCTGATTGGGGAAATTCAATCTCCATTTACATTTATCATTCTAAAAGCTGCCGTGACATTACACGCTGATTAACAGTTTTAAAACAAATTGTAGAAGCACGATCATATACGTAACGTATAAAATTAAGTTATTAATGCTATTTATTTGAGAATATAATACTTTTCAAGATCACAAGTTACTTGTTACTCACCGTTAAAACATTTGCTCGCAATAATCAGGATCTGACCAAGTTCAAATGAAAATAGTTCAGCTAATAGTTCTGCTTCGTATACCACCTGTTACAGATAAATTTGAAAAATCACAAAGTATCGTATTCATTCCTTTCACAAATGATTATATTTCATAGGCAGAATATACTTATCTAAATTATCATTTTTACACAGAATTATTCAGGAGCCGTGAAAACAATTCTACACATTTGTATAATTCTGCAATACTTCACTCTTCGTTGTCACTATTTTAATTCACAATCAGATTAATTTCAAAAATTTAATTATGCATGCATTTCGTTGGATGAATTATATTCACATTTAATTATTGTACTTTTCTTTCATAAACTTTACATTTTAATATAGACATCATCGAAAAAATTTTCCGAGAAAAAACTGTATAACCTAAAATTTATTACATACTCCAAAAACCATCCATTTCAATGCTTCAAATATTAATTGGTCTCAGTACAATTGACAGATCCATCACAAGAATTCCTACACATAGTTTTGACAGTTCAGATCTATCACACATAACACGAAATTATCACAACTTGGCCGCAATTCCACGTATGTCCAACTTACAAAGAACATTGCTTACACCACATTCAAATTCCATGATACAGATTGTTACTTTATAAACAAGTACTTATGAATAAAAAACCTTTACAAAACATAAAATGAAATAAAGACAGAAATTTTCAGAGTCGAGTTTACTAAGATCCCATTTTTTATTGTTATAGAATCTTTAACTATTTTCATATTATAATTTTTCAAGTATATTTGAATTCTACGCAGCACTGCTTACTTAATCTTTCCTTTACTTATTTCCTACATTGAAACGGACAAAGTCCGGAGCAGTGATGGCAATTTAAATTATATGAATTAAAGCTCAACCGCAAGGTTTACTTTTGACTGTATATTATGTAGTCAAAATGAATAAGAAAAGTGATTATGTGTCTATAAAAAGCAAATACATCTGATTGGGGAAATTCAATCTCCATTTACATTTATCATTCTAAAAGCTGCCGTGACATTACACGCTGATTAACAGTTTTAAAACAAATTGTAGAAGCACGATCATATACGTAACGTATAAAATTAAGTTATTAATGCTATTTATTTGAGAATATAATACTTTTCAAGATCACAAGTTACATGTTACTCACCGTTAAAACATTTGCTCGCAATAATCAGGATCTGACCAAGTTCAAATGAAAATAGTTCAGCTAATAGTTCTGCTTCGTATACCACCTGTTACAGATAAATTTGAAAAATCACAAAGTATCGTATTCATTCCTTTCAAAAATGATTATATTTCATAGGCAGAATATACTTATTTAAATTATCATTTTTACACAGAATTATTCAGGAGCCGTGAAAACAATTCTAAATACACATTTGTATAATTTTGCAATACTTCACTCTTCGTTGTCACTATTTTAATTCACAATCAGATTAATTTCAAAAATTTAATTATGCATATGCATTTCGTTGGATGAATTATATTTACATTTAATTATTGTACTTTTCTTTCATAAACTTTACATTTTAATATAGACATCATCGAAAAAATTTTCCGAGAAAAAACTGTATAACCTAAAATTTATTACATACTCCAAAAACCATCCATTTCAACGCTTCAAATATTAATTGGTCTCAGTACAATTGACAGATCCATCACAAGAATTCCTACACATAGTTTTGACAGTTCAGATCTATCACACATAACACGAAATTATCACAACTTGGCCGCAATTCCACGTATGTCCAACTTACAAAGAACATTGCTTACACCACATTCAAATTCCATGATACAGATTGTTACTTTATAAACAAGTACTTATGAATAAAAAACCTTTACAAAACATAAAATGAAATAAAGACAGAAATTTTCAGAGTCGAGTTTACTAAGATCCCATTTTTTATTGTTATAGAATCTTTAACTATTTTCATATTATAATTTTTCAAGTATATTTGAATTCTACGCAGCACTGCTTACTTAATCTTTCCTTTACTTATTTCCTACATTGAAACGGACAAAGTCCGGAGCAGTGATGGCAATTTAAATTATATGAATTAAAGCTCAACCGCAAGGTTTACTTTTGACTGTATATTATGTAGTCAAAATGAATAAGAAAAGTGATTATGTGTCTATAAAAAGCAAATACATCTGATTGGGGAAATTCAATCTCCATTTACATTTATCATTCTAAAAGCTGCCGTGACATTACACGCTGATTAACAGTTTTAAAACAAATTGTAGAAGCACGATCATATACGTAACGTATAAAATTAAGTTATTAATGCTATTTATTTGAGAATATAATACTTTTCAAGATCACAAGTTACATGTTACTCACCGTTAAAACATTTGCTCGCAATAATCAGGATCTGACCAAGTTCAAATGAAAATAGTTCAGCTAATAGTTCTGCTTCGTATACCACCTGTTACAGATAAATTTGAAAAATCACAAAGTATCGTATTCATTCCTTTCAAAAATGATTATATTTCATAGGCAGAATATACTTATCTAAATTATCATTTTTACACAGAATTATTCAGGAGCCGTGAAAACAATTCTAAATACACATTTGTATAATTTTGCAATACTTCACTCTTCGTTGTCACTATTTTAATTCACAATCAGATTAATTTCAAAAATTTAATTATGCATGCATTTCGTTGGATGAATTATATTCACATTTAATTATTGTACTTTTCTTTCATAAACTTTACATTTTAATATAGACATCATCGAAAAAATTTTCCGAGAAAAAACTGTATAACCTAAAATTTATTACATACTCCAAAAACCATCCATTTCAATGCTTCAAATATTAATTGGTCTCAGTACAATTGACAGATCCATCACAAGAATTCCTACACATAGTTTTGACAGTTCAGATCTATCACACATAACACGAAATTATCACAACTTGGCCGCAATTCCACGTATGTCCAACTTACAAAGAACATTGCTTACACCACATTCAAATTCCATGATACAGATTGTTACTTTATAAACAAGTACTTATGAATAAAAAACCTTTACAAAACATAAAATGAAATAAAGACAGAAATTTTCAGAGTCGAGTTTACTAAGATCCCATTTTTTATTGTTATAGAATCTTTAACTATTTTCATATTATAATTTTTCAAGTATATTTGAATTCTACGCAGCACTGCTTACTTAATCTTTCCTTTACTTATTTCCTACATTGAAACGGACAAAGTCCGGAGCAGTGATGGCAATTTAAATTATATGAATTAAAGCTCAACCGCAAGGTTTACTTTTGACTGTATATTATGTAGTCAAAATGAATAAGAAAAGTGATTATGTGTCTATAAAAAGCAAATACATCTGATTGGGGAAATTCAATCTCCATTTACATTTATCATTCTAAAAGCTGCCGTGACATTACACGCTGATTAACAGTTTTAAAACAAATTGTAGAAGCACGATCATATACGTAACGTATAAAATTAAGTTATTAATGCTATTTATTTGAGAATATAATACTTTTCAAGATCACAAGTTACATGTTACTCACCGTTAAAACATTTGCTCGCAATAATCAGGATCTGACCAAGTTCAAATGAAAATAGTTCAGCTAATAGTTCTGCTTCGTATACCACCTGTTACAGATAAATTTGAAAAATCACAAAGTATCGTATTCATTCCTTTCAAAAATGATTATATTTCATAGGCAGAATATACTTATTTAAATTATCATTTTTACACAGAATTATTCAGGAGCCGTGAAAACAATTCTAAATACACATTTGTATAATTTTGCAATACTTCACTCTTCGTTGTCACTATTTTAATTCACAATCAGATTAATTTCAAAAATTTAATTATGCATATGCATTTCGTTGGATGAATTATATTTACATTTAATTATTGTACTTTTCTTTCATAAACTTTACATTTTAATATAGACATCATCGAAAAAATTTTCCGAGAAAAAACTGTATAACCTAAAATTTATTACATACTCCAAAAACCATCCATTTCAACGCTTCAAATATTAATTGGTCTCAGTACAATTGACAGATCCATCACAAGAATTCCTACACATAGTTTTGACAGTTCAGATCTATCACACATAACACGAAATTATCACAACTTGGCCGCAATTCCACGTATGTCCAACTTACAAAGAACATTGCTTACACCACATTCAAATTCCATGATACAGATTGTTACTTTATAAACAAGTACTTATGAATAAAAAAACCTTTACAAAACATAAAATGAAATAAAGACAGAAATTTTCAGAGTCGAGTTTACTAAGATCCCATTTTTTATTGTTATAGAATCTTTAACTATTTTCATATTATAATTTTTCAAGTATATTTGAATTCTACGCAGCACTGCTTACTTAATCTTTCCTTTACTTATTTCCTACATTGAAACGGACAAAGTCCGGAGCAGTGATGGCAATTTAAATTATATGAATTAAAGCTCAACCGCAAGGTTTACTTTTGACTGTATATTATGTAGTCAAAATGAATAAGAAAAGTGATTATGTGTCTATAAAAAGCAAATACATCTGATTGGGGAAATTCAATCTCCATTTACATTTATCATTCTAAAAGCTGCCGTGACATTACACGCTGATTAACAGTTTTAAAACAAATTGTAGAAGCACGATCATATACGTAACGTATAAAATTAAGTTATTAATGCTATTTATTTGAGAATATAATACTTTTCAAGATCACAAGTTACATGTTACTCACCGTTAAAACATTTGCTCGCAATAATCAGGATCTGACCAAGTTCAAATGAAAATAGTTCAGCTAATAGTTCTGCTTCGTATACCACCTGTTACAGATAAATTTGAAAAATCACAAAGTATCGTATTCATTCCTTTCAAAAATGATTATATTTCATAGGCAGAATATACTTATCTAAATTATCATTTTTACACAGAATTATTCAGGAGCCGTGAAAACAATTCTAAATACACATTTGTATAATTTTGCAATACTTCACTCTTCGTTGTCACTATTTTAATTCACAATCAGATTAATTTCAAAAATTTAATTATGCATGCATTTCGTTGGATGAATTATATTCACATTTAATTATTGTACTTTTCTTTCATAAACTTTACATTTTAATATAGACATCATCGAAAAAATTTTCCGAGAAAAAACTGTATAACCTAAAATTTATTACATACTCCAAAAACCATCCATTTCAACGCTTCAAATATTAATTGGTCTCAGTACAATTGACAGATCCATCACAAGAATTCCTACACATAGTTTTGACAGTTCAGATCTATCACACATAACACGAAATTATCACAACTTGGCCGCAATTCCACGTATGTCCAACTTACAAAGAACATTGCTTACACCACATTCAAATTCCATGATACAGATTGTTACTTTATAAACAAGTACTTATGAATAAAAAACCTTTGCAAAACATAAAATGAAATAAAGACAGAAATTTTCAGAGTCGAGTTTACTAAGATCCCATTTTTTATTGTTATAGAATCTTTAACTATTTTCATATTATAATTTTTCAAGTATATTTGAATTCTACGCAGCACTGCTTACTTAATCTTTCCTTTACTTATTTCCTACATTGAAACGGACAAAGTCCGGAGCAGTGATGGCAATTTAAATTATATGAATTAAAGCTCAACCGCAAGGTTTACTTTTGACTGTATATTATGTAGTCAAAATGAATAAGAAAAGTGATTATGTGTCTATAAAAAGCAAATACATCTGATTGGGGAAATTCAATCTCCATTTACATTTATCATTCTAAAAGCTGCCGTGACATTACACGCTGATTAACAGTTTTAAAACAAATTGTAGAAGCACGATCATATACGTAACGTATAAAATTAAGTTATTAATGCTATTTATTTGAGAATATAATACTTTTCAAGATCACAAGTTACATGTTACTCACCGTTAAAACATTTGCTCGCAATAATCAGGATCTGACCAAGTTCAAATGAAAATAGTTCAGCTAATAGTTCTGCTTCGTATACCACCTGTTACAGATAAATTTGAAAAATCACAAAGTATCGTATTCATTCCTTTCAAAAATGATTATATTTCATAGGCAGAATATACTTATCTAAATTATCATTTTTACACAGAATTATTCAGGAGCCGTGAAAACAATTCTAAATACACATTTGTATAATTTTGCAATACTTCACTCTTCGTTGTCACTATTTTAATTCACAATCAGATTAATTTCAAAAATTTAATTATGCATGCATTTCGTTGGATGAATTATATTCACATTTAATTATTGTACTTTTCTTTCATAAACTTTACATTTTAATATAGACATCATCGAAAAAATTTTCCGAGAAAAAACTGTATAACCTAAAATTTATTACATACTCCAAAAACCATCCATTTCAATGCTTCAAATATTAATTGGTCTCAGTACAATTGACAGATCCATCACAAGAATTCCTACACATAGTTTTGACAGTTCAGATCTATCACACATAACACGAAATTATCACAACTTGGCCGCAATTCCACGTATGTCCAACTTACAAAGAACATTGCTTACACCACATTCAAATTCCATGATACAGATTGTTACTTTATAAACAAGTACTTATGAATAAAAAACCTTTACAAAACATAAAATGAAATAAAGACAGAAATTTTCAGAGTCGAGTTTACTAAGATCCCATTTTTTATTGTTATAGAATCTTTAACTATTTTCATATTATAATTTTTCAAGTATATTTGAATTCTACGCAGCACTGCTTACTTAATCTTTCCTTTACTTATTTCCTACATTGAAACGGACAAAGTCCGGAGCAGTGATGGCAATTTAAATTATATGAATTAAAGCTCAACCGCAAGGTTTACTTTTGACTGTATATTATGTAGTCAAAATGAATAAGAAAAGTGATTATGTGTCTATAAAAAGCAAATACATCTGATTGGGGAAATTCAATCTCCATTTACATTTATCATTCTAAAAGCTGCCGTGACATTACACGCTGATTAACAGTTTTAAAACAAATTGTAGAAGCACGATCATATACGTAACGTATAAAATTAAGTTATTAATGCTATTTATTTGAGAATATAATACTTTTCAAGATCACAAGTTACATGTTACTCACCGTTAAAACATTTGCTCGCAATAATCAGGATCTGACCAAGTTCAAATGAAAATAGTTCAGCTAATAGTTCTGCTTCGTATACCACCTGTTACAGATAAATTTGAAAAATCACAAAGTATCGTATTCATTCCTTTCAAAAATGATTATATTTCATAGGCAGAATATACTTATTTAAATTATCATTTTTACACAGAATTATTCAGGAGCCGTGAAAACAATTCTAAATACACATTTGTATAATTTTGCAATACTTCACTCTTCGTTGTCACTATTTTAATTCACAATCAGATTAATTTCAAAAATTTAATTATGCATATGCATTTCGTTGGATGAATTATATTTACATTTAATTATTGTACTTTTCTTTCATAAACTTTACATTTTAATATAGACATCATCGAAAAAATTTTCCGAGAAAAAACTGTATAACCTAAAATTTATTACATACTCCAAAAACCATCCATTTCAACGCTTCAAATATTAATTGGTCTCAGTACAATTGACAGATCCATCACAAGAATTCCTACACATAGTTTTGACAGTTCAGATCTATCACACATAACACGAAATTATCACAACTTGGCCGCAATTCCACGTATGTCCAACTTACAAAGAACATTGCTTACACCACATTCAAATTCCATGATACAGATTGTTACTTTATAAACAAGTACTTATGAATAAAAAAACCTTTACAAAACATAAAATGAAATAAAGACAGAAATTTTCAGAGTCGAGTTTACTAAGATCCCATTTTTTATTGTTATAGAATCTTTAACTATTTTCATATTATAATTTTTCAAGTATATTTGAATTCTACGCAGCACTGCTTACTTAATCTTTCCTTTACTTATTTCCTACATTGAAACGGACAAAGTCCGGAGCAGTGATGGCAATTTAAATTATATGAATTAAAGCTCAACCGCAAGGTTTACTTTTGACTGTATATTATGTAGTCAAAATGAATAAGAAAAGTGATTATGTGTCTATAAAAAGCAAATACATCTGATTGGGGAAATTCAATCTCCATTTACATTTATCATTCTAAAAGCTGCCGTGACATTACACGCTGATTAACAGTTTTAAAACAAATTGTAGAAGCACGATCATATACGTAACGTATAAAATTAAGTTATTAATGCTATTTATTTGAGAATATAATACTTTTCAAGATCACAAGTTACATGTTACTCACCGTTAAAACATTTGCTCGCAATAATCAGGATCTGACCAAGTTCAAATGAAAATAGTTCAGCTAATAGTTCTGCTTCGTATACCACCTGTTACAGATAAATTTGAAAAATCACAAAGTATCGTATTCATTCCTTTCAAAAATGATTATATTTCATAGGCAGAATATACTTATCTAAATTATCATTTTTACACAGAATTATTCAGGAGCCGTGAAAACAATTCTAAATACACATTTGTATAATTTTGCAATACTTCACTCTTCGTTGTCACTATTTTAATTCACAATCAGATTAATTTCAAAAATTTAATTATGCATGCATTTCGTTGGATGAATTATATTCACATTTAATTATTGTACTTTTCTTTCATAAACTTTACATTTTAATATAGACATCATCGAAAAAATTTTCCGAGAAAAAACTGTATAACCTAAAATTTATTACATACTCCAAAAACCATCCATTTCAACGCTTCAAATATTAATTGGTCTCAGTACAATTGACAGATCCATCACAAGAATTCCTACACATAGTTTTGACAGTTCAGATCTATCACACATAACACGAAATTATCACAACTTGGCCGCAATTCCACGTATGTCCAACTTACAAAGAACATTGCTTACACCACATTCAAATTCCATGATACAGATTGTTACTTTATAAACAAGTACTTATGAATAAAAAACCTTTGCAAAACATAAAATGAAATAAAGACAGAAATTTTCAGAGTCGAGTTTACTAAGATCCCATTTTTTATTGTTATAGAATCTTTAACTATTTTCATATTATAATTTTTCAAGTATATTTGAATTCTACGCAGCACTGCTTACTTAATCTTTCCTTTACTTATTTCCTACATTGAAACGGACAAAGTCCGGAGCAGTGATGGCAATTTAAATTATATGAATTAAAGCTCAACCGCAAGGTTTACTTTTGACTGTATATTATGTAGTCAAAATGAATAAGAAAAGTGATTATGTGTCTATAAAAAGCAAATACATCTGATTGGGGAAATTCAATCTCCATTTACATTTATCATTCTAAAAGCTGCCGTGACATTACACGCTGATTAACAGTTTTAAAACAAATTGTAGAAGCACGATCATATACGTAACGTATAAAATTAAGTTATTAATGCTATTTATTTGAGAATATAATACTTTTCAAGATCACAAGTTACTTGTTACTCACCGTTAAAACATTTGCTCGCAATAATCAGGATCTGACCAAGTTCAAATGAAAATAGTTCAGCTAATAGTTCTGCTTCGTATACCACCTGTTACAGATAAATTTGAAAAATCACAAAGTATCGTATTCATTCCTTTCAAAAATGATTATATTTCATAGGCAGAATATACTTATTTAAATTATCATTTTTACACAGAATTATTCAGGAGCCGTGAAAACAATTCTAAATACACATTTGTATAATTTTGCAATACTTCACTCTTCGTTGTCACTATTTTAATTCACAATCAGATTAATTTCAAAAATTTAATTATGCATATGCATTTCGTTGGATGAATTATATTTACATTTAATTATTGTACTTTTCTTTCATAAACTTTACATTTTAATATAGACATCATCGAAAAAATTTTCCGAGAAAAAACTGTATAACCTAAAATTTATTACATACTCCAAAAACCATCCATTTCAACGCTTCAAATATTAATTGGTCTCAGTACAATTGACAGATCCATCACAAGAATTCCTACACATAGTTTTGACAGTTCAGATCTATCACACATAACACGAAATTATCACAACTTGGCCGCAATTCCACGTATGTCCAACTTACAAAGAACATTGCTTACACCACATTCAAATTCCATGATACAGATTGTTACTTTATAAACAAGTACTTATGAATAAAAAAACCTTTACAAAACATAAAATGAAATAAAGACAGAAATTTTCAGAGTCGAGTTTACTAAGATCCCATTTTTTATTGTTATAGAATCTTTAACTATTTTCATATTATAATTTTTCAAGTATATTTGAATTCTACGCAGCACTGCTTACTTAATCTTTCCTTTACTTATTTCCTACATTGAAACGGACAAAGTCCGGAGCAGTGATGGCAATTTAAATTATATGAATTAAAGCTCAACCGCAAGGTTTACTTTTGACTGTATATTATGTAGTCAAAATGAATAAGAAAAGTGATTATGTGTCTATAAAAAGCAAATACATCTGATTGGGGAAATTCAATCTCCATTTACATTTATCATTCTAAAAGCTGCCGTGACATTACACGCTGATTAACAGTTTTAAAACAAATTGTAGAAGCACGATCATATACGTAACGTATAAAATTAAGTTATTAATGCTATTTATTTGAGAATATAATACTTTTCAAGATCACAAGTTACATGTTACTCACCGTTAAAACATTTGCTCGCAATAATCAGGATCTGACCAAGTTCAAATGAAAATAGTTCAGCTAATAGTTCTGCTTCGTATACCACCTGTTACAGATAAATTTGAAAAATCACAAAGTATCGTATTCATTCCTTTCAAAAATGATTATATTTCATAGGCAGAATATACTTATCTAAATTATCATTTTTACACAGAATTATTCAGGAGCCGTGAAAACAATTCTAAATACACATTTGTATAATTTTGCAATACTTCACTCTTCGTTGTCACTATTTTAATTCACAATCAGATTAATTTCAAAAATTTAATTATGCATGCATTTCGTTGGATGAATTATATTCACATTTAATTATTGTACTTTTCTTTCATAAACTTTACATTTTAATATAGACATCATCGAAAAAATTTTCCGAGAAAAAACTGTATAACCTAAAATTTATTACATACTCCAAAAACCATCCATTTCAATGCTTCAAATATTAATTGGTCTCAGTACAATTGACAGATCCATCACAAGAATTCCTACACATAGTTTTGACAGTTCAGATCTATCACACATAACACGAAATTATCACAACTTGGCCGCAATTCCACGTATGTCCAACTTACAAAGAACATTGCTTACACCACATTCAAATTCCATGATACAGATTGTTACTTTATAAACAAGTACTTATGAATAAAAAACCTTTACAAAACATAAAATGAAATAAAGACAGAAATTTTCAGAGTCGAGTTTACTAAGATCCCATTTTTTATTGTTATAGAATCTTTAACTATTTTCATATTATAATTTTTCAAGTATATTTGAATTCTACGCAGCACTGCTTACTTAATCTTTCCTTTACTTATTTCCTACATTGAAACGGACAAAGTCCGGAGCAGTGATGGCAATTTAAATTATATGAATTAAAGCTCAACCGCAAGGTTTACTTTTGACTGTATATTATGTAGTCAAAATGAATAAGAAAAGTGATTATGTGTCTATAAAAAGCAAATACATCTGATTGGGGAAATTCAATCTCCATTTACATTTATCATTCTAAAAGCTGCCGTGACATTACACGCTGATTAACAGTTTTAAAACAAATTGTAGAAGCACGATCATATACGTAACGTATAAAATTAAGTTATTAATGCTATTTATTTGAGAATATAATACTTTTCAAGATCACAAGTTACATGTTACTCACCGTTAAAACATTTGCTCGCAATAATCAGGATCTGACCAAGTTCAAATGAAAATAGTTCAGCTAATAGTTCTGCTTCGTATACCACCTGTTACAGATAAATTTGAAAAATCACAAAGTATCGTATTCATTCCTTTCAAAAATGATTATATTTCATAGGCAGAATATACTTATTTAAATTATCATTTTTACACAGAATTATTCAGGAGCCGTGAAAACAATTCTAAATACACATTTGTATAATTTTGCAATACTTCACTCTTCGTTGTCACTATTTTAATTCACAATCAGATTAATTTCAAAAATTTAATTATGCATATGCATTTCGTTGGATGAATTATATTTACATTTAATTATTGTACTTTTCTTTCATAAACTTTACATTTTAATATAGACATCATCGAAAAAATTTTCCGAGAAAAAACTGTATAACCTAAAATTTATTACATACTCCAAAAACCATCCATTTCAACGCTTCAAATATTAATTGGTCTCAGTACAATTGACAGATCCATCACAAGAATTCCTACACATAGTTTTGACAGTTCAGATCTATCACACATAACACGAAATTATCACAACTTGGCCGCAATTCCACGTATGTCCAACTTACAAAGAACATTGCTTACACCACATTCAAATTCCATGATACAGATTGTTACTTTATAAACAAGTACTTATGAATAAAAAACCTTTGCAAAACATAAAATGAAATAAAGACAGAAATTTTCAGAGTCGAGTTTACTAAGATCCCATTTTTTATTGTTATAGAATCTTTAACTATTTTCATATTATAATTTTTCAAGTATATTTGAATTCTACGCAGCACTGCTTACTTAATCTTTCCTTTACTTATTTCCTACATTGAAACGGACAAAGTCCGGAGCAGTGATGGCAATTTAAATTATATGAATTAAAGCTCAACCGCAAGGTTTACTTTTGACTGTATATTATGTAGTCAAAATGAATAAGAAAAGTGATTATGTGTCTATAAAAAGCAAATACATCTGATTGGGGAAATTCAATCTCCATTTACATTTATCATTCTAAAAGCTGCCGTGACATTACACGCTGATTAATAGTTTTAAAACAAATTGTAGAAGCACGATCATATACGTAACGTATAAAATTAAGTTATTAATGCTATTTATTTGAGAATATAATACTTTTCAAGATCACAAGTTACTTGTTACTCACCGTTAAAACATTTGCTCGCAATAATCAGGATCTGACCAAGTTCAAATGAAAATAGTTCAGCTAATAGTTCTGCTTCGTATACCACCTGTTACAGATAAATTTGAAAAATCACAAAGTATCGTATTCATTCCTTTCAAAAATGATTATATTTCATAGGCAGAATATACTTATCTAAATTATCATTTTTACACAGAATTATTCAGGAGCCGTGAAAACAATTCTAAATACACATTTGTATAATTTTGCAATACTTCACTCTTCGTTGTCACTATTTTAATTCACAATCAGATTAATTTCAAAAATTTAATTATGCATGCATTTCGTTGGATGAATTATATTCACATTTAATTATTGTACTTTTCTTTCATAAACTTTACATTTTAATATAGACATCATCGAAAAAATTTTCCGAGAAAAAACTGTATAACCTAAAATTTATTACATACTCCAAAAACCATCCATTTCAATGCTTCAAATATTAATTGGTCTCAGTACAATTGACAGATCCATCACAAGAATTCCTACACATAGTTTTGACAGTTCAGATCTATCACACATAACACGAAATTATCACAACTTGGCCGCAATTCCACGTATGTCCAACTTACAAAGAACATTGCTTACACCACATTCAAATTCCATGATACAGATTGTTACTTTATAAACAAGTACTTATGAATAAAAAACCTTTGCAAAACATAAAATGAAATAAAGACAGAAATTTTCAGAGTCGAGTTTACTAAGATCCCATTTTTTATTGTTATAGAATCTTTAACTATTTTCATATTATAATTTTTCAAGTATATTTGAATTCTACGCAGCACTGCTTACTTAATCTTTCCTTTACTTATTTCCTACATTGAAACGGACAAAGTCCGGAGCAGTGATGGCAATTTAAATTATATGAATTAAAGCTCAACCGCAAGGTTTACTTTTGACTGTATATTATGTAGTCAAAATGAATAAGAAAAGTGATTATGTGTCTATAAAAAGCAAATACATCTGATTGGGGAAATTCAATCTCCATTTACATTTATCATTCTAAAAGCTGCCGTGACATTACACGCTGATTAACAGTTTTAAAACAAATTGTAGAAGCACGATCATATACGTAACGTATAAAATTAAGTTATTAATGCTATTTATTTGAGAATATAATACTTTTCAAGATCACAAGTTACATGTTACTCACCGTTAAAACATTTGCTCGCAATAATCAGGATCTGACCAAGTTCAAATGAAAATAGTTCAGCTAATAGTTCTGCTTCGTATACCACCTGTTACAGATAAATTTGAAAAATCACAAAGTATCGTATTCATTCCTTTCAAAAATGATTATATTTCATAGGCAGAATATACTTATCTAAATTATCATTTTTACACAGAATTATTCAGGAGCCGTGAAAACAATTCTAAATACACATTTGTATAATTTTGCAATACTTCACTCTTCGTTGTCACTATTTTAATTCACAATCAGATTAATTTCAAAAATTTAATTATGCATGCATTTCGTTGGATGAATTATATTCACATTTAATTATTGTACTTTTCTTTCATAAACTTTACATTTTAATATAGACATCATCGAAAAAATTTTCCGAGAAAAAACTGTATAACCTAAAATTTATTACATACTCCAAAAACCATCCATTTCAATGCTTCAAATATTAATTGGTCTCAGTACAATTGACAGATCCATCACAAGAATTCCTACACATAGTTTTGACAGTTCAGATCTATCACACATAACACGAAATTATCACAACTTGGCCGCAATTCCACGTATGTCCAACTTACAAAGAACATTGCTTACACCACATTCAAATTCCATGATACAGATTGTTACTTTATAAACAAGTACTTATGAATAAAAAACCTTTGCAAAACATAAAATGAAATAAAGACAGAAATTTTCAGAGTCGAGTTTACTAAGATCCCATTTTTTATTGTTATAGAATCTTTAACTATTTTCATATTATAATTTTTCAAGTATATTTGAATTCTACGCAGCACTGCTTACTTAATCTTTCCTTTACTTATTTCCTACATTGAAACGGACAAAGTCCGGAGCAGTGATGGCAATTTAAATTATATGAATTAAAGCTCAACCGCAAGGTTTACTTTTGACTGTATATTATGTAGTCAAAATGAATAAGAAAAGTGATTATGTGTCTATAAAAAGCAAATACATCTGATTGGGGAAATTCAATCTCCATTTACATTTATCATTCTAAAAGCTGCCGTGACATTACACGCTGATTAACAGTTTTAAAACAAATTGTAGAAGCACGATCATATACGTAACGTATAAAATTAAGTTATTAATGCTATTTATTTGAGAATATAATACTTTTCAAGATCACAAGTTACATGTTACTCACCGTTAAAACATTTGCTCGCAATAATCAGGATCTGACCAAGTTCAAATGAAAATAGTTCAGCTAATAGTTCTGCTTCGTATACCACCTGTTACAGATAAATTTGAAAAATCACAAAGTATCGTATTCATTCCTTTCAAAAATGATTATATTTCATAGGCAGAATATACTTATCTAAATTATCATTTTTACACAGAATTATTCAGGAGCCGTGAAAGCAATTCTAAATACACATTTGTATAATTTTGCAATACTTCACTCTTCGTTGTCACTATTTTAATTCACAATCAGATTAATTTCAAAAATTTAATTATGCATGCATTTCGTTGGATGAATTATATTCACATTTAATTATTGTACTTTTCTTTCATAAACTTTACATTTTAATATAGACATCATCGAAAAAATTTTCCGAGAAAAAACTGTATAACCTAAAATTTATTACATACTCCAAAAACCATCCATTTCAATGCTTCAAATATTAATTGGTCTCAGTACAATTGACAGATCCATCACAAGAATTCCTACACATAGTTTTGACAGTTCAGATCTATCACACATAACACGAAATTATCACAACTTGGCCGCAATTCCACGTATGTCCAACTTACAAAGAACATTGCTTACACCACATTCAAATTCCATGATACAGATTGTTACTTTATAAACAAGTACTTATGAATAAAAAACCTTTACAAAACATAAAATGAAATAAAGACAGAAATTTTCAGAGTCGAGTTTACTAAGATCCCATTTTTTATTGTTATAGAATCTTTAACTATTTTCATATTATAATTTTTCAAGTATATTTGAATTCTACGCAGCACTGCTTACTTAATCTTTCCTTTACTTATTTCCTACATTGAAACGGACAAAGTCCGGAGCAGTGATGGCAATTTAAATTATATGAATTAAAGCTCAACCGCAAGGTTTACTTTTGACTGTATATTATGTAGTCAAAATGAATAAGAAAAGTGATTATGTGTCTATAAAAAGCAAATACATCTGATTGGGGAAATTCAATCTCCATTTACATTTATCATTCTAAAAGCTGCCGTGACATTACACGCTGATTAACAGTTTTAAAACAAATTGTAGAAGCACGATCATATACGTAACGTATAAAATTAAGTTATTAATGCTATTTATTTGAGAATATAATACTTTTCAAGATCACAAGTTACATGTTACTCACCGTTAAAACATTTGCTCGCAATAATCAGGATCTGACCAAGTTCAAATGAAAATAGTTCAGCTAATAGTTCTGCTTCGTATACCACCTGTTACAGATAAATTTGAAAAATCACAAAGTATCGTATTCATTCCTTTCAAAAATGATTATATTTCATAGGCAGAATATACTTATTTAAATTATCATTTTTACACAGAATTATTCAGGAGCCGTGAAAACAATTCTAAATACACATTTGTATAATTTTGCAATACTTCACTCTTCGTTGTCACTATTTTAATTCACAATCAGATTAATTTCAAAAATTTAATTATGCATATGCATTTCGTTGGATGAATTATATTTACATTTAATTATTGTACTTTTCTTTCATAAACTTTACATTTTAATATAGACATCATCGAAAAAATTTTCCGAGAAAAAACTGTATAACCTAAAATTTATTACATACTCCAAAAACCATCCATTTCAACGCTTCAAATATTAATTGGTCTCAGTACAATTGACAGATCCATCACAAGAATTCCTACACATAGTTTTGACAGTTCAGATCTATCACACATAACACGAAATTATCACAACTTGGCCGCAATTCCACGTATGTCCAACTTACAAAGAACATTGCTTACACCACATTCAAATTCCATGATACAGATTGTTACTTTATAAACAAGTACTTATGAATAAAAAAACCTTTACAAAACATAAAATGAAATAAAGACAGAAATTTTCAGAGTCGAGTTTACTAAGATCCCATTTTTTATTGTTATAGAATCTTTAACTATTTTCATATTATAATTTTTCAAGTATATTTGAATTCTACGCAGCACTGCTTACTTAATCTTTCCTTTACTTATTTCCTACATTGAAACGGACAAAGTCCTGAGCAGTGATGGCAATTTAAATTATATGAATTAAAGCTCAACCGCAAGGTTTACTTTTGACTGTATATTATGTAGTCAAAATGAATAAGAAAAGTGATTATGTGTCTATAAAAAGCAAATACATCTGATTGGGGAAATTCAATCTCCATTTACATTTATCATTCTAAAAGCTGCCGTGACATTACACGCTGATTAACAGTTTTAAAACAAATTGTAGAAGCACGATCATATACGTAACGTATAAAATTAAGTTATTAATGCTATTTATTTGAGAATATAATACTTTTCAAGATCACAAGTTACTTGTTACTCACCGTTAAAACATTTGCTCGCAATAATCAGGATCTGACCAAGTTCAAATGAAAATAGTTCAGCTAATAGTTCTGCTTCGTATACCACCTGTTAGAGATAAATTTGAAAAATCACAAAGTATCGTATTCATTCCTTTCAAAAATGATTATATTTCATAGGCAGAATATACTTATCTAAATTATCATTTTTACACAGAATTATTCAGGAGCCGTGAAAACAATTCTACACATTTGTATAATTCTGCAATACTTCACTCTTCGTTGTCACTATTTTAATTCACAATCAGATTAATTTCAAAAATTTAATTATGCATGCATTTCGTTGGATGAATTATATTCACATTTAATTATTGTACTTTTCTTTCATAAACTTTACATTTTAATATAGACATCATCGAAAAAATTTTCCGAGAAAAAACTGTATAACCTAAAATTTATTACATACTCCAAAAACCATCCATTTCAATGCTTCAAATATTAATTGGTCTCAGTACAATTGACAGATCCATCACAAGAATTCCTACACATAGTTTTGACAGTTCAGATCTATCACACATAACACGAAATTATCACAACTTGGCCGCAATTCCACGTATGTCCAACTTACAAAGAACATTGCTTACACCACATTCAAATTCCATGATACAGATTGTTACTTTATAAACAAGTACTTATGAATAAAAAACCTTTACAAAACATAAAATGAAATAAAGACAGAAATTTTCAGAGTCGAGTTTACTAAGATCCCATTTTTTATTGTTATAGAATCTTTAACTATTTTCATATTATAATTTTTCAAGTATATTTGAATTCTACGCAGCACTGCTTACTTAATCTTTCCTTTACTTATTTCCTACATTGAAACGGACAAAGTCCGGAGCAGTGATGGCAATTTAAATTATATGAATTAAAGCTCAACCGCAAGGTTTACTTTTGACTGTATATTATGTAGTCAAAATGAATAAGAAAAGTGATTATGTGTCTATAAAAAGCAAATACATCTGATTGGGGAAATTCAATCTCCATTTACATTTATCATTCTAAAAGCTGCCGTGACATTACACGCTGATTAACAGTTTTAAAACAAATTGTAGAAGCACGATCATATACGTAACGTATAAAATTAAGTTATTAATGCTATTTATTTGAGAATATAATACTTTTCAAGATCACAAGTTACATGTTACTCACCGTTAAAACATTTGCTCGCAATAATCAGGATCTGACCAAGTTCAAATGAAAATAGTTCAGCTAATAGTTCTGCTTCGTATACCACCTGTTACAGATAAATTTGAAAAATCACAAAGTATCGTATTCATTCCTTTCAAAAATGATTATATTTCATAGGCAGAATATACTTATTTAAATTATCATTTTTACACAGAATTATTCAGGAGCCGTGAAAACAATTCTAAATACACATTTGTATAATTTTGCAATACTTCACTCTTCGTTGTCACTATTTTAATTCACAATCAGATTAATTTCAAAAATTTAATTATGCATATGCATTTCGTTGGATGAATTATATTTACATTTAATTATTGTACTTTTCTTTCATAAACTTTACATTTTAATATAGACATCATCGAAAAAATTTTCCGAGAAAAAACTGTATAACCTAAAATTTATTACATACTCCAAAAACCATCCATTTCAACGCTTCAAATATTAATTGGTCTCAGTACAATTGACAGATCCATCACAAGAATTCCTACACATAGTTTTGACAGTTCAGATCTATCACACATAACACGAAATTATCACAACTTGGCCGCAATTCCACGTATGTCCAACTTACAAAGAACATTGCTTACACCACATTCAAATTCCATGATACAGATTGTTACTTTATAAACAAGTACTTATGAATAAAAAAACCTTTACAAAACATAAAATGAAATAAAGACAGAAATTTTCAGAGTCGAGTTTACTAAGATCCCATTTTTTATTGTTATAGAATCTTTAACTATTTTCATATTAT
>OU744363.1:24580962-24658681 GCA_916610255.1 Lasioglossum lativentre
ATATACCTGAATATACCAGAATATACCAGAATATACCATAATATACCATAATATACCAGAATATACCAGAACAGGCCATAATATACCAGAATATACCAGAATATACCATAATTTACCAGATTATGCCATAATGTAGCAGAATATATCAGAATATACTATAATATAGCAAAATATGCCAGAATATACCAGAATGTACCAGATTATAAACGAATGTACCTGAATATACCAGAATATACTATAATATACCTGAATATACCAGAATATACAGGAATGTACCAAAATATACCAGAATATACCACAATATACCAGAATATACCAGAATATGCCAAAATATATCAGAATATACTATGATATAGCAAAATAGACCATAATATACCAGAATAGGCGATAATATACTAGAATATACCAGAGAATACCATAATATGCCATACTATACCAGAATATATCAGAATATACTATAATACATCAAAACATACCAGAATATACAATAATATAACAGAATATACCAGAATATACCAGAATATATAAGAATATACCTGAATATACTAGAATATAGAAGAATATAACAGAATATACCAGAATATACCAGAATATGCCAGAATATACCATAATATACCAGAATATGCGATAATATACCAGAATGTACCAGAATATAACATAATATACCACAATATAGCATAATATACCAGAATCTATTATAATATACAAGAATATAGCAGAATATACCAAAACATACCAGAATATACCATAACATACCAGAATATGCATAATATAATAGAATATATCAGAATAAACTAAAATATACAACCATATACCAGAATATACCATAATATACCAGAATATATTATAATATACAAGAATATACCAGAATATACCAGAATATACCATAATATACCAGAATATGGCCTAATGTAGCAGAATATATCAGAATATACTATAATATAGCAAAATATACCAGAATATACCAGAATATAAAATAATATAACAGAATACACCAGAATATGCCATAATATAGCAGAATATATCAGAATATACTATTATATAGCAAAATATAACAGAATATACCATAATATACCAGAATATGCCATAATATACCATAGTATACCAGAATATACCATAATATACCAGAATATACCAGATTATAACAGAATATTCCAGAATATACTAGAATATACTATAATATACCAGAATATACCAGAATATACTATAATATACCAGAATATGCGATAATATACTAGAATATACCAGAGAATACCATAATATGCCATACTATACCAGAATATATCAGAATATACTATAATACAGCAAAATATACCAGAATATACAATAATATACCAGAATATACCAGAATATACCAGAATATACCAGAATATATAAGAATATACCTGAATATACTAGAATATAGAAGAATATAACAGAATATACCAGAATATACCAGAATATGCCATAATATACCATAATATACCATAATATGCCAGAATATGCCATAATGTATCAGAATATATCAGAATATACTATAATATAGAAGAATATAACAGAATATACCATAATATACCAGAATATACCAGATTATAACAGAATATACCAGAATATACAAGAATATACCAGAATATACCAGAATATACCAGAATATGCCATAATATACCAGAATATACCAGAATATACCATGCCATATGGCATATTCATGCCATAATATACCAGAATATATCAGAATATACTATAATATAGCAAAATAGACCAGAATATACCATAATATACCAGAATATGCCATAATATAGCATAATATACTAGAATATATCAGAATAAACTAAAATATACCAGAATATACCAGAATATACCAGAATATACCAGAATATACCAGAATATACCAGAATATACCATAATATACCAGAATATACGAGAATATATAAGAATATACCTGAATATACTAGAATATAGAAGAATATAACAGAATATACCATAATATACCAGAATATACCAGATTATAACAGAATATACCAGAATATACCAGAATATACCAGAATATACCAGAATATGCCATAATATACCAGAATATACCAGAATATACCTGAGTATACCAGAATATACCATAATATACCAGAATATACCAGAATATACCAGAATATGCCATAATATACCAGAATATACCATAATATGCCAGAATATGCCATAATGTAGCAGAATATATCAGAATATACTATAATATAGCAAAATATGCCAGAATATAGCAGAATATATCAGAATATACTATAATATAGCAAAATATACCAGAATATACCATAATATACCAGAATATGCGATAATATACCAGCATATACCTGAGTATACCAGAATATACCATAATATACAAGAATATACCAGAATATACCAGAGTATACCAGAATATACCATAATATACCAGAATATACCAGCATATACCATAATATACCAGAATGTACCATAATATACCAGAATATGCCATAATATACCAGAATATACCATAATTTAACAGATTATGCCATAATGTAGCAGAATATATCAGAATATACTATAATATAGCAAAATATGCCAGAATATAGCAGAATATATCAGAATATACTATAATATAGCAAAATATACCAGAATATACCATAATATACCAGAATATGCGATAATATACCAGAATATGCGATAATATACCATAATATACCTGAGTATACCAGAATATACCATAATATACCAGAATATACCATAATATGCCAGAATATGCCATAATGTAGCAGAATATATCAGAATATACTATAATATAGCAAAATATGCCAGAATATAGCAGAATATATCAGAATATACTATAATATAGCAAAATATACCAGAATATGCCATAATATACCAGCATATACCATAATATGCCAGAATATGAAATAATGTAGCAGAATATATCAGAATATACTATAATATAGCAAAATATGCCAGAATATAGCAGAATATATCAGAATATACTATAATATAGCAAAATATGCCAGAATATAGCAGAATATACCAGAATATACCATAATATACCAGAATGTACCAGAATATACCAGAATATACCATAATATACCAGAATATACCATAATATACCAGAATATGCCATAATATACTGGCATATATCAGAATAAACTAAAATATACCAGAATATACCAGAATATACCTGAATATACCAGAATATACCAGAATATACCAGAATATACCAGAATATACCAGAATATGCCATAATATACCAGAATATATCAGAATATACTATAATATAGCAAGATATACCAGAGTATACCATAATATACCAGAACATTCTATAATATACCAGAATATACCAGAATATACCATAATATACCAGAATATACCAGAATATACCAGAATATACCAGAATATACCAGAATATGCCATAATATACCAGAATATATCAGAATATACTATAATATAGCAAGATATACCAGAATATACCATAATATACCTGAACATTCAATAATATACCAGAATATACCAGAATATATTATAATATACAAGAATATACCAGAATATACCAGAATATACCATAATATAACATAATATACCATAATATAACATAATATACCAGAATATACCATAATATACCAGAATAGGCCATAATATACCAGAATATACCATAATATACCAGATTATGCCATAATGTAGCAGAATATATCAGAATATACTATAATATAGCAAAATATGCCAGAATATACCAGAATGTACCAGATTATAACCGAATGTACCTGAATATACCAGAATATACTATAATATACCTGAATATACCAGAATATACCAGAATATACCAGAATATACCATAATATACCATAATATACCAGAATATACCATAATATACCAGAATATACAATAATATACCAGAATATACCATAATTTACCAGATTATGCCATAATGTAGCAGAATATATCAGAATATACTATAATATAGCAAAATATGCCAGAATATACCAGAATGTACCAGATTATAAACGAATGTACCTGAATATACCAGAATATACTATAATATACCTGAATATACCAGAATATACAGGAATGTACCAAAATATACCAGAATATACCACAATATACCAGAATATACCAGAATATGCCAAAATATATCAGAATATACTATGATATAGCAAAATAGACCATAATATACCAGAATAGGCGATAATATACTAGAATATACCAGAGAATACCATAATATGCCATACTATACCAGAATATATCAGAATATACTATAATACAGCAAAACATACCAGAATATACAATAATATAACAGAATATACCAGAATATACCAGAATATATAAGAATATACCTGAATATACTAGAATATAGAAGAATATAACAGAATATACCAGAATATACCAGAATATGCCAGAATATACCATAATATACCAGAATATGCGATAATATACCAGAATGTACCAGAATATAACATAATATACCATAATATACCAGAATATGGCCTAATGTAGCAGAATATATCAGAATATACTATAATATAGCAAAATATACCAGAATATACCAGAATATAAAATAATATAACAGAATACACCAGAATATGCCATAATATAGCAGAATATATCAGAATATACTATTATATAGCAAAATATAACAGAATATACCATAATATACCAGAATATGCGATAATATACCAGAATATATCAAAGTATACCAGAATATACCATAATATACCAGAATATACCAGATTATAACAGAATATTCCAGAATATACTAGAATATACTATAATATACCAGAATATACCAGAATATACTATAATATACCAGAATATGCGATAATATACTAGAATATACCAGAGAATACCATAATATGCCATACTATACCAGAATATATCAGAATATACTATAATACAGCAAAATATACCAGAATATACAATAATATACCAGAATATACCAGAATATACCAGAATATATAAGAATATACCTGAATATACTAGAATATAGAAGAATATAACAGAATATACCAGAATATACCAGAATATGCCATAATATACCATAATATACCAGAATATACCTGAGTATACCAGAATATACCAGAATATGCCATAGTATACAAGAATATACCAGAATATACCAGAGTATACCAGAATATACCAGAATATGCCATAATATACCAGAATATGCCATAATATACTAGAATATATCAGAATAAACTAAAATATACCAGAATATACCAGAATATGCCATAATATACCAGAATATATCAGAATATACTATAATATACCGAAATATGACAGAATATAGCAGAATATATCAGAATATACTATAATATAGCAAAATATACCAGAATATACCATAATATACCAGAATATGCGATAATATACTAGAATATACCAGAGAATACCATAATATGCCATACTATACCAGAATATATCAGAATATACTATAATACAGCAAAATATACCAGAATATACAATAATATACCAGTATATACCAGAATATACCAGAATATACCATAATATACCAGAATATACCATAATATACTAGAATATGCCATATTATACTAGAATATACCAGAGAATACCATAATATGCCATACAATACCAGAATATATCAGAATAGACTATAATACAGCAAAATATACCAGAATATACAATAATATACCAGAATATACCAGAATATACCAGAATATATAAGAATATACCTGAATATACTAGAATATAGAAGAATATAACAGAATATACCAGAATATACCAGAATATGCCAGAATATACCATAATATAGCAGAATATGCGATAATATACCAGAATATACCTGAGTATACCAGAATATACCAGAATATACCATAATATACCATAATATACCAGAATATACCATAATACACCAGAATATGCTATAATATACCAGAATGTACCAGAATATAACATAATATACCACAATATAGCATAATATACCAGAATCTATTATAATATACAAGAATATACCAGAATATACCAAAACATACCAGAATATACCTTAACATACCAGAATATGCCATAATATAATAGAATATATCAGAATAAACTAAAATATACCACAATATACCAGAATATACCATAATATACCAGAATATATTATAATATACAAGAATATACCAGAATATACCAGAATATACCATAATATACCAGAATATGGCATAATGTAGCAGAATATATCAGAATATACTATAATATAGCAAAATATACCAGAATATACCAGAATATAAAATAATATAACAGAATACACCAGAATATGCCATAATATAGCAGAATATATCAGAATATACTATAATATAGCAAAATATAACAGAATATACCATAATATACCAGAATATGCGATAATATACCAGAATATACCAGAGTATACCAGAATATACCATAATATACCAGAATATACCAGATTATAACAGAATATTCCAGAATATACTAGAATATACTATAATATACCAGAATATACCAGAATATACTATAATATACCAGCATATACCATAATATACCAGAATATGCCATAATATAAAAGAATATATCTGAATAAACTCAAATATAACAGAATATACCAGAATATACCAGAATATACCAGAACATGCCATAATATACCAGAATATATCAGAATATACTATAATATAGCAAAATATACCAGGATATACCATAATATACCACAATATGCCATAATATACCAGAATATACCATAATATGCCAGAATATGAAATAATGTAGCAGAATATATCAGAATATACTATAATATAGCAAAATATGCCAGAATATAGCAGAATATATCAGAATATACTATAATATAGCAAAATATACCGGAATATACCATAATATACCAGAATATGCGATAATATACCAGAATATACCATAATATACCAGAATATACCAGAATATACCAGAATATACCAGAATATACCATAATATGCCAGAATATACCATATTATACCAGAATATGCCAGAATATACTAGATTATATCAGAATAAACTAAAATATACCAGAATATACCAGAATATACCAGAATATACCAGAATATGCCATAATATACCAGAATATACCATAATACACCAGAATATACCATAATATACCAGAATATACCAGAATATACCAGAATATACCATAATATACCAGAATATGCCATAATATAATAGAATATATCTGAATAAACTAAAATATACCAGAATATACCAGAATATACCAGAATATACAGGAATATACCAGAACATGCCATAATATACCAGAATATATCAGAATATACTATAATATAGCAAAATATACCAGAATATACAATAATATACCAGAATATGCCATAATATACCAGAATATACCATAATATGCCAGAATATGCTATAATGTAGCAGAATATATCAGAATATACTATAATATAGCAAAATATGCCAGAATATAGCAGAATATATCAGAATATACTATAATATAGCAAAATATACCAGAATATACCATAATATACCAGAATATGCGATAATATACCAGAATATACCTGAGTATACCAGAATATACCATAATATACAAGAATATACCAGAATATACCAGAGTATACCAGAATATACCATAATATACCAAAATATACCAGAATATACCATAATATACCAGAATGTACCATAATATACCAGAACATTCTATAATATACCAGAATATACCATAATATACCAGAATATATTATAATATACAAGAATATACCAGAATATACCAGAATATACCATAATATACCATAATATACCAGAATATACAATAATATACCAGAATATACCGGAATATACCAGAATATACCTGAGTATACTAGAATATAGAAGAATACAACAGAATATACCATAATATACCAGAATATGCCATAATATACCAGAATATACCATAATATACCAGAATATACCATAATATACCAGAATATACCAGAATATACCAGAATATACCATAATATACCAGAATATGCCATAATATAATAGAATATATCTGAATAAACTAAAATATAACAGAATATACCAGAATATACCAGAATATACCAGAATATGCCATAATATACCAGAATATATCAGAATATACTATAATGTAGCAAAATATACCAGAATATACAATAATATACCAGAATATGCCATAATATACCAGAATATACCATAATATGCAAGAATATGAAATAATGTAGCAGAATATATCAGAATATACTATAATATAGCAAAATATGCCAGAATATAGCAGAATATATCAGAATATACTATAATATAGCAAAATATACCAGAATATACCATAATATACCAGAATATGCGATAATATACCAGAATATACCTGAGTATACCAGAATATACCATAATATACAAGAATATACCAGAATATACCAGAGTATACCAGAATATACCATAATATACCAAAATATACCAGAATATACCATAATATACCAGAATGTACCATAATATACCAGAATATACGATAATATACCAGAATATACCATAATATACCAGAATATATTATAATATACAAGAATATACCAGAATATACCAGAATATACCATAATATACCATAATATACCAGAATATACCAGAATATACCAGAATATACCGGAATATACCAGAATATACCAGAATATACTAGAATATAGAAGAATACAACAGAATATACCATAATATACCAGAATATACCAGATTATAGCAGAATATACCAGAATATACAAGAATATACCAGAATAAACCAGAATATTCCAGAATATACCATAATACACAAGAATATTCCATAATATAACAGAATATGCCATAATATACCAGAATATACCAGAATATGCCATAATATACCAGAATATTTCAGAATATACTATGATATAGCAAAATATACCAGAATATACCAGAATAAACCAGAATATGCCATAATATAGCATAATATACTAGAATATATCAGAATAAACTAAAATATACCAGAATATACCAGAATATACCAGAATATACCAGAATATACCAGAATATGCCATAATATACCAGAATATACCAGAATATGCAATAATATTGCAGAATATTTCAGAATATACTATAATATAGCAAAATATACCAGAATATGCCATAATATAGCATAATATACTAGAATATACCAGAATATTCCAGAATATGCCATAATATACCAGAATATATCAGAATATACTATAATATAGCAAAATATACCAGAATATAACAGAATATACCAGAATATACAAGAATATACCACAATATACCAGAATATACCAGAATATACCATAATACACCAGAATATTCCATAATATAACAGAATATGCCATAGTATACCAGAATATACCAGAATATGCCATAATGTAGCAGAATATATCAGAATATACTATAATATAGCAAAATATGCCAGAATATACCAGAATGTACCAGATTATAACAGAATGTACCATAATATACCAGAATATACTATAATATACAAGAATATACCAGAATATACCAGAATATACCAGAATATACCAGAATATACCAGAATATATTATAATATACCAGAATATACCATAATATACTATAATATACCAGAATATACCAGAATATACTATAATACACCAGAATATACCAGAATATACCAGAATATACAAGAATATACCAGAATATACCAGAATATATAAGAATATACCAGAATATACCAGAATATACCAGAATATACCAGAATATATAAGAATATACCTGAATATACTAGAATATAGAAGAATATAACAGAATATACCATAATATACCAGAATATACCAGAATATACCAGAATATGCCATAATATACCAGAATATATCAGAATAAACTAAAATATACCTGAATATACCAGAATATGCCATAATATACTAGAATATATCAGAATAAACTAAAATAAAGCAAATTTTAAATGTTATCGGCGCATTGGTTCGATCAGTTAACAACTTTAAAAACACTATTTGCAAATTATCACAACATTTTATCTCGACGTTTCGATCTAAATTCAGATCATTTTCAAGAGATTTATAAAAATAAATTTGTGTCTGTAATTGGTACTAATAAAACCGTACCCATATTCAAACACAGCAACACCATTGACCGATACCTAAACCATAAAATCCGTAAACGCCAAAATGACAAATCACGCATCGTTACTATTCTCCACCACCTCCATATAATAGATCCCCGCTCATCCTGGGACATCACTCGTCTATCCAGAGCTGTCCATAAAAAACTGGTAGCTGCACTACAACGCGAATTCAAAACAGCTATAGAAAACTATTGGTCAAATCTTATTTAAAAAATCAATTACCGTAATCCGGATAAATTTTTCTCCAAAATTAATTATATATTCAGGAAGAAAAAAATGACACCCATCTATCAACTCCATATTCCAACAACTGACAACTCTATCTTATCCAGAAGCTCTTGTGATACTTCGAACACCCCCACCTCTAATAACAAGTGTAAGAGTATAGATGTTAAACAGTTATTTTATTACAATAAGAAAGCACACAACTTATATACAATTTGACAAAACAATGAATAAACATTAAATCCTTCAACCGTAATTCCGTAATTCCGTATTAATAATACTTGACGTGTTCGTGTTCGTGTTTCCCGTAAAAGCCAAGCCGCCACGTCAACGCGTCCCTTTATATACTACTCGCTCGGATGTTTTATTTTACGAATCTTCTAGAAGACGTCATGTATTTATTTATTGATTAATTCGAATCGTCATGTATTTATTTATTGATTATTTTTATGTCGCGGTCGCAGTATCGCGACACTCATGCACAAACACAATTCACATATACATACAATAGAAAATATACAAATCCACACATCCTACTCTCGGCCGTCCTAAAAAAAACATATGGCCTCAAATGCCTTTATACAATAGTAAACATACAAATGAAACATACAAATCCACACTTCATCCACACTTTCCTACACTCGGCCGTCCTGAAAAAGGCATATGGCCTCAAATGCCTTCATCACCCTCGCTAACTCCATCACTGTCGTCGCTGGTCTCGACCCATGGTTTCATGTGATCTGCGGATGACGACGTTGCTTTCGGCCCTTCGTGTTCGCCAACCTTGATCAACAAATAGCGATCATTACGCAATACCCGCGTTATCTCGTATGGACCCAAAAACTTTCCCGCCAGCTTCAGCCAGGTTGCGTCCGCTGAATCGCCACTAGATCACCCACCTTATAGACTCTGGCCCTTTTGCGACGTTTATTATATTGTTTACGATTCTCCTGCTGAATACGTTGCAAGCTCTCCCTTGCCTGCAAGCGTATTTCGTCCCGATCGGTCTGACACATACTCGTTAACTCTGCCTCAACCCACTCTTTTACCTGCGGATCATCCTTGAGATGTATTCGTGTGCCAAAAAGCAGAGTGAAAGGAGATACTCCTGTGCTTCGATGCGTAATGGCATTCAGGAATTGTTGCACCGTCGTGAGGTGCTTGTACCATTCTGCAGGATGCGGGGCGGATATTTTTGACAGCAACGGTATTAACGTCCGGTTTACCCGTTCTACCTGCCCGTTTCCTCGCGGTACGCCCGTAACAATGAGGACATGTTCTATTTTTTCGTTGCTACAGTAGTCTTTGAAAGCCTGTGATGTGAATGCCATGCCCCTATCTGAGATAATTCGACGCGGGTTCCCGAAGATTGTTGCCTGTTTCCGCAATCGATCCGTGACTTCCGCAGAATTTGTCGTTTTTGTAGTGTATAGCCACACGAATTTCGTAAAAGCGTCTATTACAACAAAAATGTATTGGTATTTTTTGTTGGTAGACGGAAGCGGGCCGAGGTGATCTACATGATAAGTCTCGAGTGGCCTGTCTCCCTTCTCGATTGCGTGCAGTAGCCCCTCTTGTCGCCCCTTTTTCCGCTCTGCGAGAATGCAGTCCACGCAATTATTGACTACTTTTTCGATTCTTGCCCGCATGCCAGAAAACGAATAATCGCGTCGTATCAGTGCCTCCGTTTTCGCGATAGAGAAATGCCCGTTTTCGTGCGCCTTGCGAGTGACTTGCGTTTGCATCCCCTTCGGTACCACGATGCGTAATTCGCCGTTTGTTTCGCGTAGTAAAAGCCCCCGTTTCATCACGTATCCATCGATTCCCCGTTCGTTTACGCCGTTTCTAATTTTTTGTAAATCGTCGTCGTTTTCCTGAGCTTTACGAATGCGAGCCGTGACGCTATCCTCGCTTTCAATCGCAAGACAAGTTGACATTGGGTTACGACTGAGCGCATCAACATGTTTCATCGAAGTTCCGCGTCGATGTTCAATCGAATACTCAAATTCTTCAAGCAGCAGTGCCCAGCGAGCCACTCGTACACAAAGATATTTTTTCCGCATGGTCAACGCAAATTCCCGACAATCTGTTACTATTTTGAATGGAATACCGAGCAAATAAACTCTAAATTTCTTTAGGGCCCTTACTATTGCTAATACTTCAAGTTCGTAGCTTATATATCGTTGTTCCGCTGTGGTTGTCATTCCACTCGCGTAATACACAGGGTGAAACGCACCGTCCTCGCTATCACGCTGTAAAAGTATCGCTCCGAAACCGTACATAGATGCGTCGGTGTGAAGCTCCGTTTCCCGCTCGGGCCTGTAAATTCGCAAAACTGGCTTTTCGAGCAGAGCTTCCTTGAGTGATTGAAACGCATTTTGCTCTTCTACTCCGAATTTAAATGATACATTGGACTTTAACAATTGCGTTAATGGACGTGCGATCGTGGAATATCCCTGGATAAATTTTCGGAAATATCCAGATAATCCAAGGAAGCTCTGTAATTGTTTACACGTCGTTGGGGTTGGGAAACGAGCCACTGCTTTCGTTTTGTTCTCCGACGGCTGCACCGTGCCTCCTTCCACTATATGTCCGAGGTACTCCACGCGCGTTTTCAAGAAATCGCATTTACCCCAATTTATGACTAGACCGCATTCTGCCGCCTGTTTAAGAACGTCTTTTAATCGTTGCGTAGCACTTTCGTAATTCATTGCAGGAACCACCAAGTCGTCAATGTATGATAAAACGACCTTCTTCCCAATTAGATCTTTAAACGCGACGTTTACGAATCTTTGAAAAACCGCAGGGGAATTGCATAAGCCAAATGGAACTTTTAAAAATTCGTATTGCCCATCAGGTACTATGAAAGACGTATATTTCCGGCTTTCTGGCTCGACCGTAACATGGAAAAAGGCATTTCGTAAATCTAACGTACTGTAGATGACAGCGTCTCGTAAAAAATCTAATTGATCCTCTATTAGTGGAAGGGGGTATCGGGGAATAATCTTCGCGTTTAGCTGTCTATAGTCGACGCATAGGCGAGCGGTTCCGTCTTTCTTTTTAACTAAAACGATCGGACTCGCGTACTCGGAGAGAGAGGGTTGTACAATACCGTCGAGTATCCACTCGTTAATTTGTCGATTAACCCCTTCTCTCTCGGCAGGAGAGAGTCTTCTCGGTCGCTGGTATACCGGTACGTCGTCCCTGACAATAATTTTCATCGTTACCCCGACATCGCGGTTCCCGTCAGGCTTGTATTCGCGAACGGCCGTCTCTATTTCGAGGCGCAGTTTCTCGTCTTTAACATGGGAAAGATCGATCGGATTGTTCTCGTGCTCGTGGCCCACGTGTAAAATTTCGGACGTGACAATCTGCGCGTTTGAACGTTTCGCTAGCACCATTGTGCCGTCTTTTACCGACTACTCCCCGACGTTTATGAAATCATAACCTAACAGCACTCCGTATTTTAAAACTTCGTTTTCCACGACATGTAATGTGGCTTCGCGTATTTCGCCGTCGATTATGATTTCTGCGTTGAACTTCCCGAGAGTTCGATATTCTTGGGAGCCTATTCCGCGAAGTCGCATTTCTTCGTTGGTTAGCGGAGGTGCCCCGATGTCAATATATACGTTTTCGCGAATTAGCGATACGTCGCTGCCCGTATCAAGAACGGCTACCGCGGCGTACCCGTTCACGCGAATATCTTTTCGGAATTTCGTTTCCGCGGATTTCGCGACAGCGAGGACGTTCTTCACGTTTTCATTCTTTGTCGGACAATCGCGCGAAATATGACCATATTCGTTGCAGTGGAAACACTTACGACCTTTATCTTGCACGGGGCATTTGAATGTGGGGTGTCCTCGATCGCCGCAGTTGGTGCATCTCCTCGTTGTCGTTGCCATCGCTGACGTTGCCATCGCTGAGCCGGAATCACCTCTGAACCTCGGCTCTCCTCCCTTGATCGTCGTGTTGGACGTCCTCTGCGTCGGCTCTCCTCCCTTGAACGTCGTGTTGGTTGTCCTCGGCCCAAACTCGATTTTGCCAAAAGCTTCCAGTATATCAGCGTTTGTCTTGAACCTCTGGACGCGTGCCTGGTTCTGGAGGGCGAGATCCGGAATCCCGTCGATGACGCAGTCGATGAATTCGTCCCCGTCTATGGCGATGCGATTGGCCAGGATAACCTTCCGGTGGAAGTAATCAGTGAAGGTTTCTCCTCGGTGCCATGTCCTCTCCTCAAAGCGTCGCCTCTCCTTCAGTTTGTTCGGTCGTCGGTAGAACATGGCCTCCATGTTCTCCAGCAATGTCTCGATCGTCATCGTCATGTGCTCAGGTCGAGAATGGAACCAGTCAAGCACCTTTCCCCGAAGCCTTGATACGATGAGGATTCGACATGCGTCTTCTCGTAGTTCGTAGTTATTACGCAGGAGTCGAAACTGCTTCACCCATGTCTCGAAGGCGCTTCCCGAACCATCGAAATAATTCAAAAGATCTGCAATGGCTGTGATGCTCATCCGGAGAGGTTCACGAGTCGAACCCGTGACTCCTGTGCTCGTTGTAACCGTATTCGTGATCCCAGTGCTCGTTGCCTGCTGACTAAAATTTCCTGGTGCTTGACGCGTCATTTCCAGCTCCCGTCTGGTCAGCTCCGCTTCTCGGATGGCCAACTCCTTTTCTTTCTCTAGGAGTTCGATCCGACGTCTCATCATCTCCATCTCCGTAGCTTGGTTTCTCATCATCTCCATCTCCGTAGCTTGGTTTGTGACGACAGTTGTTGGTTCGTTTCTCGTACTGCCGTCGTTCGAATCGCCATCACCTTCGCTGAAAACGTCGTTCTCCACACCATCCGCGAGCAGTCTTGCGATTAACTCGAATTTCGTTCCGCCAGTAGGAAGAGTTTTCTTTCGCAGAATCTCTTTCAAGCGCGTCATAGTTAGATTTTGCAGGTTTCTGTCCGCCATTTCGTCGCGCACTAAGGATCACGTATTTCACTGACTTTTCACGTTTATTTCACTGTCTCGCGCACTGTTAATATCCGTCGCGCACTCTCTGATCGTTGTGGTTATCCCGGCTGAGCCCCCAATTGTAAGAGAATAGATGTTAAACAGTTATTTTATTACAATAAGAAAGCACACAACTTATATACAATTTGACAAAACAATGAATAAACATTAAATCCTTCAACCGTAATTCCGTAATTCCGTATTAATAATACTTGACGTGTTCGTGTTCGTGTTTCCCGTAAAAGCCAAGCCGCCACGTCAACGCGTCCCTTTATACACTACTCGCTCGGATGTTTTATTTTACGAATCTTCTAGAAGACGTCATGTATTTATTTATTGATTAATTCGAATCGTCATGTATTTATTCATTGATTAAAACACAATTCACATATACATACAATAGAAAATATACAAATCCACACATCCTACACAAGTTCATTTGTTCCTCCCCGTTCGACATCTTAAACATCATGGGCTCCTTCTATGAGTTCATCAACTCCCCCCGTCACCTTAACAACGACACACGCTTAAAAACAATCGTTGACTCTACCTCAGAAGCTCTTATAAGAGAATTCTCTACAAACAGAACCGTCGGAATCACAATCACACAATTTAGCCCTTTCAACAAAGCCTACATTCCTAAAACTCCGGAAAACAGTATACACCCATTCTGCTGCCCCCTCTCATTGCGTTTTACACTTAAAAAGCTCCCAATAAATCCTCCTGTGGCCTTCACGGCATCCCTCCTATTTCTCTTAAACACCTCCCCAACAATATAATTATAGACCTCGCAATTATCTTTAACAACGCTATCAACCATAGTTACTTCCCCATACATTGGAAATGTGCCAAAGTTCTTCCTATCCTTAAGAAAGGAAAAAACCCCACGGATCCCTCCAGATACCGTCCCATTAGCCTGACCCCCAGTTTGAGTAAATTATTTGAAACAGTAATCAATAATGCAATAGTCAAATTCTGCAACTCCACTAACCTAATCCCCGATCACCAATTTGGCTTCAGACACGCCTATTCCACCACGCATGCAATCCACAAACTACTTTCGGACCTAAACAATAAAGTTGGCAATAGCTCCCTAGTTGGAGCAGCGCTCATTGATGTAGAGAAAGCTTTCGATTCAGTTTGGCTTAATGGCTTGTATTACAAACTCCATAAGAAAAAATTCCCCACATGGCTAATCTCCCACATTTGGGACATGACCTCTAACAAAAGTTTCCTTACCTAGAACGGTAAACAATTGTCAACAAACAAATTCGTCATTAAAGAAGGCCTTCAACAAGGCACAGTCAACTCTCCTATTCTCTTCACCATTTTACTCAGCGACCTACCCAAACTTTTTAATTTTAACGAAAATAATAATGATAGCCTATTAGCCTTTGCCGACGACATCATTGTATAAACATCTGCAAACAATGCCGAAACAGTTCAAAAAACACCCTGGCTTCACTAGTAAACAAAATTAACCAATACTGTATAATCTAATAATCAATTTTAAATCGAATAATCAATTTTATTCAGGAAACCACTAGAAAAATTGTGCACAAAAATCAAAGCAGGCAGCAAATAGTTCCAAATAGCAACCACAATTCCGGACTCCAACAATATTGAACCAATACCACATAAACAAAAAGTTAAATACCTTGGAGTGCATATAGACTACCTTCTCCGGGGCAACTGCCACATTGATACGCAACTCGATAAAGCCAACAAAGCTGTTGTAGCTAACAGCCGAATGTTTTTCAATAGACACCTAACAAATAAAACCACGCTTATCGTGTACATGCTACTCATCCGCCCCATAACCACCTCTTCAGCACCCATCCTCTCGAACCTCGACCACACCTCGTATGAAAAAATTAGAAAATTCGAACGCAAATGCCTTCGAGCCTGTCTCCACCTATACAGAACCCAAAGCTGCAACTGGCTACGATACGTAAACAATCAAACGTTCTACAACACTGCCGACATACTGTCCGTCCACCACAAGAAGTCTCTTGGTAGGAGTTTCACATCAAAGGGACAACATACCGTCCGATTGGTCTGAGCGGCAGGGGCTCGAGTCGCGTCACACGCATTATCGGTTCTAGCGAGCTTTTTTTTTCGTAGAAAAAAAACCGAGCTAAAATCGAAATATATTTAAAAAAAAAAAAAGAAAAAACAAATTCAGTTCGAAAAAGAGAATAAAACCAATATCGATCTGCGCGCAATCTTTACAATAGTACAGCTAATACTAGAGTGCGAGAGAGAAGGGAAGCTCCCGCGGCCACCGTCTCCCTCACTCCTTCGCTCGCTTAGGCAGAAGAGAGAAAGCCAATACTAAATTGGTGTTCTCTCCCTCGCACCAACGGCTCCCCGAGAGCGAGCGAGGTCGGAATATTCGCTCGTTCGCCCTCTCTCTCACTCTCGTCGCTCACCAGGTGACGTATGTACCAGTTTCCACGATTACTTAGGTAACACACGCGTTGGAGCCCCTGTTGCGGCTCCGTACTCGTACCGTCGAGTCCCGGGTTCGAATCCCGGCACGGACGAACGAATTTCTGCCGGCTTTTGTAGATTCCCAGGGCGGGAATTTACAAACCGCCGACGGAGCGACGCTCGCAGCCGGCGAACCGGCAGACATTTTATAAGTTCAATTATCTAGACTAATTATCCGAAGACGCTTAGGCTAATCTCGCCGGCAGTGGTTGTCGGCGAAGGTAAGGTCCTCGGATAATGATTAAAATTTTCACTGACACCGACCGCGGTGTTACGTCACCAGAGCGGTGTCGTCAGGGCAAGACAAGATGGCCGACCCGAGGGGAAGAAGACGAACACGAACACCAAGGGGAAGATGGTCGCCGCGGAAAAAGATGGCCGACTCGCCACGTGGACGGGCCTTCCAAGATCAACCGAACCGGGCAGTCACCAATCCAAGATGGCCGGTCCGCCCTACGTCACTCGGGACTTGGAATAATTTCGGAAGAAATCCTTTCAAGACCGCTGTGCCCGACGACACCGAAGATAGCGCACACACACTATACGAACACAGTTAAATAAACGAGAACTATTCTAGGGGACGCATACACTAAAAAATATAAGTACAATATAAATCTAAGATTAAATAGAACTCCAAAACTTATAAACTAACGATTAAATATGAATACTAAGCAGGGATGGACCACCACCGATAGTACGAGTTTGAATTTCAAAAACTCTTGAAATTTAGACACAAGAAACTTCGCGACGATATAAGCTAAGTATAAAATCATTAATATTAATTAAGTAATATAAATAAGAGAATAGTTAGCTATAAAAATAACTAAAATAAAAACTTTTAATTTTCTTTTCTGGGGACAGCCGGAAAAATCCGCGTGGAGGACCACGCCGGATTTTGCTGGAAGAGCAAAATCCTCGAAAGGTAAGTATTTAAATAATTCAATAATTATACAAATAGATTCCTTACGGCACTCTGTCGGCTTCCAAATCCAATTGATTTAAATATATCCAAAAATATGGTCACTATTTAACAAGTCCTTACTCAGAAACTATACGCTGTGTTTAACTCGAAACTCAAACTCGAACTGAGGGTAACGGTTTTAACCTTAGCTAATAGAGCCCTCCTTAGCTCCCTTTACCGCACCCCCCTCTGGTCGTCATTTTCGAATTTGCGTGTTGTTGCGAGCCGTTATTTTTCGTTTACGTGCCTGCCTGCCTCGAAACGCCCGAACGCCCTCCACAGTTGTTCCAGCAACGGACACTAGCTGGGGGGGGGGGGGGATCCATGGAGGCATCACGTTTACAATAAACGAAAATTATCCTAATTATCCAAGTTTGGTCGGTACATCTACAGAGTCGGTTTACCGACGTCTAATGGTAAGTTACCATATATCGATTTATCGACGTCTAGCGGTAAGTTACCATCCCGTTGAATGATAATTCTACTGTCGATAAGTTATCTTTCTTCGAATGATATGTTATCCTGTCATAAAGTCTACATTTACCTCTAGTTTCTGCTAAATTAAATTAATTTAAATTAATAACTAAGATTGCGCGTTTTGATCATATAATATATTGTCACGTCGCCTATATTCTACGCATCCGTCGGAAGGACGGAAGCCTGCGACTCCGGGATTTTACAGGCGAAACGCCGGGCCACGCTCGGCCGCACGATGCGTGGTCCACCCGGGACAAAAGGTATCTCGCAGATTCGGATTTGTCACGAAAGAAGCCGTTAAGGTAATCTACTTTCGGGCGCCAGACACTCGGCAGTGTCACGCAAATTGCGAGATAACGGCACGAGGCGCGAACGACCAATCCGAAACTGCGAGAACCACACGATATTCTGGATGGCTCTAGGATGGGCACAGGATTCTACGTGGACGAAGTACGGAGCATTTCCCGCGGCGCAAAGGTTTCTCGACGGAAATAAGGAACGATAGAATCGGCTGTAACAATTTATTTGTCCGATGGACACGACAGGGCTGCCGGTGAGAGCCGGCAGCGGAAATTTACAAGCCGGCGCGTTTACGATAATTACGCGACAGATTTTCGGTCGCACGCGCTCTTTTATTTCGATCGCGTCGAACCCGGCAGTTGTACAGGATGGAGATGCTACTTTACAAAGCGCTTTTGCCGCGGAATAACTGCCGAATTCCGATGGAATACGCGGTATAATTGCTGGATCGCTCGCGCTTCGCCGTCGGACACGATACGGACCGTTGCGACGTCACACCGGGGAACGTCTCGAAGATAGCGTACAATTTACTCGGAAAATCGGCAACGATACGGCCACCCGCGAGTTCGCGCCCTCGCGTTAACAACCGGCTCGCACGTTAACCGATGGACGACCGTCCTTCCGTTCACGAAATATGGCCGACCACGCGGCACGGAAACGGCGTCGTAATTTCGCGACGCGAATAAGGACCTCGCGAAAACGTTACCGAGCCAACACGAAAAGTTCGTTAAATTACGATAATTATGAAAGCCTGACTGGCGCTTACCAACGGCAACGATAAGTAGGCGGCAGCTGAACGGCGCTCTTTGGTGTTTCGTCCCTCGTCTTTGGCACGCACTTCAAATTTACTTCGATTGTTAAGCAATGTTACAGCGACTAATTCGCGATACGGCTAACGACCCAGTGGCCCACTTTCGGCAGGCGCGGTAACGCGGAAGCGAGGCGTCCCCCTACTCCCTACCCTATTTCTCCCGTTTGAGACTCGCGGGCCTATCGCGCGGTATTTCCTAGCAGGATCGCATCCTGTCGCGCGGGATCCCTGGCTCGCGGATTTTTCTAATCGCATTCGCCGCGTTTCTGATTGTCGCGGCGACGGCTCGTGAAGAGTGGAGTCCTAGCCGCTCCGGTCGTGGACACCTTCTTTTCCGGGCGAGGCAGCGACGGGGTCGAGGAGGTGTTCGTCTCGTGTCCACTGTCCCTCGTCGGTGCCTCCAGGTTCGTCGACCCGGGCTCGGTACTTCCTCCGATGTTTCGGCACGAAATCCTTCCGGAGCCAGTTCCGATAGAGCCTCGTACGGCGAGAAATAGGGGCCGGGCTCCCCTGGAGCCCGGTTTCGGTCCTGTGAAATTCGCGTCGCCCAAGTGGCGCGACGCTCAAAACGCGTTAATACTCGCCCCTGGCAAATCGGCATGCCCAGGGAGAGCGCTCGCAAACGGCCGTTTCGCATCGGCATTGCCAGAGGGCGGCCCGGCCTCTCTTTTTAGGGATCGAGGGACGTTGGCAAAACTTGCCACGTCACAATATAAACAAAATGAAGTTTTATATTAATAAGCATGAATTTAACATGCCATAGCGCATGTTAATTGTACTTATTGTATTTGTACTCAATTTTTAGCGTGCACGCCGACAAGCTGGCCTTCTGGAGACTTGTCTTCTCTCTCTTTCTGTCTGTAGCTGGATCGTTCTGCCAAGCTGCCGCCTCTCTCCTCCTGGGTCCACGGTAACCGTCTTTTCGCAGGACTGGATTGGCCGGTTCTAGCGAGCTATTGGCTACAGCGCTCACACACACTAATCGGATCGTGTGACGAAGAGAGTGAATAGACTCTTCCAAACCGAGTGAGATAATGCGAAGCGAGCGATCCAGTAGCGTAAGGACAGAATCAAATGTATCCTACGACGTTAAACATGCCCGCGCTGAGCCACTCTCAGCATCCAAGAGGAACGTGACTTCACGCATATTCTGTATTAGAAACTTCTAACTCGTTGTCAGTTAAAATTTTAATTTAACGCTACAGATCAGAACAAATGAGAAATATTTTCGAACTACAGCTTTCAATTTTGTCCAATATGTATATGTTCCCTAATACTAAAATTATTAATTTCTTGAAAATGAATAAGTAACGATCATTCGTTTAACACACTTCTATCATACGGAAGAGTAAAAAATAGATACATTGTAGCTGTTCTGCAGATTTATCCTATTTTTAATGGTAATTAAAGTTTAATTTTCGCGGTAGATACAGATACAAAAACCGCTCCAATACTGATCAAACAGACTGCTTTAGCAATTTCGACCAATTTATAACATTTGTAGTAGTTATATGAATTTTATCTAATGTTTGTTGTAACATATTGAAAGACGTGTCAATCCTGAATTATGTGTTACATTAAATATAAATATAACATTAAATGTAATTTAAATGAATTATTGCATTTTTAAAGTACATTTTGAAGTCCACTTAAACGTTAAATATCGACGATAGGTCAGGAAACTTGTATCTTGAAAATAAACAAGTTCTACTACTGTGTAGCGTGTGACGCCAGGAGCTTGGAGGTCGTGAATACGGGAGTGGAAATTGTGGGGAGGGGTGGAGCAAGCGAGAGACCCCCCCCCCCCGGATCCCTCAGCCGTCTCGAGAGACTCCTTGTGGTGGACGGACAGTAGAAATATCCAGATTTAACAATAAACACTGTATTTTAACTGAATGTACATCAAAATAACAATAAAAATGAATAATGCAAGAGAATTAAATGTTGGAGAAAAATGCTACTTTGACGATACTGAGAATTACTTTGATAACGCGCGATACAGCTGATCGTGTGCGAGAGATACTCGATATAAGAGAGATGGCTGCCGTTCTCTGTCTCTTTTATTGGCTCGATCCTTCTGGAATATTCATCACGCGCCATGTTTCCAGGTGAGCATTCGCGAATATTCCAGGAGGATCGAGAGAGAGTCCTGACCAATTGCGCGAGCGTCAGCGTGTCCACGCAATTTCCGAACGTCGCTAATTAGTCGGCCGCTTGGCGGGATCGCGGCGATACTTGGCGGGATCACAATGATATTTGGCGGGATTGCGCGGTGACGTGAATTCAATATGACGCTCGCATGCGCCAATCTTGAACAGCGTGTAACATGATTTTATTTCATTCTGAACCATTGCCTGAAACCACAGACGAGATATAGAATACACCTATCATCCAATGTATTTTGGCGGCCATCATTGCTGGGGTTACGTAGCCCCATTTCCTTGTCACTTCCTATATTACCAACTCGGTTTTGTGGCCCCAGGCAGGGTCTCGTCGGTGCTGCTGGAACTAAAATAGGTTGACAGCACAAACGAGATATACGAATAGGATTCCTATATCTCGTTTGTGCTGACAGCTTTCTTAGGGTACGTCTCCATCTGAGAGTTTGTAGAACCTCTCTTTTTTGAAATAATAACCAACTTTTAAATGTTATAACTAATTTAAAGCACGGCTGTGTTTCCGTTTACGTCCATTCTCAGAATTCGATGAAAATTTGAAAATAGGTTCTGGGTTAGATGAAATTTTGAAAATAGGTTCTTTTTTTACTAAAATAACGATTGCCAGAAGGATTTTTGGCGACTCGAAAAAATTTTTTTTATCATTTCAATGTCGCTCAATACCTTACCGACTTACTGACTTATCGATATTAAATATGTATATTCCGGAAATTAATGTAAAATGTATAGAAAATTTCAATTGTTAAACCAATTAAATAAATATCTACAAAGGGAAGATTATGCGATGAGAATTAATTTGGATTAGGTTAACCCGAAAAGTTTATTTTAAGAGCGAGCGGAAATGACATTAGTTTGAGTTAGGTTAGGGTTAGTTTAGGGTTAGGTTATGCTCTTGATTTTCCCCCCGAGCAGAGAAAGTGGCAGCTGCCCTTGGGCGGCTGCTGCCTAATATCGGGGGGCCCGATAGAAGGACACGTCGTCTCTATGCGGGGGTGGTGCGGTCTAAAATCCTTTATCGAGCCCCTGTGTGGTCACAGCAGTTAATGGCCAGTCGGCGCAGCCTAGCGAATACTAATCGCGTGCAGCGCCGGCTGGCCTTGCGGACCATACGGGGTTACCGCACCATTTCCGCTGAGGCGGCGTGCCTCCTCGCGGGGATGGCTCCCCTTGAGATGGTGGCGGAGAAGTGGGCGTCCCATTACAGGACGGCCTGCTCCATCCGCCGCGGGGAGCTTGACCCGGAGGGGGAAGAGGTCGAAGTGCTTAGGCACCAGGCCCGGTTGGACACGCTGGCCCACTGGCGGCAACAGGTTGTTGCCGCCAACTCGGGCCGGCCTATTGTTCGGGCCCTCCTGCCCATTCTGGGAGAATGGTGCAGGGGGCGGGTAAGGCTCACCTACCGTCTGACGCAGGTGCTCTCCGGCCATGGGTGCTTTGGAGAGTACTTGCGTCGGATTGGCAAGGTAACCGACGACGCAGTGCCATCACTGTGAGGAGGAACGGGACTCGGCGCGGCACACGCTTGAAGAATGTCCGGCGTGGTCGGCGCCGCGCCGAGTCCTGAGAAGGGTGTTGGGAGCGGACCTTTCGCTGCGGGCCATAGTTGATGGCATGGTCGGCAGCGAGAGGTCGTGGAAAGCAATCGCCTCCTTCTGCGAGGACGTTATCTCGCAGAAGGAGGCGGCGGAGAGGGGGCGAGAGGCCGACCCCCTCTCTGCAAGGAGATTGGCCTCTAGGGTTCGTCCCCCTAGAGGCCGGCGGCCCCCGGTGAGGGGTCGTAGGCGTGATGGCGGTGGTGGGACTAGTTAGTTGTTCAACTCCCACCACCGCCATTGGGGGACTGTGAAGTCCCCCCAGGGGTTGGCCGGCTGGCGGGTGGGCTGGGTGCCTGTTTGCATCCTGCCTGCCCGCTCGGCCGGCTTCACCCCAAATTAGGGGTGTACTGGGGGGTGGGATTGGGTTGGGGTTCGTGGGGGGGGAGCGCTTGCTCCTCTCCCCCTTCTTCTTCTTCTTTCTTCCTTCTTTTAGCGCGCGCGGAGACCTCCTCCCTCGGCCGGGCGGGGCCCCTTCGGGCTCGCCCCTCCGAGCGAGGAAGGGGGTCTCCGGGGGTCGCGGGCGGCCAGAGCTGGGGCTCTGGTCGTCCAGCCGAGCGACCCTTGGGATAGGGGACGCTGTGTGGGTGGCCCGCACTTATGTGACCTATTTTCAAAATTTCATCGAATTCTGAGAATGGACGTAAACGGAAACATCGCCTAAAGCACTAAATAAAAGTAAAATAAGTAAAGAAAATTATTTAAAATCAAAAAATGAATACCATTAGTTGTCAAATTTGCTCATATGGTGTGAAGTGTAAATGTGGCGCGAGTGGGAATGAGTGTACAGTATTTCATCGATAATTGTCCAAACCACGGGTCCGGCCAGGGACAATTATGTGCGAGGGAAACTATTCTTTGACTTGTGCCCAACGTAGAAATGTAATGGGAACCTCGAGAGGCCTCGGTCGCCGAGAAATGTAAACATAATACGGGTCGGGTATATCGGTGTGAGACCACTACTAATCCGATGGCAAAACTTCTTTATTTTGCATTATTTTTTTATGGGAATTTCACCATCATATTCGTGGAATTTTTCTAATGAAAATGGTACCAAATATGATATAATTCCGATGATATTTACGTGTGTAGTGGACCATGGGAGTTGATGGGACAAGTTGCCTCACCGTGGTTAGTATCATTTTAATCAGAAAAATGCCACAAATATATTGGTGAAAGTCTCATACAAAAATAAGTAATAATAAAAAAGTTTTTTATTGGGATTACATTGTGAGGACGCCGCGCCGCGGGCCTTTGAACTGTGCCGGCGACTGCGACTCTCCGCGTCTCTTTCTTTCCCATACGCTGTGTTTCCGTGCGCACGAGCCTCCTATCGTCCATTACACACCATTATCATCAGAATTATATCATTTTTGGTATCAATTTCATTAGAAAAATATCAAGAATATTTTGGCGAAAGTTCCATAAAAAAATAATGAAAAATAAAGAAGTTTTGTCATCGGATTAGTAGTGGTTTCTTGGTCTCACACCGATATACCCGACCCGTATCATGTTACACTTCTCGGCGGCATCGGCCTCTCGAGTTTTATGGTCCCTCGTGGGGTATACCCCGCAGGAGTGGGGATAGTTCAGGGACATTTGTGTGCGAGACATTTGGGACATTTATCGATGATATACTGTAGTTAAAAATTCTGAAAAAATTCTGACACATACTAGGTATCATTTTCAGATTTTTCCGTTGCAAATTCTGGTTGTAAAACGCGAAAAACACGAAATGATCGAAAAAAATGAAGATTTCATATAGAAATCGAAAGAGCACTACTACAGATTTAATTTAGAAATGAGATATTATCATAAGTATTTGCTCACTTTTTTTCAAATCCCTGAGTATGGTGCGTCATAGTTGAAAAAAATAAAAACCACTTTTTTCAGCGTTTTTCCTAAGTTATACCTCTTTTCTCTGAATTTAAAAAAATATATTATGTAATATTAAACAATCCTACGTTCAGAGAAATATTTTCCAGACTTTAAAACTTTCGTAATACAAAAAGAGAAAATAATACATGTCGTTACATTCGAATATTTGGAAGATACTTTCAAGGGCGCCGGTTGGTGCAGCGGCTATAGTCTCGGACTGCGGAACCGCTGATGACTTTTTGGACCATGTTCGAATCCTGCCCGGGTCAATCTGTTTTTTTTGTTTATCAGATGTTTTTTCAATTCCTTTCAGAAAAAATTGTTGGATTTGGGTCCAACGTTTTTTTCAATTTTTCGGAAACCGTGTGTTTTACGAAAAAAAGTAAAACGATATAAAATACGCAGCCTGTCCAGATCAACAGGTTTTGTTGAACATTTTTTTGGACGGGGTAAATATATAGTTTAGAAGATTTTCGAGAAAAACGATTTTATGAACCTTAAATTAATTATTTTAATGTTTAATCCAGTTGGGGCACGTTTTCCCGGTATCCGATCGAGCTCAAACTTTGCACAGACTTTGTTTGAATTAAGGAAAAAATTCTTATCGATCGAAAATTTGAAATATAAGATATAATTTTGATATCGGCGCCAGGTTCGATCAATTTTAGAAAACAACAAATATGCAATTCAAATAATAGAATTTCTCAACGTTTCGATCCTTATGTGGATCATTATCAAGAGACCATAATTTTGCGTCTGAAAAAGAACAATAACCATAAAATATTGAAAAACCAAACATTATAACAGTAAGCAATAAAGCACAGCCTATAAGATTACCAAGAGATTAGTAAACCGGAAAACAAAATTAAATACATACTTGCTGTGGTAGAAAAGAACAAAAACTATTAAACACATATTGTGAGTTACAATTCAAACAACCTAACCCATAGCTGGCAGAATTGTAACTGAAGCATGAAAACATGTTAGCCCAAGGAGACAAAACAGAAATGTCTTGGATATAGAAGACCTATACTGATTGGTCGATCAATATCGATAAATGGTGGTAAGCAATACGTATTGGCGGCAAGATTTGAAACACCAATGTAACTAGAACCGTTTAGTTTAAATACAACAACATATAAACTAGTTAAAAATCGTGAAATAAAACGAGAAAAAATATTTTGAGAAAAACCACAAAAATAGGAAATTATAAAGGCAGAATCCAATGTTAATTTGGAAAAAACCCATCATAAACATTACTGTCTCAGTAATGCCGCGTAGTAGTCATGAATTTTAGGTGTCTCATATCTGAGATTTACGCTTTGGTTTTTAATCATATGGATAGTTTCCAAAAATAACCTACGAAAATTATTAGATTCCCTATCAATAATCTTAACATTGTTAAAATCAAAACGGTGGTCAAACTCTAACGAATGCTTTGTTAAAGCAGTATGTTGTGTAGGAGAAAGAAAAATGTTTCGTTTATGTTCTGTTACACGTGTGTCCAAATGCCTGCTTGTCTGTCCAATATACGTTGTATTACAATCCATACAGGGTATCTCATAAACAACGTTACAGTTTTTTGTTATCGGTATTTTATCCTTGATAGGAGGGAACCATTGTTTTAAGTAAAATGGTATGCTAAAAATAGTGTGAATGCCTACCCTCCTAAATATCCTTTGAATATCGAATGAAATGTTGTTAACAAATGGAATAACCGCCGTACTCCTAAAATTGATCGGACCAGTTTTTTAAATTTTTTCCTCTTTTAGTTGAGCGATTAAAAGAGGGTTGTAAATTTGAAAAATCCTTTCCTTGATGATATTCTCAACTAAAGAAGTAGGGAAATTATTAACATTTAATACTTTTTTTATAAGATCTAGATTTTCAGGTCGAAATTCAGGATTAGCTAGCAGTATAGCACGGTCTATTAGACCTTTGACAAGACCTATTTTGTGCTGTAAGGGGTGAGCTGAATAAAAATTTATATATCTGCCAGTCCATGTAGGTTTATGATACCAATTCGTAATGAGGGATGTATCTGCTCTAATTATTCGAATATCAAGGAAGCTTAAGCAAGAATTAGCTTCCAGTTCAAATGTGAATTGAAGTCTATTATGAAAATTGTTAAAAGTATTAAGTAGAGTGTCAATTTGATCGGTTTTAATGCAAGTTAGAATATCGTCCACATAACGTTTATAGAACATCAAATTGAAAGGTAATTTGGCAATAGACGAGTTTTCCAACTCCTCCATTACCAAATTAGCAATCACAGGTGATATAGGAGAACCCATAGCTGTACCGAAAATCTGTTTGAAAAAGGTTCCATTAAAGGAAAAAACATTCGCTTCCAACACAAACTTTATAGCTTCGATAAATTCATTCTTTTGAATAGAAGTATGATCTTTAATTTCGTCCCATCTATGGTCAATCACTTGTAAGGCAAGTTCTATTGGAACATTAGTAAATAAAGCAGTGACGTCTAATGAGATCAACTGCATGTCCATAGGTATAGTAATAGATCTAAGTTCCTTTACCAACTGCCAGCTGTCAACAGTATGAAAGCTTGTTTTACCAACAATCTTAGCAAGGATTGTTGCAAAAAACTTTGAAAGTTTGTAAGTGGGTCCACCTATAGATGAGACTATGATTCTCCACGCAAGTTGTTGTTTATGCGTTTTTGGTAAAGCGTAAGCTCTAGGTGTATTGGAATATTTTCGCTCTTGTAATTACTAATAAGGGTCACAAACATAAACAAACATTCAATCACCATGTAAGCTTGTTTATATCAACGAATGTTATTAGTAGTTTGACTACCGCCTAGAATACAGTTTCGTAATATCCAATCTTAGTAACGGTTTCCTTTATTTCGATCGACAATGTTGAATAATTCAAATTGATGTTATTGGCGCACGGGTACGATCATTAGTTACTAATTAAGCAATTTTGCAAATTGTTACATCAACTAGTTTTCGACGTTTCGGTCTGAAATTTAGACCATCTTCAAGAATAACTTAGTGTAATTGCGTCTGTGAACAATTAATGTTATCACTTAAACATCATCAGGTTTATAAGCCCAATGTAGGAACAGAAAACTAAAAAGAAAAAGAATGACCAAGAATTCAATGTATAGAACTCACTTGCTTAAATACAAATTTTCAAAATATATTTCCAAGTGTTGTTAAAACCATGTTGGTTCCATGCCGGTGACAGGTGAACTAAGTAAGCAATGAAGTTACATATCTTACTATTGAATAAGAGAGCACAGATCAATCTATTGGCCAATCGATTGGCCAATCTATAATAGGCGGCAATTACGAACTTTATGAACCGTTTAACACATCATAGTTGTTAAGATACCAAAACAAAATATGTTGGTAATGAGATAATTGACATTCGATTTGCTTTTGTTATAATTCATAGGATCTATTTGTTGGAAAAAATTGATTCATCATAAAACATTACCGATTCAGTAATGTCGCGTAGTATTCATGTAAATTAGGTGTTTCATACCTAAGGTTTACGCTTCGATGTTTAATCATGTGAATCGTTTCCAATAAAATCCTACGGTGTAGATTTGTTTCTTTATCAACAATTTTAATATTTTCATAATCAAAAGCATGATCAAATTCCAACGAATGTCGCGTCAAAGCAGTATGTTGTGTTGGTGGTAAAAAGATGTTATGTTTGTGTTCTCTGATTCTATTATCTAAATGTCTACCTGTTTGTCCAATGTAAGATTGGTTACAACCCTTGCAAGGTATAGAATATACCACATTACAAGTTTTTAAAAAAGGTACTTTATCTTTGATTTTAGGAAGTAAATCTTTAAGGTAATGTGGTATCTTATAGATCGTGTGCATACCAACTTTCCTGAAAATTCTTTTTATGTGATTAGAAATGCCCTCAACGTACGGGATGACTACTGTGTTTTTTCTATTAATTGGGCCAGTTTTTGAAATTCTCTGTTCTTTTTCTTTTTGTACAGACCAAGGATGGTAAATTTCAATGACTCGTTTCTTGATAATATTAGAAACAAGTGTACCTGGGTAACCGTTACGTTTTAAAGCATTAATAACTAAAGACAGATTGTCAGACCGAAATTCCGGATCTGCTAAAAGAATTGCACGATCAATCAGGCCTTTTATTAGACCTATTTTATGTTGCATAGGGTGGTAAGAGTAGTAATTAACATATCTACAAGACCAACTCGATTTGTGGAACCAATTAGTTTTAAATTTGTTCTCTGTCCTTATTACAGAGGTGTCAAGAAAACTTAACCTTGAATTAACTTCAACTTCATGAGTGAATTGAAGTCTGGGATGAAAATCATTGAAAGTGTCCAACAATATCTGCAACTGTTCAGGCTTAATGCAAGTGAAAATATCGTCGACATATCTTTTATAATAGAATAATTGAAACGGTAGTTTAGAAATAGAAACTTTTTCTAATTCCTCCATTACCAGATTTGCAATGACAGGTGAAATGGGAGAACCCATTGCAGTACCAAATATCTGTTTGTAGTAGACATCATTAAAACTGAAAACGTTAGACTCCAATATAAATTTGACAGCAAGTAAAAATTCATTACAATTTATAGTGGTGTATTCTTTTATCTCATCCCAACGTTTTTCCAAAACCTGTAATGCTAGATCAATTGGAATATTAGTGAATAGCGCAGTCACATCTAGGGAAACTAATCTAATGGATTCATCAGGAATCACCTTATTCCTAATTTCCTTGACAAAGGTCCAACTGTCAACAGTATGATAACTTGTTTTCCCTACTATATTGGATAAAATGTTAGTAAAGAACTTAGATAGTTTATAGGTGGGCCCACCTATTGATGAAACTATAATGCGCCACGATAGGTTTTGTTTATGAGTTTTAGGTAACGCATAAGCTTTGGGTATGAGAGCGTTATAAGTTTTCAGTCTTCTTCCAGTACTTGCTTCCATTTGGTCTTTTTTAACTAATTCTGTTATGATGGAATTGACTTTTCTTTCAAACGTACTGGTGTATTGAAATCTACTAACAATGTAAGTGTCTGTATCATTTAACATGTTTAGGACTTCCCTGTTATATGTTTCTTTATCAACTAACACAGTTGTATTGCCTTTATCAGACTTCAGCAATATCAGATTATCATTATTTTCTAAAAATTGTGTTACTTCTTTTATATCGGATTTTGACAACAATTTATTATGTGTATTGTATGGATGTGTAGTGAAATTTAATATTTTATTAATCAATCTAATTCTGGTTTGAGATTGTATATTATTATGATCTGTGACTTTCATTAGACCTGTTTCAATAGCTGCAATGAATTGAGGAGATGAAATGTATTTTTTTGAGACATCAAGTGCATGTTTGGGTCCCAATTTTAGTACATTTTTCACATTGTCAGGAACATCTATGTTAGTTAAATTTTTGAACCATAAATTGTTGTTAACATCCAAAAGACTATTATTATTATTGTTATCTGTGCTAGAAAGTCTAATGAAAGTCACAGATCATAATAATATACAATCTCAAACCAGAATTAGATTGATTAATAAAATATTAAATTTCAGTTCAATATCAAATTTAGTTTCCCAATTACACTAAGTTATTCTTGAAGATGGTCTAAATTTCAGACCGAAACGTCGAAAACTAGTTGATGTAACAATTTGCAAAATTGCTTAATTAGTAACTAATGATCGTACCCGTGCGCCAATAATATCAATTTGAATTATCCAATCTTAGTGTTCACCATATACACGTACTGCTTCCCTTATAATTCTATGACATTCACCATAAATCAGAACCATTTCCACTTTCTCCGCTATCGTATAACGCATTTTTGAAAATTGAACACTAAGATTGGATATTACGAAACTGTATTCTAGGCGGTAGTCAAACTACTAATAACATTCGTTGATATAAACGAGCTTACATGGTGATTGAATGTTTGTTTATGTTCTGTAACCCTTATTAGTAATTACAAGAGTGATATGCCAACAACTACGGAAGATACAAAAGTGTTCGAAGTGTGGTTTGAGATAATCAGTTTTCTCTTGCAGTTGACCTTGAGTGACCTTGAATGACCTTCACAATAGGCCATTGTATTCCTCTTGAAACACTCTATCAGAATGTAAGCAAAAAATATACTGTTCCGTTTAAAAAATCAGAGTTGACCTTTATATCACCTTGACGCCTCCACCTACAGAAAAATTGGTAATACCAGATTATGAGCCCCCCAATACCAAGTAAGTTTGGTCTAATGCATTTTCTCCTATCTTCAAAAACAAGCGAGTTATTCAGGTGACCTGTTTAAAATGCCCCACCCTGTATATCAATATATTATTTCTTTCCTTGACACTGTCTCTACTTTCTGAATCCTACAACAGTTAATATGAATAAGTTTTAAGATAAAAATAGCGTTAAATAGGTAATTCTATTTTCTACGACGATAATTATTTTGTTTGCTATCAATAAATAATAGTTTATTCATATAAATCGAAAAAGCATTTATTCAGCTTTAAAATGATTATAGAAACAGGAAGCATTATACTTAAACAGAGGTGGACGGCGGTTTAGTATAGTGACAACGCCGGAGGTGGTGGGTGTTAGGGGCGTATGATGAAGGAGCAGAGGGGTAATACGAAACCGAAAGAATTTTTTTGAGGAAATGAACGGTTACTGAGATATTCGCAAAAAAATAGTACAGCTACTTACGTAAATATTTTCGAAAATATTGATTTTAGATAAAAAAGTTTGAAACAAAAAATGAAGCACATAAAAAGCTCTACAAAAAAGGTTATACACATATTTTACGTAAACCTATTATGTTGGCTGTTATGGCCCAAAATAATTTCATAAAACATTTCAAAAAACAATCGAAAATAGCAGTTTTCGGAGCATCAGAACCGGTTTCAAATCTGCCTAAACTATTCTCGCCGTGATAATTGTATCGGTAAAGCAAGAAACGACATCAAAATGATAAAAAAACCTTTCTCGAGCCGCCCAAAAACCCCCCCGCAATCATTACTAAATTTTGCACATAGCCATATTTTGCATTGAAATAAATGGTTCCCAAAACGATTTTTGGTGACTCGAAAAAAAATTTCTCATCATTTTAGTGTCATTTTCTACCTTACCGGGATTACGTTTAATTAAAATTAAGGTAAGACCTCGGTACCCCCCACCCCTCCTTTCGACAGATAACACACGTCATATGTTTTGACATGCTGAACACAAAATGTAATTGTCATTTTTGGCACAAATGAATAGTTTGCTAGATATTCGTGAAAAACTGCAGCTACCATACAATGAATTTTGTATATACGTGCACGTCCGTGCTGTGCGTATGCGTGTGCATGATGCGACCGCTCGTCAATTCTGAGCATGCACGACTTCGGAGTCCATTAACAACAACTTCAGTTTTGGGTCATAACAGCCAAAATAATAGGTTTACGTAAAAAATGTATATATTTTTTGCTGTAGAGTTTTTTATGAGCCTCATTTTTTGTTTGAAACTTTTTTCTCTAAAATCAATATTTTCGAAAATATTTACGTAAGTAGCAGTACTAGTTTTTTGCGAATATCTCGGTAACCGTTCATTACCTCAAAAAAATTCTTTCGGTTTCGTATTACCCCCCTCACCCCTCACCATACGCCCCTAACACCCACCACCTACGGCGTTGTCACTATACTAAACTTCTGCCCAGAGGTGAAATATTCAGGTAGAATTAACCATGTATTGACTGAATCGACTCGTTTCGTTTACTTTTCCATAATTGTGACTGTAACATGGAAAATAGCAGAAATACGCGTTGTGCATTACACGGCAGTAACAATAAATTGGCAACCATGCGACAAATATTTTCGGATGTGATTTGGCAACTGCGCCTTCGATATCTGAAATTCGACATAATTCTTAAACTCATCACTATAAATCGTAGAGGGCATACCGAAACCTCTGGTTTTTTGAACAGTCTATATTTCAGAACGTGAGACACGAAGTCCTATAAGATGATAGGTCTATTCTGTACAGGGTGGGGAAAAATGATTGGTCATCCTTTTGGTAGATGATAGAACGCAAAATTAATTTTCAAGGTCATTTTTAAGGTCAAATTTTTTTATTGGATTAGTCGATTTTACTCGTCGAGCTGAACAAAAGTCTCAAAGGGACCATATGTCGGAAATCAAAATTTCATAGAGAAATCTTCGTTTTAAATTTTTTTTCCGCAAATTTAAAAAATATCGATTTTCATGAAGTCAGAAAAATCATGTTCTAAATATCCTGATCATGATTAGGGAAAATTACCCCCCAAAACTTGGGGCGTGCAGTGGCTTAAGTGGATGAGGCCGCGGCTACGATCTCGTGGTCCCGGGTTTGAATCCCGCCGTCACCTCTGAGGTTTTTCTCAAGTGATACAAAACTGTGGCCGCCCGTGTGGTTCGGAACCCACATTAATAAACAGTAGGTCCAAGCCTGAGAAAGATCCTTAGCCACTCAAAGTCTTAACCACTTGCCATGTAATATCGAATGGGACTCGTAATAAAAATCTTAAACGGAATTTACCCCCCAAACTGACCCTGAAAAATTTGTTTTCGCGGTAAAAAATCTGCTTAATCTACTCTTAACGCTACCCAGGAACAACGAAGTGGGCGTGGTAGAATTTTGTTCCCTTCGGGGTATATTGTTATCCAGTAACATTTCAACGGCTATTGATTCCTTAAAGTAAAATGAGAAACTCTTTCGGTCGAAGCAACGAGTATCATCAGGATAGTGGTTTTTACGAATCGTCATGACCGATCTCCGAATCATCAGATCAGAAGAGATCACAGATTGAACGATAAGCTAACCCAGCGCTCGGATTTATTTACTCGCGGCGGCCGAGAATCGAAGGCTACGCCTCCTCGACCCGGTCGCGCATCTCGATCCCCGTAGCGATCCTAGTGCTCGGAGCTGCTCAGGCCTTTGTTATGGTATGGTATCGGATCCGAGGGGGTGTGGCCTCTACAGTAGTGATTCGGATCCACTGTCGAGCCGTTCTCTCTATTTGAGAGATGTCACACATCTAAAGCCTCTAGCTCCACCTCCTCGTGGTGGATCCTGGGACACACTTCGGTGTGTGCTAACAGAGCCAGGCGTACGGGCGCACACTGCATGTCGCGTTTTACTGCGCCTTCTGCGCAGTAAGACAGTGTCCTACCCGTAGTGTGTCCTAGGCGACAAGTTGTTCGTCCAGGGCCCCATACCGTAAACCGGGTTGCCGGAACGGGGGGCTTGCCGTACTCGACCGGTCTGCGAGGAGAATAAACCTCTATAAAACAGTCTTCAACTTCAAGTTTTGGTGCGCGGTGAGGAAGCACCCCCGGTTTAAACGCCGTGGGTGGGCTGATGGATGCGTCGGTCTTTAGCGCACTATCTCCGGGGTACCTGCCCGCCCCCCCGGAATATGCAGGACTTACCTCGGTAAGGAGGTTCTGCTGGGGCGGACCACGTTCCTACCACGCTTGTGGGAATTTTATGGATTTCAGTAAAATTTTTGGGGAACGGTGGGGACGGGCGCGGGTAGGCGCGGCGGGGCCGAGCGGGGGGGAGGCGGGCAGCGAAGCTACGGGAGGGGAGAAATCCCCTACCGCTGGTGGAGCTGTTGAGGTTGCTGGCGGCTCGGGCGACCGAGACGACAGCAACCTGGGGATGGACTATGAAACGGCGCCGCCGGCGCCTCCGCGGAGTGGGGCGGCTTCTCCGCCCTCTCCGTTCGCGTTTTCCCCGGCGGGTAGTCCGCCGGGTATGGACTGGGGGGAATTTGCGACTGGGCGGTCGGGCGCACAGTCCCCAATCCCGGGGGCGCAGAGGGTCAGCACGCCTCGCAGTTCAGCCGCGAATCGAGGGCGGCCTCTGTGAAGGAGTTGAAGGAGCTCGGCGTCTGCAAGGACGTCGTCCTTGTACCAGCTCCTCACACAGGTCCAGGACATGTGCGATGCGGTCAACAGTGTGTATTTGGTATCGCGCGGTCGCAAGGCGGACCTTAAGTCCGGCCTGAGAAGGGCCGGTAAGTTATGCCGACGCGATCCAGCGCGCGAGGGCCCAAATCAGCCTCACTGATCAGGGCATCGAGGTCTTGGCCGTGGCGGCGACCCAGACCGGCGCGCTGATGCTGAAAATTCGGGGGAAGGATGCCCCCGAAATGGCAGCATCGCTGGCGTGCCGGATGGGTTCCTTGTTGACCGGTATTGGCTACCGGGTCAATCGGCCAACGAAGAGGGCGGACCTTCGCCTCAGGGGACTTTTTTTTTTTTTATTGTTTTAAGTGCAGGGTGTTAAAATGTATTTACGCACTACCACCCGGGACCATCGCAACCCCGGGCCAGGGGACTGGATCAGTCCGTTACTGAGGCGGACGTCCGCACCTCCCTCGCGCGCGTGGGGGGGTGTGAGGAGGCCGCGATCCGGGTTGGGGGCATCCAGCGCGCGGGCTGCAGCCAGAAGGGGGTGGGGACCGTGTCGGTCCAGCTCCCCCTGACTGCGGCGAGGAAAGCAGCGGGGGCGGGCCGACTGACCATCGGGTGGTCCTCGGCCCGCGTTGAGGTGCTGGAGCAGCGGCCGCTTCAGTCCTTCCGATGCCTTAGGCGGGGGCATGTGTGGGCCGAGGGCCCCCACAACCCGGAGGCGGACCGGAGCGGTCGCTGCTACCGGTGCGGGGATGAGGGGCACAGGGCCCTGGTGCCCTCTTTGCGGGGACCTTGGTAAGCCCGCCCAGCATCGCTCGGGATCTCGGGCTTGCCCAATGTTCCGCCCGAGGGGCGGAAAGTTCGGCGAGCGGGCGAAAAGCGATGCGACGGCGGCTAAGGTCGTCGCTGAGGGAGGGCCGTCACCCATGGAGGTGACGTCCACGGGGGAGATGGGGCCGCCCAAGCAGGCAGCTCCCAAGAAGAAGAGAAAGAAACCCCCCACGACCGATCCGGCTTAGCCGGATCGCCGGAGGGGGACGTGGGTGTGGTCTTTTCCACGCCCACCGGGAGGGGATCACTCCGGAGGGTTTGAGCTGTGGCTCCCCTCTTAACGGACTGATCCTTACCGGGAATGGGCGACGTCATCCCTCCGTCCCTTGGCGTGACGGACGTAGGAATGGCGTCACCATGGACTGACCGGGTGAGTGGCCTGTACCACTCTTCCATCGGGCGGTCCCGAGGGAAGGGGGGGCTCGGCGCAATCCGTCGCTCGGCCCCAAGTTAGCTTGGTTAGGGGAAGCTTCCCTTCCCCCCGAGTGTGCTCAAACGGGAGGGGGCGGGTACGGTTGCATACCATTGGTGATCCCGGCCTCTCCCCATTAAGCCCAGGGACGGATTAGTGTGGGTTTAGTTGGTATGCTCGGCCTTCAGCCGAGAGAGCCCAACATAACCCTCCCCTCCTCTCAGGCGAGGACGGGGGGGTATCCATAAGGAGGATTTCCCCACACTTAAAAAAAAAAAAGGCCTATGTTATGGTATCCGTCTGAGCAGCTCCGAACACTAGGATCGCTACGGGGAGCGAGACGCGCGGCCGGGTCGAGGAGACGTTTTAGCCTTCGAATCTCGGCCGCCGCGAGTAAATAAATCCGAGCGCTGCCTTAAAGCAACAGTCATTTGTCTCGGAGAGGAATAATATATCGTTCTATAAGAGATTCGTTGCTTGTGCTTAAGAAGCTTTCCATCCATATCCAGATCTTTTTCGTGATTAATGCCGCTGATCTTCAATCAATTTTCCGTGTAAAATTTAAAAAAAACTGTTTTAATTCTCAACCAAATTTTTTCTAAGAATAACGTTGCTGTAGCATGCCTCAACGTGGTGGCCGTGGTAGTCGTGATCGAGCGCTTCGGGATGGGCGTGACCAACGTCTGATGCTTCGAGCAATTGATCATGCTCATGGTAATTATACACGAGCACGAGCTCTTTATGCTAGTTGGTTGCGACGCCAAGTTGATGGCAGACCATTACGTCCAGGGTCCGTGCCTGATCGTTGAGAATTTCAACGACTCGATGAACGATTTCATGATCGGGAGCACATAAATTTTGCAGGTTCTGGCTACCGTAGGGCAGGTCGCCCTCGTATGGCTTGGAGAATTGATGAACGTGTGATCGCTCTAGCTCGAACTTATCCTGTCATAGGATCACGACGCATAGGCGCGCGATTAGGGTTCGATCATAAAACAGTCTTGCGCATTCTCCGTGAGGAAGGGCTACGACCCTACAAAGTGCAGATAGTGCATGAGTTACGACCTGGTGATCGCACAGCTCATCTTCATTTTTATCGGTGGATGCTTCGCAAGATCCGAAGATATCGGGACTTTGTGAAACATTTAGTATTCACTGATGAATCCAGTTTTTCCACCACTTCCATTTTGAACCGACAAAATGTTCGCATCTGGTGCAGACGCAATCCACACGCAATGGTCCAAAGCGTTCAGCGGGGTCGTGTTTCAGTCAATGTTTGGGCAGGGATACTCGGGAATGATTATATGGCACCTGTGTTTCTCTCAAACCGATTATCAAGCGTTGAGTATTTGCGGTTTCTACGTCATACGCTCCTGAATCGACTGCGACGTATGGTTCCGAAGCATACCCGTAATCGAATTTTTTTATGCATGACGGTGCTCCACCGCATTTCGGCATGTTTTTGGAACTCGATGGATCGGTCGTAATCCTACGCCACACTTATGGCCCGCCCGTTCACCTGACCTGAACCCTTTGGACTTTTATTTCTGGGGAGCTCTGAAAGCCATTGTTTATGGGTCAGACAGGGCTTTAAGGACGGCTCAGGATTTACGAGATCACATTGAAGAGGCAGTTGCTACTTTAGAACGAAATCAAGCTGTGCTCCGTAGAGTGCGAGATAATTTTGTGGAGAGTCTCCAATCTTGCATTGATAACGGTGGTGGTCACATTGAAGCTGGCAAACAGACACAACTGCTCAGAGCTATTGGGGCCATTGGGTCAGTTCTGTTTGTTCGTAGGCAGCGTCGACGACGATAAAGTGAGAGGCAAGGGGAACTCACTGTTAATCAAGTCACCCGGAAGTGAGAGGCAAGGGGAACTCACTGTTAATCAAGTCACACCGAAGTGAGAAGCGAGGGGAACTCACTATAATCAAGTTACCCCGAAGGGAACAGAAATCTACCATGTCCACTTCGTTGTTCCTGGGTAGCGCTAAGAGAAGGTTAAGCAGATTTTTTACCAAGAAAACAAATTTTTCAGGGTCAGATTTGGGGGGTAATTTTCGCTAATCATGATCAGGATATTTAGAACATGATTTTAAGAACTTTATAAGCATCAGATTTATTTTCTGACTTCATGAAAATCGATATTTTTGAAATTTGAGGCAAAAAAATTTCAAACGAAGATTTCTCTATGAAATATTGATTTCCGGCATATGGTCCCTTTGAGACTTTTGCCCATCTCGATGAGTAGAATCGACTAAGCCAATAAAAAAATTTGACGTTGAAAATGACCTTGAAAATTAATTTTTCGGCACCATGTTTATAATGCAATGTTGGCGATCTCGACGAGTTCTATCACCTCCCAAAAGGATGACCAATCATTTTTCCCCACCCTGTACTTTACATTACTTTATCTTATTCCTATCTGTAACAAAGAGAAACGACATTAAAGTTTATTCTGTCCCTGATGTCAATTCCCTTGTACAAATTTAATAAACTGGTTCACTTCTTTATTCTATCTGTTGCGCTTGTTTGCGTGTTGTTATACATCCGTAATCGATACACTAAAACAAAGAAAAATAAAATTTTTGGTAATTATATAGAAAAGGTCTGCCTACTCCGATTTTGATGAAATTTTAATATGTTATGCAGCAACACATTTTGAACAACTTTTTCCTCCAATATAGGGGGGTCGCTTTTAGTTTTTGAGATAGTTGCAAAAAACAATCGCGAATACTGTATTGAATTTTTCGTATTCCTGCATCTAACCCAGACCTTTTTTTTTACCTTTTTTTTAAACATTTTTTTACTTGAAATGCTTCAAGTCGCAACCCCCCCTCCCCATTGCCGGAGATGGGGGTGGCCAATGTGGGGCTGTCCGACTAAAACCCCATGGCCGTCCCTAGACATTTGTCGCGGGGGGATCACGGATCGCGTTAGCATACAACATGACCCCCTTGCTCGTCCACGCAGGCCAAGCAAGGAAGTCCCCGCCCGAGACCTAGTTCCAGATAATTAATTAGAGATACTTGAACTTAGGAAGTTTCTGCCGGCTTCGCCGGCTGCGAGCTTAGCTGGCTGGCCGACGAATCGCTGCGTCGGCTGTTTGATTCCCAATGCTGCCTGTTTGGGATTGACTGAGTGCGCCAGCAACGTCAATCTCGTTACGGGCAATTGGCTGGGAAGAACGAGATCTGTGATCGATCGTCGGATCGCTGCGTCATTGGCTGTCACCGTCGAGATCACTATCGATCGATTACCGACCGCGGAGCGCGACCCGGATTGGCTGAGCGCGCTGGAGGCCCACCAATCACGCGTTCGACGGTGACGTCGAACGGCCGGCTGATCTATCGATCACAGATCGATCGTTCAGTTCTCTAGCCAACTAGTTAAAAGGGAACAATGTTATCTGAAGTGTTAATTGAGCGTCTAGGCGTAGGTACGTTATCGTTCTCGTTAAGTATCTTGTTTATTTCTACAACCACGTTTTCTATCATACAGTCTTGTACATATTCTTGTTATCCGACGAACCCGGTTCGGGAAAATAAAGCTTGTTCGTTCAGTTCGGCTAAGAATCTCTTTCCAGTCCTGAATCCAGATCTAGTCTCTAACATTTGGTCCTTCGAGCCGGATTCAGTGCTGCAGTCTGCTGAAAGTGAACCGTTATTTTATTCGAATCGCTTAGTGCTGTGACCTCGTGGAAAAAATGGCTGACCTTATTGACAATCAACGGCTTACCGCTCAACGTCTTTCCCGCGTACTCACGAACCTTAAGAAGAGGGGAAAGGCCAACATTTCATTGGGAATGCTGCAGGCTGCCCGCGACACCGTCGAACGGTTGTGGAAGGAATACCTCCAGGGTGATGCGGAAATTAGAGCAGCCGCTAGAAAGGACGTAAAGATAAGCGAAAGTCAGTACATCAAGGATGATGAATACAGCGAAATTGAATCAAATTATGTGGAGCATTCCGGATCGCTCCGCGACATGATCGCTGAATACGAGGCTGTTTCGGCCGTTAGAAAACCGGCGAATTCAAACGCAACGGGCGTTGAGACGAACCCGCAGAGGTCACGAGCCGTGTTGCCAAAAATGGCTCTCCCCACTTTTGAGGGCAACTACAAGGACTGGCCATCGTTTCGGGATTTGTTTACCTCGCTCATCATTAACGACTCGTCCTTGTCTTCTGTAGAGCGCCTTCATTATTTGAAAACGTGCATGAAGGGGAGCGCCGCGTCTCTTTTGAAAAATATAAGGACGACGTCAGAAAACTTCCAAGTCGCTTGGGATAAGCTGGAAGGTCGCTTCAACAATCGACGGCTTCTTGTACAAGCGCAAATTAGAGCACTCGCTTCTTTAACTCCGGTACATAAGGAATCCGCTACTGAGATGAAGCGACTGTACGATGAGACGTTCGACGCGATCGATGCGCTCGATAATCTGGATCGAACCGTCACAAGCGCCGTCGACTGGATCGTGGAACTGACAGTGGACCGATTCGATCGCCAGTCGAAGCGTGAGTGGGAAGATTCTGTGAGGCTCTCCAAGGAACTTCCCATCATCGAACAACTCCGCACGTTTATGGAGGGTCGCATACATACGTGTGAGGCGCTGGAGTCTCCACAGTCTCATGAACTCGAAGAGCCGTCCGAGTACAAGAAGTCTGCAGCCAAGGTCTTCAAGGTACACCAGGTATCCAAGGCAAACTCCTCGGCGAAGGCCTCCTCGGCGAGTGCATGCTGCCTTTGTCAGGGGAAGCACTTTATCTTATTCTGCAGCCGATATCAGGAGAAGACCCCCTTAGAGCGGAAAGAGACGGCACGAGCGAAGAACCTATGTTTCAACTGCCTGGGGAAACATGCTGCGAGTGATTGCAAGTCGGCTAAGAGGTGTCAGAAGTGCCAAGGGAAACACCATACGACCCTTCACGATGCTGCCCCTCAAACCAAGGAGCCTGCCTCTACGGGAGCCGTCGTCCAACACGTGTCTTCGCAACGCTGGAAGGCTTCTTCGGTGCTTCTCAGCACAGCGCGTGTTATGGTTTCAGATCCGCGAGGACAAGTCTGCCAGGCTCGTGCACTCATCGACCCAGGCAGTGAGGTCTCGCTACTCTCTGAGGCTCTTGCTCAGCGGCTCGGGGTCAAGAGGAGTCAAGCTCGGGTTCCACTTCTGGGGGTCGGAGGTGCCAAGGCTCAATTCACTAGAGGAAAGACTACCCTGGTTATCACTCCTCAGGGCAACGGAGAAATGCAATTTCAAGTTCCGGTGTTCATCATACTGGAACTATCTTGTTACAGGCCGCGCAATTTACCTGCTGTGGGGGAGTGGCCTCATGTGCTCGGCTTGAAGCTCGCTGATCCGGTGTACCACCTTCCCGATCCAGTGGACATCCTTCTGGGAGCAGACTCCTACAATTTAATCCTTCGAGAGGGAGTCAAGCGGGGGCCGCCACGTACTCCGGTCGCTCAGGAGACCGCTCTCGGATGGATTCTTACCGGGGGAGTGGACTCGGAGAGGAACGGCGAATCCGCAGGAAGATCCGGAGTTCCTGCCCACCACTGCAATATAGACCGGGAATTAATAGAATTACTGACCAGGTTTTGGGAGCAGGAGGAATTGGAGGCGCCGATCCCGTACACAATCGACGAACAACGAGCTGAAGAGCACTTCGTCAGCACTCACCTTCGGCGTCCTGATGGAAGATTTATGGTACGGCTACCATTCAGCAGCGAACCAGAACTGGGGGATTCCCGGCGCATCGCTGTTCGAACGCTGGAGTCCTTAAACACCAGGTTTCGGCGCTCCGTCGAATTTCAGCGAGCGTACAAGGAATTTCTGGAAAAATACGAGGGTTTGGGTCACATGACCCCTACGCAGGGTCCTAGCTCGAACGGGGAGTACTACCTCCCGCATCACGGAGTCCTACGAGAGGCCAGCAGCTCAACAAAATTGAGGGTGGTCTTCAACGGGTCCATGCCATCGTCCAACGGAAGGTCCATCAACGACTTCCTACTGCGGGGTCCAAATCTGCTCCCGAATCTGGCGGACGTGCTTCTGAAGTGGCGTCGGTACAACATTGTCTTCTCGGCAGACATCGAGAAGATGTACCGACAAATACTCGTTCATCCGGAAGATCGAAGATGGCAACGCATCGTGTGGAAACCTGAGGCAGATCAACACATCGTCAACTACGAGTTGAATACCGTAACGTACGGTTTAGTGTGTTCTCCTTACTTGGCCATAAGATGTCTGCATCAGCTCGCCACGGTGGAGGAGCAGAGGTACCCACTTGGATCTCGCAACGTTTATATGGATGACGTTCTAACTGGAGCAGACACTATCCCGGAAGCCAAGCACAAGCTGCAGGAACTACGAGAGGTCCTCATGGCGGGCGGATTCCCGCTTCGCAAGTGGGCATCCAACGCAAGGGGTCTTCTGGACGGACTGTCCAACGAAGAGCTGAAAGGAAGCATCGAGTGGGATTCTCTGACGCTGCACTGCGTATTAGGTATAAAATGGTTACCTACCACTGATTGCTTTCAGATAACAGCTGCTACGTCACCCCTGAAGTCCGGATTTACCAAGCGGGCCGTGCTCAGCGGGACAGCTCAGCTATTTGATCCACTCGGCTGGCTGGCTCCCGTCACAATCGTCGCCAAGGTACTAATACAATCGCTGTGGCTCCTGAAGGTCGATTGGGACACACCTCTGCCGGAAAAGGAAGACGCTGTGTGGCAGCAGTTTCAGCAGCAGCTCTCTTCTTTGCAGGCCATTCGGGTACCTCGGTGGATCGGAACCAGGTCGTCCACGCAGCCGCTGGAAATCCATGGATTTGCCGATGCCTCGGAGCGCGCCTATGCTGCCGTAGTATATTCTCGCACCACGGAGTCAAATGGAGCGGCAACCGTCTCGCTGATTGTGGCAAAGTCCAAGGTGGCACCATTGAAGCGGGTTTCACTGCCCAGACTCGAGCTCTGCGCAGCCTTCCTGCTGGCCAGGCTCGTCGACCACGTAACGAAAGCTCTCAACTGGCAAGATGTCGGGCTACACTTGTGGTCAGATTCTTCGGTGGCTCTGAGTTGGATCCAGGGACATCCGTCTCGCTTGCCGACCTACGTCGCGAACAGGGTCGCTGAGATCCAACGGATACTGCCGCATGCTCAGTGGCACCACGTGAGGAGCTCGGAAAATCCGGCTGACTGCGCTTCCCGGGGTCTATCTCCAGCAGAGTTGCCGGCTTTCAAGCTGTGGTGGCGAGGGCCCGAGTGGCTCTCAGCGCCAGGACATCATCCGGCAGCGATAATCGAGGAGGCGGTCCACGAGCCCGCAGCGGAAGAGATGGAAGTCCATCACGTGATCAGAGCACCAGAGAGCACATCATGCCCCCTGATCGCGCGGTTCTCTAACCTAACCCGTCTTTTCAGAGTTCTGGCGTGGTGCAGGCGCTGGGTCCCTGGGAAAAAAAGAGTTGAAGGGTACATCACCACCTCCGAGATCAACGAGGTAAAACTCACCCTTCTACGACTGGAGCAGGCAGCAGCCTTCGCTGAAGACATCCAGAATCTCCGGAAGGGTCGACCTACGGCAGGAAAAAGTCGACTGGCCAAACTTTGTCCATTCATCGACAAGGATGGGGTGCTGCGAGTCGGAGGCCGTGTACAGGCCGCCAATCTGGCCTACGAGAGAGCACACCAAGCCATACTGCCGGATGAGTCCCCGCTGGCTAGGTTATGGGTCGACGCTGCCCATAAACGATGCCTTCACGGGGGAACACAGTTAACAGTTGCCACACTGCGCCAGGAGTGTTGGATTCTTAGAGGTCGTCCACTGGTAAAGAATTGTATCCATCGGTGCACAGTTTGTATAAGCTGGAAAGGGCAAACTGTCCAACCAAAAATGGGAATTCTCCCGTCAGCACGTATAACTCCAAGTCGTCCCTTTTTCAGGTCTGGAATAGATTATGCAGGACCTATACATCTTCGATCCGGTCGGGGTCGTGGTCAGCGCAACTCGAAGGGATATATCGCTGTGTTTATCTGTCTTGTTACTAAGGCGGTTCACTTGGAGGCTGTGTCAGATGCTTCCACCGAGACATTCATAGCTGCGCTAAGAAGATTCATATCTCGGAGAGGGAAGTGCGCAGAATTATACAGCGATTGTGGCCGCAACTTTGTAGGCGCAAACAACGAGCTGCGAGCTCTACTACAACAATCCCTAGGTCAAGGGAGCGGGCCATTTGCTGCAGCCTCCAAGGAAGGTATTGCCTGGAAGATCAATCCTCCGTCGGCTCCACACTTTGGAGGGATCTGGGAAGCTGCCGTAAAATCGGTGAAACATCACCTGCGCAGGATAATTGGCGAGCAGAAGCTATCCTTCGAGGAACTGACCACGCTCCTGACAGGTATCGAGGCTTGCCTAAATTCCAGGCCGCTACAACCGCTGTCCGACGACCCTGAGGATCCGGCAGCCCTGACTCCGGGGCATTTCTTGATCGGGGAACCGCTTCTAGCAATTCCAGAGCCCAGCCTCGAGGAGCTGCCAGTCTCCCGGTTATCTAGGTGGCAATTGGTGCAACAGATGCAGCAGCACTTTTGGAAACGCTGGTCTCGGGAGTATCTAAACACGCTGCAAACTAGAGGAAAGTGGAGGAAAGACAAAAGTTCAATAAAGGCAGGCTTTCTTTGTCTAATAAAAAGCGAAGAATTGCCACCAACTCAATGGCCGCTGGCTCGCGTCGTTTACATACACCCGGGCCCAGACGGCACTACTCGAGTCGTGACTGTACGCACCTCCACTGCTACATTTCTTCGACCGGTGCACAAACTAATTCCCTTGTTGTCGCCTGACAACGAGGAGACGGAGACTGGAAGGGCTCACGAGGCTGGACACTCAAGCGATCCCACGTCGCAATAACTGCATCTAATGGAACGTGATCGATCACCGTGATTATTCTCGTTCCATGTAGCATACCCAGTAATAACTCATTACATTTACACTCACCGTTGCATCACTCTGTTCATCTCACTGTACATATTCTTCATCACTTCATTATCACGTTAACACGCACTACGACGCGTCACTCTTTGTTCTAGATACTACGCAGAATGTTGCTGGCCCATTCACCTCTACCATTCATCGGTATTGCTCGCCCACTGATTGGCACGTGGGTTTCAATTTCGTCATTGGCCGACGAGGCGGGCGGAATGTTTGGGATTGGCTGAGTGCGCCAGCAACGTCAATCTCGTTACGGGCAATTGGCTGGGAAGAACGAGATCTGTGATCGATCGTCGGATCGCTGCGTCATTGGCTGTCACCGTCGAGATCACTATCGATCGATTATCGACCGCGGAGCGCGACCCGGATTGGCTGAGCGCGCTGGAGGCCCACCAATCATGCGTTCGACGGTGACATCGAACGGCCGGCTGATCTATCGATCACAGATCGATCGTTCAGTTCTCTAGCCAACTAGTTAAAAGGGAACAACGTTATCTGAAGTGTTAATTGAGCGTCTAGGTGACCGATTTGCACTTTTCTCTACTTTGTAAATGGTCTTAAATCTCCGGTATAAGCGTAGTTACGTTATCGTTCTCGTTAAGTATCTTGTTTATTTCTACAACCACGTTTTCTATCATACAGTCTTGTACATATTCTTGTTATCCGACGAACCCGGTTCGGGAAAATAAAGCTTGTTCGTTCAGTTCGGCTAAGAATCTCTTTCCAGTCCTGAATCCAGATCTAGTCTCTAACACTGCCAAACAAACAGATACTTTCTGTTGTTTTTCTACAATTTTTTTATCCCTTGAGATAAGTGGTCCAACAGGGTAGCTTGTATTTGAGGATTTAGTTTTGGGGGCTCCATTGTTACGCAATTCTCCGGTATCGGATACTTCCGATTACTTCCTCGTTAACTCTTTCTTCTCTTCTTCCGGAAGCCCCTGCCTGAGAATATCTGCCCATCTAATGGCAATATCATCGAGGATTGGAAATGCAATTGTCCTTGCTGGATCCAAACGCTTTCCTATAGCTTCCAGTAATTCAGGAGCCAGTGATTGTTTCTCCGGACCCTGTAGCTGAGGTTCCTGAATGACCTCCGCAGGTCTAATCTCCTCTACAGCTGGCTGATCCTGTAAGATTTCTGGTCCTTGTAAAGAACCAGAATCCGCATGTCTTGTTGATAGTAAATTTTCCAAAGGAAATAGAAGTCTCTTGTTAAATATTGTAAAACGAACAAAACGCTGTAATAAAGTTTACATATATATAAGCCTATTATGTGCAAAAACTTATTGTACCCTATTTTGAATTGTATTATTGGAAAAAATATATAACATTTATTTTAACCTTATTAATTATTAAATATATAACACCTCTTCGTTTTATAAAAATAATGACTTTAAAATATAAATTATTTAAAATTAGTATGTTCTTTAATTCATGTTACACGTTTTAATTTCTTTTCTATATTCTCTAATTTTAGTTTTCTTTAATCCCTCCTCCTAGAATTTTTTCAGACTACAGATTTATTAATTATTTGAAATTGTACATAAACATGAAATATGTAACTACCAATTGCATAAAATCAAAAAGTGTAGAAGATTTCTACTTTCTATTTCACTTTTAATCATTTAACAACGTTCATTACAATATTTGGGACATAATTCGTATCGCGAGTGTCATACGTTATTATAGGACAAAGGGTTAACTATCACTTTTCTATTTTCAACTTGTCAGATATATGTAAGCCTGTAAGCAATCTGTAAACATATTTCATACTTGGCGGTACAGAGTATGCGCAGAAATGCCACCAATCAAATTTAGGCGTAAATTTTACCCTGCCTCCTCCTCAATCCTGAACACCCCCCTTGCCACTGATGCTAGCTCATGCTCCATCCCTATATTCCTATACAGGGTGTCCCAAAATGTCTTCAACATCGGGAAATGGGAGGTTCCTGGGGTCATTTCAAGCGCCATTTTCCTTTTGCAAAATGTTGTCCGAGGCTTCGTTTGGGAGTTATTAACGAAAAACACGGACCAATGTTGTCGGTACGCCGCGATGTAGTAAGAAGTAGCAGTTTCTCGATTATGTCCCGATTTCGATGAGTTTTGGATATGTTGTTAAGACAATGATTCTGAACAACATTTCCCTTTAGACTTTTTGCCTCGAGGCTTTAGTTTACGAGATATTTGTAAAAACAGTACCGAAAGCTAAGGGTTGTACGGTCAGGTCAACGAACTGTACAGCGGATGGTAGATAGCATGTATACGACAATCACATGTTTCTGTTTTCCTGCAGATTTATACGCAGAATCGATGGGTTACTGTTCGAAAACGTCGTCCGTCCTTTCACCCAGCAAGAGGTAGAAATGTCAGGTCGGCGTGGCGTTTTAGGGTCCCTATTGTCCTATGCCTCCCTTAAGAAACTTTCTAAAAGAAAGACGGACGACGTTTTCGAACAGTAACCCATCGACATTGCGTACAAATCTGCAGGAAAACCGAAACATGTGATTGTCGTATACCTGCTATCTACCATCCGCTGTACAGTTCGTTGACCTGACCGTACAACCCTTAGCTTTCGGTACTGTCGTACACCTGAAGACATCTGTGCAGTTCGTCACCGAATGACCCAGTGACAGTGACACACATTTCGAAGCATTTTCAATTACAAGTTTTTACAAATATCTCGTAAACCAAAGACGCGAGGCAAAAAGTCTAAAGGGAAATGTTGTTCAGAATCATTGTCTTAACAACATATCCAAAGCTCATCGAAATCGGGACATAATCGAGAAACTGCTACTTCTTACTACATCGCGGCGTACCGACAACACTATCTTCCCCCCCGGCTCACCGCGCAGACCGTGCCACAGAGCGACAGGGAGCGCTCTCATTGGTCCGTGTTTTTCGTTAATAACTCCCAAACGAAGCCTCGGACAACATTTTGCAAAAGGAAAATGGCGCTTGAAATGACCCCAGGAACCTCCCATTTCCCGATGTTGAAGACATTTTGGGACACCCTGTATATCCATGGTCCGCGCCGGGATTCGAACCCGGGTCTTGGCGGTGAGAGCAGAGTACCACAACAGGTGCTCCATACTCGTACGTTACATACTAAAGTCAAAAACTTGTATACACTGTACAAGATCTTAGTGAGAGCGAGAGAGAAAGAGATCGGCGGGATACTGCTTTCTCTCTCATTCTCGATAAGCGTTTGGAGCGAGCGAGAGAGTAATAGTCTTAATTGCCTTTCTCTCTCGGACCGAAGTAGACACACGAGCGAGGGAGATAGATGCTCCAGTAGCATACTCTCTCTCTCGCACTTTAGTAATCATTAACTTTATTCCAATTTAGAGTTTGTAGGAGAACGAGGGGACTCAGAGGGGTGCGGTTTCCACAAACGGCATCCTCGGCCCTCCCTCCTTCGATCCAATCTTGTAGATTTTCGAGTGGAGTTTGTAGGCGAACCAGGGATCGTAGAGGGGTGCGAGCGGGCTAGCTGGCATCCCTGGCCCCCCCTCTTGCAGATTCCGCTTGGAAATTTTAAAATTAATTCTAGACACCTGTTGTGGGTATTCGTTCGAGAGGGCTCGGCGAGCTGAGTCCGCTCATAAAGTTTCAGCCCTCTAGGACAATATTTAATAAATTTATTTTTAGTTACTTGAAAACACTCGGTGTGGGTACTCGTTCGAGAGCGCTTCTCGAGACGAGTGTACACACCGAGTTTCAGCCCTCTAGGTTGACATTTAGGAGTTAAATTTTATTTCGAGTCAGATACCCCCCTTGTGGGTATTCATTCGAGAGGGCTTGGCGAGAGGAAACCACCCACCAAGTTTCAGCCCTCGAGGGCAAAATTTTGTTTAAAAAAGTGGTTTTTCGTACTATACCCCCCGAGTGGGTGTTCTATCAAGAGGGCTCGCCGCGAGCGTTCCTCTCGTCGAATTATAGTTCGATCAAACTATTTTTAAGATTTTTGTTTTTCTTCTTTTCGTCTTCCTTGTAAAGCATGCGAGTGTTACAAGTTGGAAATCATATAGTTAAATAAATTGAGGCTAATTTCCCGAAAAAAGAAAAAAAAAAAAAGGCCCGTGATCCCCCGCGTTGGGTAGTCGGTGAATCACCCCCACGTGGATTTCAGGGGTGGTGCCAGCACCAATGCCCCGGAGGCGGATCTCGGCTCTCCGCATGGGGGTGTTCACCACCACCCCGGCCCCTCGAGCGCGCCCGCATGCGCTCCGCCAGGAGGGCGGCCTTCCCCCGATTGCCCTCCCCGCGGACCCGCATCATGAGGGCCCCGGTTTGGGCTCGGGCGAAAGTGAGGCCATGGGTGATGCCGACGTCCTCCGAACGGACGCCGGCAATCACCTTCTCCATGGCAGAGGTGTACGTCGTCTCTCCCCCCCGTCTTCCCTTTGGGAGGGGGAGCTCCCTGCCCCTTAAGGGGACCCTTCCATTTACGTGGCTCGTCTGCAGCGGGGGCGCCCGGGGCCACTAGGCCCTGAGGAGTGGAGGCAAGCCCCCATGGTCTGGTCCCACGCGGCCGGACTAGACGTGGGCCCCGCTGGGCCCACCGCCTCCTTCCCCCTCCCCTTCTTTCTCCTTTCCCGGCGACCTTGGCGGCCCCTGTCCGCGACGAGACGCCCACGATGAGGTCCGCCGCGTCAGGGGGGACCTCCCTGTCTCCATGGGGGAGGAGAGCCGCCAAAATGCGGCCCTCCAACTCGCGGAGCCTGTCAGCGACGATGTACGTCGTCCAACGAAAGGCTCTTCCCACCGCGGTGGCATTCGCGGCCCTCCCCCCGTCGGGATCGCGCTCGAGGCCAGGATCGCGATCGCTCTCCCACCTCTCACGCGCGGGTAGCCGATCTTCAGCAGCCGGAAAAGGCCGCGACTGTCGGCCGACCCTCTCCTCCCGCCTCACGGCGGAGCGGGAGGACGCCCCTCCTGCAACGGTCGTGGGGGGGGGGGGTCAATCGCAGCCTCGCGAGACCGCCCATTGGCGGCCCCTTGTACTTTTCGAGGAGCGCATCGCGGTTACGGGCCACACGCCTAAAGGCCGCTTCCAGCATGCTCACCGTGCCGTGGAGCTCTTCGATGTCCTTCTCGGCGGTCACGTCGGGCGGGTCCGCCGCCAATAGCGCGCGCGTCGCGAGCTGGAAGCCCGCGGCGCGGATCTTCCTCGCAGCGACCCGGAGGTCCGTGATAAGGGAGCCCTTTAATCCCTTGCGGACGGTGGACACCCTGTCCCGGAGCTGCTCCACCAGCTCATAGTTGCCGGCAGTCCGGCAACGCGGAGTAAGATCCTCCGCCGAAGCCAGACACTCCCGCGACGAACGGGAGAAACTCACCTCTGGCGGGGGATCCAAGACATCCTTCGGAGGCGACAGATGCCCCCCACCCTAGCCTGAGAAGCGGGCAGGGTCTCCAATGGACCCCCGGATCGCTTCTTCTCCCCGCGCCCAAGGACGATGTGGAGGACATCGAACGCAAGAACAGATTGTCCAGGTCGTTGCCCCCCATGCCGACACTATCCCGACTCCCAATGGAGCTCCTTCTCGACCGGCTCCGCGTCACCACAGACGGAATCGGTGATGCCGCATCCGCTCGCGATGTCGCTTCGCCAGCTCCCACGCCCGCGCTATCGTCGACCCGGGTTCCCAGGTCAACGGCCGCCCAGGGCATCACCCGAGAGGAGGAGATTCCCTCCCCCGCCGCGGTACCACCCCTCTCCCCACTTCGCGTGGCCGAGCGCACCTTCTTTTTTTTTTTTAATGCGGGGAAATGCATTACACATACTCCAGCCCCCGGGGGAAAACCGGGGTTATGTGGGACTACCATCGGGGAGGGGGGCACTGAAGGCGCGCCCGTCCCCGAAGGCTACCCACTAAAACCCCACACCCGCCTAATCTAAATGGGAAGTACCTGGATCACGCGAGTACTCAACAGGACACTTCCCAGCTATCATACAACCCGGGGGGAGGTGTTTGCCTCCCCCACTACCTACACTATAAGACCCCGGGCGGAGGGACCCGGCCGGTCCGGGTGACTCGAAGGTGCCCGCTCCGGCCAGGGCAGAAAGACGCCGACACCAGTAAGGAAGGGTCGTCGAAGGCGCGATCCGGCACGCCCCGACCCACCCCATCCCACCCATCCCACGGCCCCCAGAGCTCGTTGCCCGTCAAGCGGGACAGACTCTCTTTCTCCCTATCCTCTTTCCCTTTCCAGGTCAGTCCTTTCCTTGGTCCTTTCCTGTTCTATTCCTTGTGTAAAATCCTTTTATTCCTCTTTTATCACCTTTACTATTCACTTTATAGTCTACTTGTGTACCGTCCAAGCTTTAAACCTCTACTCACGAGGTGTCTGGTTCCCCTCCAGTCCTCCCCCGTGCAAATACCAGGGTGTCATCTGCTATGCAGGGGGAAAGACTACCCGCAGTACCGCATCATACCCTAGGTTCCACAGGAGTGGCCCGAAGACCGACCCCTGTGGAACCCCGCGGTACGTCTCCCTCTGATGTACAACATCACACCGGTCGGTGTACACCACCCCTCTGATGCGGAGGTAGTCCCGAACGACTTCCCGGAGATAGAGGGGGAAACGGAAATATACCAGTGCCCCCTTTATCTCCTTCCAGGGCAGGGCGTTGAAGGCGTTGGTGATGTTTAACGACACAGCGATCACCACCCTGCCCCGAGCGACAGCCGACTCCCGGAGGAGGCGCGGGCGCTCCAGCGCATCTAACCCAGACCTAACCCAGCGCATCTAGCGTGGAGCGCCCCCTCCGGAAACCAAACTGGCTGTCGCTGAGGCCGGGACCACCCCGCGACAGGTGCTCGAGGAGGCGGGCAGCTACTATTCTTTCGAACAGCTTGCCCGCCTCGTCGAGCAAACACACCGGCCGGTAAGCAGAGGCAGACTCTGCGGGCTTACCCTCCTTGGGCGGCTGCCCATGTCGGGAAACCTCCAGATTCGCGTCGCGAATACCTTCGTCGAAGTCGGGCCCTCGATGAAATATGTGGGTTTGACTATCGACAGCCGCTGGCGTTTCGAAGATCACTTTGACCTCATGGCCCCCTGGCTAGAGAGGACGGCAGCCGCCCTCGTGCGGCTGTTGCCCAATATCGGGGGGCCGGAGTTACGGATCCGCCGCCTCTATACGGAAGTGGTACGGTCTATTGCCCTATATGGGGCCCCCGTGTGGCACCGCTCACTCGAGGCCAGTCGGCGCAGTATCGCACATCTCGAATGAGTGCGGCGCCGGCTGGTCCTGCGGGCCATACGGGGTACCGTACCATCTCCACGGCGGTGGCGGGCCGCCTTGCAGTGATTCCGCCCCGTCATTTGGTGGCGACGGAGCGGGCGATCATGTATCAAATCGCCTGCTCCGCTCGCCGCCCTCCGGGGGTGGATCTCACGGACGGGTAGGAATTGGAGAGGTGCGGAAACGCCAGGCCCGAAAGGACACTTTTGCCCGATGGAGGCGGCAGATCAGAGCCGCCTCCACGGGACGTCCAATCGTCCGGGCCCTCCTGCCCATATTCGATATATGGTGCGGGAGGCGGGGAAGGTTCCGCCTCACGCAGGTGCTCTCCGGCCATTGAGGGCACGAGGTTTGAGCTAACCCCGGCCCGCAGAGGGGAGCATGGCTCCCTTAGGGACGGGCCGACTTGAGTAAGTCGGTCCGTCCCTTTAAGACCACCGGGTCTTTCCGGGGCGCGTGGAAGGTGGGGTGAGGAGGGTTGGGGCGTGCCGGATCACGCCATCGACGACCCTTCCTTACCGGTGGCGGTGTCTTCTTGCCCTGGCCGGGCGGGGACCTTCGGGTCACCCGGACCGAGCGTGTCAAGAAGACGCCGGGGGCCGTGGGTGGACCTAGCGGGGGCTCGGGAAGCCCATTTCGACGGCCCCTGGGATGGGGACACCGGGGGGGGGGGTCTTATATTGTAGGTAGTGGGGCTAACACCTCCCCCAGGGTTGTATGCTAGCTGGGAAGTGTCCTGTTGAGTACTCGCGTGATCCAGGCTCTTCCCATTTAGCTTAGGCGGGTGTGGGGTTTTAGTGGGTAGCCTTCGGTGACGGGCGCGCCTTCGGTGCCCCCCTCCCCGGTGGCAGTCCCACATAACCCCGGCTCCCCGCCCCGGGAGCCGAGGTATGCGTAATGCATTTCCCCACATTAAAAAAAAAGGTCTGGGTTAGGTCTGGATTAGTAAATAGTGCAGTGATAAGTAGAGTATCGTGAAAACAAATATAGGCTGGGTAGCCTAGTGTTTTCATGAAATGTAATAATATTAGCATTAGCAATAATAATCTAGTACTTACACGTATACTCACTAATATCCAATTTAATAAGCCGAATGGTGGGGGAAGAAGACGACAGAAACATGTTCGTCACTCCTCGATCCCCGCCCCTGGTAAAAAGGAGTAATGAAAAACAAAATGATAAAGAGAAAGAGAGAGGGAAAGGGAAAGGGAAAGGGAAAAGGGTAAGGAATGACAGTGAAAATGTAGTTAGGAAACTAGGATATGCTAGCGATTCCGATTCGGCGGTTTCGATCGACAGTAAGAAATCTAGAAAATCGGAATCAGTAGTTAGTAGTATTACGTTAACTAAAGAAAAACCCCAGGGAGGGGGAAAGGATGAGGATCTAATTATATTTACCGAAGACGATAAGAAAGAGGAAAATAATGAACTTAAAGAAATTTGCTACATTGCTAAAGATTTGATTGATATAGTAACAAAGGCTAGGATTGCAAATAAAGACTGTATTGCATATTTCAAAAAACCTGAGAACGATAGTTTCACTAAGGCTAGGGGAAGCGTGGTACAAACGGAAAGACATCTGAAACTAGCGGACTCGCTAGTAAGACAGGTAGAATTACTTGCCAAACATAGGAAATTGAGACTATCCACCACAGGAACACAGATGACTCCGACGCTGATCAAGGAGCAGAACGATGAAGCGGTTAGAAAATGGCTGGAAGACAATAAAGGTAAAGATGGCAAGAACCACAGAACAAGCAACAAGAAAAAGAAGGTGCTTAAGAAGAAAGTTCAGAAGAAGAAAAATCAAGGCAGCGAATATCCCACTGAGAGAGAAGAAGTCTCTTGTTCTCAATCTGAAAGAGGAAGAAACAAAGAGGAGAAGGAATGGACAGTAGTAGAAAGAAAGTAGAGAGAGGAAGAGAAGAGAGAGAGGAAAAATAAAGAGAAAGAGGAACTAGAAAGGAAGAAACAGGAGGAAGAGATCGTTAAGAAAATTAAAAAACCTCCTTCTTTGCCGAAAACTGAGGCCATTATAGTTAAAGCAACAACTAAAGTAACTTACGCGGATCTGTTTAAGAAGATAAAAACCGAAGCGCCAGACAAAATTACTGGAATACAAAAAGTTAAAAGATCCAGAAACGGGGATTTAATTCTCGAAATCGATAAGGAAACGAAATCGGACGTCTTGGAAACGGCAGTGAGATTTAATGTAGGAAAGGAACATGAGGTAAGGAAACATTCCCCTAAAATAGTCTACGAGATAAAAGATATAGATCCCACGCTGGAAAAGGAGGAGCTAAAAACCAACCAGGCAAACGCTTTTGAAATCGAGAGTGGAACAATTGAAATCAAAACCATGAAGATTGGATATGGCGGTGTGTTCGGCTGCGCCGGGTGAACTTTTATGGTAGGGACACCCTCATTGCACACTGGGCCCGGTACGTGACTTATTGTAATTCGGCTACGGCGTTGGGCCTGTCTTCGCCATTTAATTGCCGTCCGTATTCGGGTACCTTCGATTCCGTCCCTACCATAAAACGCTTAAAAACATTCGTTCTCCAGATCCATCACAGCTGACGATTGCTGCAGTTACCTGACTTCCAGATGGCTGGAGAATCCAAAGGTTTGGTCGCCAAATGTGCGACTTTAACAAATCCTTGGGACCGCTTTATTTATATAGTTTTTAGTTCCTTCACCCCCAAACCGTCCCAAAGGTAGGGGTGAGTTTGTTAGAAGTAGGGAGGACCTCTCTTATAAATATGGGAACCTTCGGTCCTCCGGTCAGTACATTTTAGCAGAAAGACACGACCAAGCTCATAGAACGGTCACATTGCCATTGATTATTCATGTATTTACACACTTTGTTAAACTTTGAAAATATATTATAGTAGTGAATTAATCTTGTTTTCACGTTAATACAATCTATCAACCCTATCCGATTCGTGACGACGATTTACAATTCGGAACGGAAAGTTACGCCCTCCGTTTGACTACGAAGGTCTTGTCGCGGACGCGTTCGCGTAACACGGTGCCAAAACAGCGATCGTTTCATTCCCAGCTGAAAAAATAGAGAAGTTTAAAAACATTAACAAGATAAAATTATGTTACACTGTATGCCGTTTTGGGCCGACAGTTAATATAATAAGATGTTTTAGATGCCACGCATTCGGACACTTGTCTTACACATGCCAAGCCAAGTTAAATGGCACGGAAATCTGCAGAAAATGCGGAGCTGAAGGCCATCAAATCAACGAATGCAAATGCTCCCAGAAGTGCTGTATACTATGTATCAGAGAAGGAGTTCCAGTAGTAAATGCAGGATTGTTGGCAAACAAGAGTAATTAGACAAATTCAGGATTAAAATATTACAGTTGAATTTGAATCACTGTAGATTAGCAAATGACCTGCTACTGCAGACAGCGATTGAAAGAAAAGCCGACGTAGTCCTGATTGCAGACCCGCTATCCAATCCAGGAAACTGGATATACGGTAAGAATAATACAGTGGCGATCTGGAACACGGAAGTACAAGGTTTAAAACGTTATGAAGATGGAGATTTAGCCGAAGAGGACTTCGCAGCGGTGCGAATATGAAACTATATTATAATAAGTGTCTATATTTCGCCAAATATTAATATTAATATATATGGTAACAAAATAGATAAAATTATGGAATACTGTGCAATGCAAAAGGCGAAAGGTAGCAAAGTAATAATTGCAGGAGATTTTCACGCAAAATGTTCCCTATGGGGATCGAAAACGCTAGACGCCAGAGGTGAAATCTTGATTGAGGAGTTTTTAAAATTAGGTCTTGCTCCTGTTACTTCAGAGCGTGGCCCAACTTTTGTTAAGGGTAACAATAGCTCGAACATTGATTTTATTGCCAATTTAAATATCAACAGCAGTTCGGTAAGGACCAAAGTCCTGCAACAAGAAACAGCCTCGGATCATAAATACTTGGAGTCAATCTTAGAGTTTACGGATAACATAGTACAATGTGAGAACAGTCAGGAAGTCGGCAGATTTAAAATCAACAGTGAGAAAGCCGAAAAATGTGCAAGAAGGCTTCAGATAAGTATCAACAATTCAGATCTAGTTAATAAAGGAATATTAAATAATGCGGAAAGCCTGGAAATGCTTCAATTAATAAACTCCATTCTAGAAAACAACCTAGACAGACAAACCGGACTAATAAGATTTAAAAAATCAAACATTTGGTGGAATCCGAGGTTGTCGGTGCTCAGGGCGAAGGCCAGAAATTGTAAAAGAAGATATACCAGACTGAGAAGAAACCCGAATAGACAGGAGGAGGCCGAACTGCTGGGTATACTGTACAAAAACAGTGTGAAAGAACTGAAAAAAGAAATAAGTAAGAGCAAAACCCAAAAGTGGCAGGAGCTATGTGACCTGATAAATAAGGATGTATGGGGAAGACCATACAAGGCTATTATGAAAATTGCCAAAAAAGCCACTCCTCCAGAGAGTATTTCACCGGAATTTGCCGAAAAAAGTGTTGAAGAACACTTGTTGAAGAACAGAATTAATGAGATAACTACGAGTTGGAATAATGATCCGGTCCAAGTTCTAAATGGCTCGGACATATGGAGACTATCTGAGAAGATAAGGACTGGTAAGGCGGCTGGGATGGACGGGGTCCCTCCGGAAATAACTAAAACACTAGCAAAAGCAAATCCCAAAGAATTTGCTGCGCTATTTAATGGTATCATCGCCAGCGGCTAAATTCCCAAGGAATGGAAGGAGGCTAAAGTAGTCTTACTGAGGAAGCCGGGAAAGGATCCAATAGAAACAGCAGCGTATCGTCCGATCTGTATATTGAATAGTATATCTAAATTGTTTGAATATTGTATTAAGGATATTTTAATGACTTGTCTCAATTTCAGACCCTTTGAGGAAAGCCAATACGACTTCTGTGAAGGTAAATCAACAATTGACGCATTGGCGGAAATAAGAAGACTAGTCAGAAGAAATATAGACAGACAGAGGTTTTCGATAATTATAGCTTTAGATATAAAAAACGCTTTTAATTCCCTTAAATGGGACAGAATAATAGCTGAACACCGAAAAAGAAGGATACCAGAAACCATGATAAAGCTGATTATAAATTACTTTGAGGAAAGGAAAATAATATACGACTCGACGGAAAAAAGAATAGAAATGCAAATGGAGATGGGGGTACCACAAGGCTCCGTGCTAGGACCCTTTTTGTGGAATATTGTCTACGACGACCTGCTAAAACTTAAGTTAGAAAAAGACTGTTCCATTATCGCTTTTGCGGACGACATATTAGTTGAAGTGAGTAGTACAACACTACCAAATTTAAAAATGAAGGCGGAAAACTGCATAAAAGTAATAATGAAATGGCTCAGCAAAGTTGGACTGGAACTAGCTATACATAAAACAGAAACTATGTTCACTAATAGAAAACACATAATAGGAGGTACAGTCATCAAGGTAGGGGAGGAGGTAATAAAACCAACAGAAACCCTGAAATACCTTGGAGTCTGCTTAGATACAAAAAGCGACTTCTGTAAACACATAGAGGAAGCATCAAACAAAGGCGTAAAGATTATGTTTGCCTTGTCTAGGCTCATGCCAAACCTAAATAATGTCAACGAAAAATCAAGGAAATTATATTACATGGTACTAGAATCCATAATATTACATGGAGCTGCGATATGGGCAGATGCGGCGGAGAAAGTTAAAAATAACAATATATTGAGGAAAGCGCAGAGATTAGGGTTGGCAAGAGTGGCATCAGCATACAGAACGGTACCGGTCGACACGCTGTCTGTGATATGCGGAATTATGATCTGGAAAGTTAAAATGAAAGAAAGGAGAAGAATAATAGAATGGGAGAGAAGAATAATGCTTCCCGCAGAAGAACAAGTATTTTGGCCAATACATGAAGCAGCACTACTCGACCAAAGCGATGTAGACCGAGAGAGAGTGTGGGAAGAATGTCCAACTCTATTCTGGGACTCGGAAGAGGAACAATTTCCAAACTATGAGCTTAGAAAGAAAAGGGCGACCAGAAAATGGACTAAAATTAAGGCAAGAGAAATTGCCATGAAAGACTGGCAGGAAACATGGAAAACGGCAGACGTAGGAAGATGGACCTACTAGCTAATTCCCAATATAGAGAAGTGGATTAATAAGAAAAGATCTCTAAATTTTTATCTAACACAGGCCATCACTGGACATGGTGTTTTTAACGAGTCTCTATTCAGAATAGGTGAGGCAGTTAAGGACAAATGTTGGTACCATTCACTAACAATAGATACTGCAAACCATACACTCTTTGAATGCAGTAAATGGTACAACGAAAGAGAAGAACTTAAAAATAAATTAAAACTTAGAGAAACACCGATTAGAAAGGAAGAAGTAATCTACACAATTTTGAAAAGTAAGGAAAACTGGATGGCCTCTCCAACTTCTGCAGTAGTATACTGAAAAAAAGAAGATGAGGAAAGAAGAAGAGAGAGAATTTGATACTCTATTTTACTTACAATTATAATATAAATATAATCATGTAGTTATATATATATATATATATATATATATATATATAGTGTGACAGTGACACACATTTCGAAGCATTTTCAATTACAAGTTTTTACAAATATCTCGTAAACTAAAGACGCGAGGCAAAAAGTCTAAAGGGAAATGTTGTTCAGAATCATGGTCCTTACAACATATCCAAAGCTCATCGAAATCGGGACATAATCGAGAACGTGTTGTCTGTTACATCGCGGTGTACCGACAACACTCTCCTCCCCCCGGCTCGCCGCGCTGACCGTGCCACCGAGCGACTAGGCGCGCTCTGGTTGGTCCGTGTTTTTCGTTAATAACTCCTAAACAAAGCCGCGGACGCCATTTTTGCTAAGGAAAATGTCGCTTCAAATGACCCAAGGAACCTCCCATTTTCCCGCTTACGCAGTCGTTTTGGGACACCCTGTATATACTGTATATATATATACAGGGTGTTCGACTACAGGTGGGAGAAAATTTAAGGGGTGGTTCTTCATGACAATATAAGTCGAAAATGAAGAATAAAAAAATTGCGATTTCGGCTTCGTTATTTAGTTATTATCAATTAAAAATCCGCCTAAAATGCGGCAACCCGACCAGCAAAAGTATACGCTGCTGACGTCACGGAGGCGCGCGACAGTCACGTATCAAGTGACAAATACATGCTTACCTTGGTTCTCGTTGGGGCCCCCTGCGAGGTGAAATATTTAACAAATTGATGAAAAGGATTAACAAATTTATCGTTGCTCGACATTGAACCGGCATACTCGTTAAAATTCACAAGGGCATTTCTAATATCCGCCCTATGGAATTATCGAGCAGAAGAGCTCAATGCCCTTTCACTTTTTAATTGATTTAACACATCCACAAATCCTTATCGTGCACTATAATTGTTCATAACACCTCACATAATACACTATAACAAACCACACATATGCTCTGTCACTATTCACAAATATTACACACGCACGGTTACAAACCGTTCTCGATGTGACCACCATTTTCCATAATGCACACGCGAAGTCTTTTATAAAAATTTTCCCGCACATTTTGGAAATCTTCCATTGCTTGTTGTATAATAGTGCACCCGTATCGCACTGTAAATTCTAATTCTTCTGAATTAGTCACTGGCATCGCGTACACTATTTGCTTTAAATATCCCCCCAAAAAAAAATCAAGGGGATTTAAATCCGGCGATCTTGCCGGCCAGTTAATTGGTCCTCCTCTTCCAATCCACTTGTCGGGAAATTCGTCGTCCAAATGATCTCTCACTGCTCTTATGTAATGTGGTGGTGCTCCATCTTGCATGTACCACATATTTCTGCGAATGTGAAGAGGCACGTCCTCTAATAAGACAGGCAACTGCCGTTGTAAGAATTGTAAATACATTTCTCCTGTTAATCTAGGAGGCAAAATGTATGGTCCAATTATCCGGTCTCCAAGTATGCCTGCCCACACGTTTACAGAAAATTGCCGCTGCGTATGCGTTTCCCGTATCGCATGCGGATTTTCCATGGCCCAAACATGGTCGTTATGTACATTTACCATGCCATTTTTTGTAAATGTGGCCTCGTCGGTAAATAATATGCCGCTTACAAATTCTTGGTCCACATCAATTTTTTGGAGCATCAATTCGCAGAAATGTACTCTTCTAACTTTATCCCCACTTCCAATTCTTGTACACTTTGGACGTGGTATGGATGCATCTGGTTTTCCTTTAAAATCCTCCACACAGTATTATTGCTTACTCCTTGTTCCGAAGCAATTCTTCTGGTACTGGTGGTGGGATCCTCTTCGATGCATTCGATTATCCTATCTTCTAATTCAGGATCCCGCTGGCCGGGTCCCCCGCATCTTCTACCTCTGACACATCCTGTGTCCCGCAACCTCTGATAACATCGAGTAAATGTTTTCTCGTTCGGCAATGTTCGATTTGGATATCTTCTCGCATAGAGGCGCCGCGCTCTTGCTGCGTTTCCATTTGTGCGTCCATAGCACATCATGATATCCGATAATTCGATACCACTGTATTCCATTTTTCGAAGCACTAAAACTAAAACTGACACCAACACTAACACCAAAACTAACAAGCACACACGCCTATCGTAACAATTCCCGCACAAACTACGCGATCACGTTAACGCGATTACAATAAAGTAATAAATAAAAATTAAATAGGAATGCTATCTTTAGCTAAAACTACTAACAAAAACAACTAAAACTATTAATAAGCAAAATGAAAAAAAAACTAAAATAACTTTGATCAGAAAAAATGTTTTATGATGCACGTGCGATATTTGGCGGTTACAGCCAGAACGAGAATGAATCGCGAAGTTCGTAAGAACAGGATAGACAATGTATTGGTATAGCAACGCGCGATGTTTGAGCGGGAGTTTGCTGCAGATCTTCATTTGTTTTATCGATCAGGTATTGACCTCATCAGCTGTCTTGAATCAGTGTGCATACGAACGCAAACGTGTACGGACGATTCTTCTTGCCGAATACATTTTCTTAAAATGTTGAACTATGGTGTTTTTAATGTGGGTGCACTCGAAGACTTCACACTAATTACACAAATATTTTATTCTCCGTGTGCGAAAGTCAAATTGACGTGCGTCAAAGGTGAATTAGTTGCGCGATTCCGGTACGCATGTGTATTTTTGTGGATACTTTCGTTTGTGAGGATGTTATTCAACATTTATGGACCCAATGGATTCCATTTTATAGTGATCACGAGTAAATTACTCATGTGAGAACAATTAAAAAGTGAAAGGGCATTGATCCCTTCTGCTCGATAATTCCATAGGGCGGATATTAGAAATGCCCTTGTGGATTTTAACGAGTAGGCCGGTTCAATGTCGTCCAACGATTCTTCTTTCCTCATCTTCTTTTTTTCAGTATACTACTGCAGAAGTTGGAGAGGCCATCCAGTTTTCCTTACTTTTCAAAATTGTGTAGATTACTTCTTCCTTTCTAATCGGTGTTTCTCTAAGTTTTAATTTATTTTTAAGTTCTTCTCTTTCGTTGTACCATTTACTGCATTCAAAGAGTGTATGGTTTGCAGTATCTATTGTTAGTGGATGGTACCAACATTTGTCCTTAACTGCCTTACCTATTCTACACGTAATGCTTTCGGCTTCGTGCGTCGTTGACCGTTATGCGTGAGGTATACGTACGAGGTTATGTATAAGATCTCTAATGCTAACTTAATACTAATGTAACACATCGGTGGATGTGGTGACATCGACCGATGTGACACCAGAGTTTCAGATAATAAATAGGTAAACCTGTGTTATCGACACATAACCCGAAATTAATCACGACTTGGCCGCATTTTCATCACTGTCCAAAATTACTGTACGCAATCATACAATTTAGCAATATATTTAGAACAGTGAAAACAAGAATTGCTTTTATATAACAATTAATTATGGTATTATTCATGAATGAAATATGAATATGTAAAATACGGGTTAATACATGCATTTTTACGTAATCTTGTTTGCCATTCACTATATCATCAGTAAAAAAAAAAAAAAATAAGTCGCATAAACAGTACCTGGTTTATTCCATCCGAACCTTTTTTATAGGTAGAAATATTTATCTTACTTATGTATTCTCAATCCTCTTGACTTAAAACCGTAGCATTTACTCACATTTTTTTTTATCACCTATAAAATTAATACCACTGACAAATTTTGATACTAAATATAGACATACTATGCATAGAAAATATATAACCATAAACCGATCACATAGCACAACTCATGCATAGAAAATATATAACCATAAACTAATCACACAGCACAACTCACAATGATAAACAACAGCTTGAATTCTTTCTGTGCGCAATCAATCATGTGTCCATTTCTACCTGTGCGTAACTTAGCGTGCGTGTATTCACCATGTAGGCAATCCTTGCGTGCGCAAACATCCACTGTGTCCAATCTTACCGTGTCCAAAAGAACTGTGTGCCATATCATTGTGCGCAATCGTCTGTGCGCAAAAGAAGGCCTCTCGTGGAATCTTGACCGAATGCGGTTGTAAGTTTTTGTAACTCCTTTATGTCCTCTAATTAAACTATCGTGTGCTTCATGGATTATTTCCTGCCTGTCTTCTACAGAAGGTGTAGTAATGATGCAATTGCATATTGTAATTTGTTGAGTCGAATTTGTGAAGACTTCTTCCATCGTTTTGAAAAATTCGGAAAATGGTAATTTATGACAATCTCCGGTGGCAGATATTCGGAAGGATTTTACTTGTTTTTGTTCCAAAGTTGATTGAAGAATTTTCAAACCATTGACTATATCTGCTCTCTTCACTTTGTCATGAAAGTTATCGGATATAATAATACTAAAGGTTTTAAGCAACTCATTGTTTGAAATTAAAACTTGTCCCTTTTGGGGTCGTGCAGCTAAAAGTTCTTGTTTATTTATTAATCCAGTATCCAATAATAGTTTTCCGACGGTAGTTATTATGTTGCAATCGGCAGATGCAAAATGTACGTAATTGTCCTCCTCGGCGGTGAGGGTGTTTGGAGAAATGGTGATCCTTTGTTTCGGTGGTTCTTTCAGGTCAGTTTCAGAAAAAGAGCTATCCGAAGCGGCGTCGAAGAATGGGTAAGGGTCGGTTGTGCAGTCAGGTAGTTGTCGTGCACTTGCTTCGCCTATTGTATTGTTTGGTAGTTGAATTACAGCGGGTTGTAAAATTCCATCTGTCTCACGAAATGATTCCCCTTGTACATTGGGTAAAACCTCCTGTGAATTGTTTATATTCTCTATGACGGTGTTCCCAAACGGTTCCTCAAAGGAAATCAAGTCCTCGGACAAATTCGTATTTTTATCCGTAGAAAAAATTTCAGTTGAGTTTGCCGCGGGTAAAAAATGGTATGTGGTGTCTTGATTTTCATCCGGCATCAACACTTCTCGAGACAAACTCGGAAGGGATCTGGGTTAGGTCTCTGTTTCTGTCTATTATTGGCGAGTGTTGCACTCTTCCAAGGGCTGGTTCTTCTATTTCATCTGAACTGCTTGAATCCTGGTATGTCGGCCGTCTTTGTCGATCTCGATGTAATTGCCTAATTCGTTGCCCAATTAAATCGCCACCGGCGTCCGTTTTCGGTATCTGCATCTTAAAGTCAGGATCTTGGAGCTCCTTTGGTATAAGTGGAAGGCAGACGGTAGTCGGGTTACGCGATAATGCATCCGCATTTTTATTAATTTTTCCGGATTTGTGGACGACTTGATAATAGTATTCCAAAAGTCGTAGTTTCCATTTCATGAGTCTTGATGTCGGATCCTTTACGGAATGTAGCCAAACCAACGGGCGATGATCGGTAACCAGCGTGAATTTGGTTCCATAAACATACGGTCGGAAATAAATAACGGCGTATACCATTGCTAAACATTCTTTCTCTGTTGCTGAATAATTTTTTTCTGCTTTATTAAGGCTGCGTGATGCGTAGGCAATCGGCAGATCATTGCCTATTTCACCTTGACTAAGCACGGCTCCGACAGCATATTCGGAGGCATCTGTTGTAATGACGAATGGTTTACTGAAATCCGGATATTGTAAGATAGGTTCTTGACAGAGTTCTTCTTGTAATTGTTTAAAACTGTTCTCTTGCTCTTCAGCCCATTTGAACTTTTTACCTTTCCCTAAAAGGTCAATTAAAGATTTTGCTTTTGTAGTGAAATCTGATATAAACCTTCGGTAATACCCTACCAAGCCCAAAAATTGTTGAATGTTCTTCTGCGAGATAGGCGTTGGAAAATCCCTGACAGCTTTTAATTTTCGAGGATCCTTCCTTAAGAATTCGCATTTATTGGTCTGACGAGTTAAACCATGTTCTTGCAGACGGTTTAGCAATTTCCTGACTTTAACATTGTGTTCATGTAATGATGAGGCGTAGACCACGATATCATCCAGGTAAACAAATACATCCGTTCCCTGAAGTCCAGTTAATACTTGATCCATGAGGCGTTGGAAAGTAGGTGGTGCATTTTTCAAACCAAACGGCATTCGTGAAAATTCATAATGCCCATTAGGAGTGGTAAAGGCTGTTTTCTGTCGGTCTTTCGGATCCATTTCTATTTGGTGAAAACCGCTAGCAAGATCGAAAACGGAGAAGTATTTAGCTCCACCGAGACGATCTAATATTTCCGTGATCTGAGGTAGTGGATATTTATCGGAAATGGTTTTTTCGTTAAGCGCACGGAAATCTATTACCATACGCCAACGTTTGTTTCCTTGCGCGTCTGGTTTTTTGGGTACAATCCACAAGGGTGAATTATACGGAGATTGCGACGGAGTAATTATACCTTCGAATAATAAACCATTAATTTGTTTTTTGATTTCATCCTGATGCACAGGAGGATAGCGATACTGTCTCGTGTTAATCGGAATCTCATCAGTTGTATGCAAAGAATGTTTGAAATCGGAGGCCTTCCCTAATTTATCTCCAGGGAGATAAAAGCGGTCGGGAAATTTCCTTATCAATGCGTTGATGCTACACAGTTCCTCATTGTTCAAGTGATTTAAGTTCAATGTTTTAGAGATTTCCTGTATCTTATCTTCTCTAGTTTTGAAATTAGAGTGGTGTCGTACCTCCAAGTAAGGGTCTTCGTCGGAAGTGCTAAAAATGTCATAGGGTTCTATCAGTTGTGGCTCCAATTCTATATCCAGAGTTTCTTCGCTGGTGTTCGTTGCCAGAACATGACACCTTCCTTCATTGTTTGTAACGGCGGCTTCTCCTATGAAAAGTTTCTCATGTGTCTTTATGCGTGGCAGATAGCCTTCCCTTATCTTTGAGTTAGCTATTCGTATGGCAATTTGTTGAGATGATCGGGCATCGATACGATGTTTAGTCGTCTTCTCTGATTCCTGCTGATAATTCGAAAATCGAATAGGCCTGGTTGGTTTACTTTTTAACACCATAGTCCCATGGTAATATGAAATTTCTGCTTTTTCTTGTTTTAAAAATGGGCTTCCTATAAGTCCATCTGCTTCTATTGCAAGATGCTTCACTACATAGAAAAACGGAGGAGCATCATGGATGTGAAGAATCGTGGTTCCAAGGGTGCGAATTGGAAGCTGTGGTCAGTCCAGTTATTTCAATTTCTTCGCGAGAAATGATTTCGGCTTCCTCTCCTAAAACGTTGAGGACTACTAGATTTACCGATGCTCCACCATCAATCAAAAATTCTCCCGTGCCTGATTCCAGTTCTGGGATTTTGATTTTGATTTGTGGTGCTGGTGCTTCTTTGATAAGGGGTTCTCCTCGAAGCGGACAGTTCTTTGGCGACCATCTTTGTTTTCGCTCATCATGTCGCCTGTACGGTGAGCGCGTTCGAAGTTTAAAGATTTCCTTGATTCCGTGGATGAATCACGTGAATCGCGTTGAAATCGCGGGTTAAATGGTCGATTTTTACAGAATTTTCCATCGTGCCCAGATGTTCCGCAATGCCAACAATACGATTTTGACATGCGATCCCTATCAGTGTTTTTAAAATTGTGTACCGTTTCTCTCCGTCTCTCGTAGTTGATGAATCTGAGCGGTTGGAGGGGGAGTTGGAAGGACTCCTGTGACGCAAGGTCCAGGCGTATCTGCTCGGCGATAGAGGATATGATACCTCACGATCGCGATCACCCGAGTCCCGGTCATATGACTCTCGGCGGGACCACCTTGAGAGTGACTCATTCCGAGGCGACTGTCGTCGATTTCTTAATCTCTTATCTATCTGTAGTACGGTATCGTAAGCATCCTCTAGATTTTTTATATCCCTCAGGACTGCCGATACCTTCAGAGAAATGCGATCCGGTAATCCATCGATGAAATTTTCCATCGCGTCCTTTTCCATCAGCTTGATAAATTCCTCTGCATGGGCCTCATATTTTTCCTTAATGGCTCCGCGTGTAGAGTATACCAAATGGATTGTCCTGTCGATGTATTGCCGTAGACTTTCTCCATCGCGGATACGTAGCTTCGCGATCTCCACTTGATAGTGTGATAGGCTCTTACCGGGAGCGAACCGTTTTTTCAAATGTTTTACTAACGATTTTACGGTAGTGAATTTGTGGTCCAGTGTGCACCTACGTGCTGGTCCGACGAGCTTAGTAAGGACAATTGCCAGATACTCGGCTTCGGTACCCTCCGGAATCAAAGTTAACCCGTCCTCCAAAGTTTGCACGAAACGAATTAAGGATGGATCTTCACCGTCAAAGATCGGAATTGTCGAAGTAATATTCTGTATGCATGTCCTTTGCGTCAACACTGACATAGAATTCGCAAGCGAAACCGTCAAATTCATTATGTCAGCGGAAGAAGTATTTGCAGCTGAATTCTGCATTTTTAAACGAATTTTTTAACTAGAGAAAACTAGTATATTAATATCAAAATGTAACTAGCGAAAATTAGTATATTGCTAATAATATCGAGACGTGACTAGGAAAACTAGTATATTGTCAATACTCAGCTATGAGTAATTTAACGTGGTAAAACCCAAAATTAAAGTGATCCTAAAATAATTGAACTAATCCCACCGCTGTCACCAGTTCTGTTACGAGCCAGGGCCGTGAAGTAGCACGAGTGGCCGGCGAGGTGTTATTACTCTTGGATCTAGGATGGTTAAGAGTGCAGACGAACCTGATGCGATAATCAGGGAGCCGCCTAGGATGGTTAAGAGTGCAGACAAACCTGATGTGATAATCAGGGAGCCGCCAAGGATAGTGGGTGGGCCTCGTAACTAATATAATTTAATTGATACAATCCGAGCGGTAAGATTGTATCGTGTGGGAACGTTCAATTACTAGATTAGGGTTTATTAATAATTAAGGTTTTAAGAAAATTGCATGATTTACCAAACAACACAAATATATTCTAATAAAGAATGTGGTATGTACAATTGGTGTCGCGACTGAATTGAAGTAGTAGTATATGTTTGATATTATTACCTAAGATGCTCGGTTTTGACGCACTGGCAATGCGGGGGTCTCGAAATCAACTTAAATAGAGCCTAACAGGTTTAATACCGGACTGGCGGAATCTGTACGGTTATATTTGATCGAAGGGGAACTTTAGCCCGATCTCACTGGAAGTGACTTTACGAGATGCAGCACGACGTGACACGGTTTGAGTCTACGAGAGTACTAGCCCCCGAGAGTAAAGACGCAAGGGTTTATATATCCCTAGAATGAATGGAACACATTGTTCATTATCTGTATCACTTAGCGCCAGACTCTCGTTTTTGTCACTTTCAATTAAATCGGGTCCGAACTCGATCTTCGTTAAAAAGGGGTTAACTATGATATGAAAAGGTTATCTAGGGCGCTTCCTTCCAGAGACGATCCTGAACAGATTCCTATGAAGAATTTAATAGGGAACTGTTCTCTATCCGTCACAGTCTGCACATTTGCGGTTAGGTCTGCACATTTGCGGTTAGGTCTGCATATTTGCGGTTAGGTCAGCATATTTGCGGTTAGGTCTGCATTTTTGCGGTTAGGGCTGCATATCTGCGGTTAGGTCTGTTAGCGTCAACATGTGTTAGGCAGAGTGGGGGGCTGGTATCAAGACGATCCTTAGGTCTAGACATATTTATGGTCGGGTTTTAGCCCACTCAAGGCCCTAAACGGGGATGAGTGCAATAAAAATGGCCTTCGATGGGCGACGACGGATTGACCACGTTGGGTCTTCTCGCCGCTGACCATCGAGAGGATGTTGTTGTAAACAGATGTGGAAAAACTAATAAGCTTATAAAATTGGGACTGTGTGCCTCAAGGATCTGGCCACGGAGTGGGGGAAGGCGAGGGTGCCATCCCGGTAAGAGGACTGAGAGGAACAGCTCGGCACTTACCCCAGAACCGTCAAGGGACAACGTTTTTGCCAGTTTTCGATATCAAGTACTTCCGCGATTTCTAACATCAGAAGTGGGATACAAAGAAGTAAATTTCGTAAATCTACGTTCACAATAAAAGGTACATCAAATACCGCTAACGTGCCGTCATTCGATGAACTCTTCCGGCGTTTCTTAGAAACGGTCGCGTCTGGTGCTATACCTTCAACTTCGAGTGCGATGAGTGATAAAGTGATGGCTGATGCCGTGTCGGAGTTTGGTGGGACGGATATTGGAGAGAACGCGAAACAGTGGTGTGGAATTGTTGAAACAATCACCGAGAAACTCTCTGCAGCGCAAAGGTTGAGCTTGGCCACACATGCACTGACAGGTGCGGCCCAAAAATGGTATAAAGGTGGGTTGGTAGTCCGCGAACCTGGGCAACGTTTCGTGAGGACTTGTGCACCGTGTTTGTGCCGGAAGATCGGCTATGTGAGCGTCTGTTTTGTGCGGTACAAGGACAAACCGAACGCTACGCTTAATAAAAGTTCGGAATGGCCGAGCAAGTTGCCTAAACTTATGTTATCATTAAATACGACTGTGCAAAAGACGACCGGATTTTCCCCTTGTCGATTATTATTGGGTGTCTCTTGTGAGAAGAGATGGTTGACGACGCGACGGCGTAATGCGGCAGGTAGAAAACTCGGCGCGTGAACAGTTTTTACCTGTTCTACTGTGACCCGGCCCGAGACATTGCGTTGTTACACCGGGTACCGTTGCTTCGATTTTACATCGCGTTCGAATTTCCGTTCGAGGATGTACCGCGGTTGATGCGAAAGTTCGATAACGTCCTGCTTTGCTGAACCGGGCAACGTCAGGGTTGTTCGCGATTTCATCATCGCGAATTTATCGTTGCTGGTTATGCTTACGTGTCTTGACGCGCGCGGATCCGTGATGGCGATTCGTATTGTGACTCGTCCTGGCTAAGCGCAGGAAGTCGAGATTGACAAGAAGTGTGGCACTGAAACAAGCACTGAATTGAGACGACGAAGCTAGATCGACTGCTTGGAACGAAGTGACGATGTTACGTATTCGAAAGCTTGAGCCGAACTGTCGTGAATCTTTCTGAATGCTTGTTCGCCCTGAGGAATTGTGAGGAATGTGTAATTGGTTTACGCGGATCGGCGATGACAAACCGTATCGAGAGTATTCCTGGATTCGTAAGTCGTGCGTGTTTCGGATATTTCGCGTTCGTCACCGTTGAGTACGATTTGCGTTGATGCGACGGGTGACGAAGCGTTAGGCATACGCGTATCCGTTGACGGTTGCTCCCGTGTTTTCGCGTATCGGGAGTTAGATCGATCGTGAAGCTCGTGAGGAGATCATTCGCGATGTCTTTGCATGATCGGCTGAATGATTGCAATGTTCGGATCTGCGAAATCGTGTAATGACTAGAATCGTGTATCGAATCCGCCGAATTATCCGGCATGGCGGTTGCATTAAATAATTACGAACTGTAACGCATAACGAGTGCGCGATGGTGTCGTATGTTTCCATCCGCTGAGTCTACGTGGCTTTGTAAATTTACTCGTTGGTAGTAAATGATTCGATCGCGAAATTCGGCCTTTCCGGAAACCGACAATCGTAGATTGCTGGATGTCGTGAATCCAATGTGCGCGTGTCGCAAGCTTAGAAATATGTCTTTCTAAGAAGATGGACTTTGGGAAGCTGTTGGTGAACGTGGACAGTACGAGCGAGTCGATCGCGATTCTCGCATTTGGGGATTGACGTTGAATGTAATTGAGTCGCGTCCGCGATACGTCATTGTTTGGAACGTTGGCGACTTCGCGTTCGGTCTCGTTCTTGACGAATTCTTCGTAATGTCCGAATTCGTTTGTATCTCGTTGAGGAAATCGAATTGTTTCCTCAAACGTTCGACGCGTTCGTGATGTTTGATTCATTCCGTTGCGCCGTGGAATGTTGAAACTCTTAGCGAGTAGAAAAAGAAAGTAATCTAAAAAATAAAAAGTGTGTATTGTAGTTATTCTTTTATTTTGTTTTTCTCTTTGTCATGGACTCGTTCGAGTGAATTCTATGTATTGTAGATTTATTACCGACATGTTGCAGAGTGTTTGCGGGCATTGTTGTTGATAATCACTTGTAGGTGATATCAAATTGTTGCAAGATACTTGCGGGTATCGTTGCTGGCAGATAACATGGTGGTTGTTATTTGAAGGGTAAGGTTCGTGGAACCTTGGACTGGGTGTTGCTTGAGGGCATTACCGGTTGTGAATGTTGAGACTAACGTATGAAAAGCGATAGACTTGCATGCAGAATAGAGTAACGCTATGTGTTCGAAAGGAAGTTCTCACCTTGGGTGTCATGTGGCCACGGACCTGGTGTAGTACTCGAAGGACGGCGTTTTAAAAGCTCGCAAGATCGCGAAATAGAGGACGTTATGATCTTAACTTGGTGCGAATTGTCGTTCGCTTTTGAAGGGTTCCTGTTGAAGACAAACGTTAGAAAGGTATCGAGTGATACGGAATAAAGACGTTTGTGTGTGTTGTGGAAGTAGAATGCTGTTGGAAAGCATGAAACTTCGTTATGAGGGTCAGTAATTGCTAGAAAGATGCGTTAGCATGGAATTGCGGCATTACTGTACCGTGAAAAAAAAAAATAATACTGTCCTGGAGGTGTTTGGCGGTGACGACAACAGGGTACAAACCATGTACGGAGTTGTGGCAGTTACGACGCCTGGAGACACTTGGAAGTATTTGGTGATGGAAACTTGAAATTATGTTGTGAAAAAAAAACAGGGTACCATGAAGTAGGGTACAGCGAATGTTAAGTGAGCAGGGAAAGTAAAGAATTCTAGAGTCATAAACGACATCTGAGCAACACGCAGAGACTTTGGATGCGGATTTGTCGCAGGTATGTTGTAGCTTCCCGAGAGCGTGAAGCACGTCAGTATGGCCGTGTTAGCGTCAACATGTGTTAGGCAGAGTGGGGGGCTGGTATCAAGACGATCCTTAGGTCTAGACATATTTATGGTCGGGTTTTAGCCCACTCAAGGCCCTAAACGGGGATGAGTGCAATAAAAATGGCCTTCGATGGGCGACGACGGATTGACCACGTTGGGTCTTCTTGCCGCTGACCATCGAGAGGATGTTGTTGTAAACAGATGTGGAAAAACTAATAAGCTTATAAAATTGGGACTGTGTGCCTCAAGGATCTGGCCACGGAGTGGGGGAAGGCGAGGGTGCCATCCCGGTAAGAGGACTGAGAGGAACAGCTCGGCACTTACCCCAGAACCGTCAAGGGACAACGTTTTTGCCAGTTTTCGATATCAAGTACTTCCGCGATTTCTAACAGGTCTGCATATTTTGCGGTTAGGTCTGCATATTTAGCGGGTACGTCTGCATATTTGCGGTTAGGACTGCATATTTGCGGTTAGGTCTGCATATTTGCGGTTAGGTCTGCATTTTTGCGGTTAGGGCTGCATATCTGCGGTTAGGTCTGCATATTTTGCGGTTAGGTCTGCATATTTGCTGTTAGGTCTGCATATTTGCGGTTAGGTCTGCATACTTTGCGGTTAGGTCTGCATATTTTGCAGTTAGGTCTGCATATTTACGGTTAGGTCTGCATATTTGCGGTTAGGTCTGTATATTTTGCGAATAGGTCTGCATATTTGCGGTCAGGTTTGCATATTCAGGTTTCTAACCACTTTTATATTTATTAAACGAAGTCCGAGGGAGGGGGAACCCAGGATGCCAGCTATCCGCTTCGCACTCCTCTGCGACCACTCGTTCGTCCACAAACTCGAAATTTACAAAATTTAAAATCTAACGTTAGCTAGAGAGAGAGAGATAGAGAGAGAGAGAGAGAGAGAGAGAGAGAGAGAGAGAGAGGGGGGGGGGGGTAACACCAGGTTGGTACTGCAAGTGTTTTACACCAGGCTAGTACTTTTTTCGGAGGAAAAACCAAAACCAGAGCTATTTATTAGCAGTTCACATTTTTAAATGACAGAACGACATGACTAAAGCCACTACGTAATCTTTCCAGAGTTTTTTAAGACTTTAAACACTATTTAGGGTCTCCTCGGGTCTTACCGCGTAATTCAAGTACCCACTCGGTGGGTCTATCTCTTCTTTATTACTATCTACGCCTATTGAAGGGATAGAGAGCTGAAACTCGGTGGGTGTGTTCCCCTGCTCGAGGCGAGTCAGACCAGTACCCACTCGACTGGTTTCCGAACACTATTAATTTTCTAGCAAAAACTTTGCCCTAGAGTGCTAGGACTCTAAGTGCGGTTTACTCTCATCGAGCCCACTCGTTTGAGTACCCACAACCTTGGTCTAAAATGAAAAAGATCTTTTTATCAAAAATTTCGCCCTATAGTGCTGAAATTTGGTGAGAGCACTCGGATCGACGAGCCCTCTCGAACGAGTACCATACGTACGCCGAGAGTTGGCAGAGAGGAACTCGTAGGTACCACGTGATATTCCCACTACGCGCCACACATCTTCCTCGATTGGCCGAATCGCTTGACGAAGACAGCAAATGTGCGTATTAGTGTGACTGGAACAGAGCGATGAGGTGACGCTGAGCTCCTATGTCGACCGTTCCCACCATGCTGTAAGCGTAAGAGTGGGATCCGCCGCCTGGCGTCGATAGTGGGGACTCGCAGATCCCCCTGCACCCCACTGTCGAAATCTCTGCCAACTCTCGGCGTACGTATAGTACCCACACCATGGGTTTCTAAGCACTTTTAAATTTATTAAACGAAGTCCGAGGGAGGGGGAACCCAGGATGCCAGCTATCCGCTTCGCACTCCTCTGCGACCACTCGTTCGTCCACAAACTCGAAATTTACAAAATTTAAAATCTAACGTTAGCTAGAGAGAGAGAGATAGAGAGAGAGAGAGAGAGAGAGAGAGAGAGAGAGGGGGGGGGTAACACCAGGTTGGTACTGCAAGTGTTTTACACCAGGCTAGTACTTTTTTCGGAGGAAAAACCAAAACCAGAGCTATTTATTAGCAGTTCACATTTTTAAATGACAGAACGACATGACTAAAGCCACTACGTAATCTTTCCAGAGTTTTTTAAGACTTTAAACACTATTTAGGGTCTCCTCGGGTCTTACCGCGTAATTCAAGTACCCACTCGGTGGGTCTATCTCTTCTTTATTACTATCTACGCCTATTGAAGGGATAGAGAGCTGAAACTCGGTGGGTGTGTTCCCCTGCTCGAGGCGAGTCAGACCAGTACCCACTCGACTGGTTTCCGAACACTATTAATTTTCTAGCAAAAACTTTGCCCTAGAGTGCTAGGACTCTAAGTGCGGTTTACTCTCACCGAGCCCACTCGTTTGAGTACCCACAACCTTGGTCTAAAATGAAAAAGATCTTTTTATCAAAAATTTCGCCCTATAGTGCTGAAATTTGGTGAGAGCACTCGGATCGACGAGCCCTCTCGAACGAGTACCATACGTACGCCGAGAGTTGGCAGAGAGGAACTCGTAGGTACCACGTGATATTCCCACTACGCGCCACACATCTTCCTCGATTGGCCGAATCGCTTGACGAAGACAGCAAATGTGCGTATTAGTGTGACTGGAACAGAGCGATGAGGTGACGCTGAGCTCCTATGTCGACCGTTCCCACCATGCTGTAAGCGTAAGAGTGGGATCCGCCGCCTGGCGTCGATAGTGGGGACTCGCAGATCCCCCTGCACCCCACTGTCGAAATCTCTGCCAACTCTCGGCGTACGTATAGTACCCACACCATGGGTTTCTAAGCACTTTTAAATTTATTAAACGAAGTCGGTGGGAGGGGGAACCGAGGATGCCAGCTATCCGCCTAGCACTCCTCTGCAATCCCTCGTTCGCCCACAAACTCGAAATTTACAAAATTTAAAATCTAACGTTAGCTAGAAAGAGAGAGAGGATAACGACAGGTTAGTACTGCAAGTGTTTTACACCAGGTTAGTACTGCAAGTGTTTTACACCAGGTTAGTACTTTTTTTCGGGGGAAAAAACAAAACCAGAGCTATTTATTAGCAGTTCACATTTTGAAATGACAGAACGACTCGACTAAAGTCACTACGTAATCTTTACAGAGTTTTTTAAGACTCTAAACACTATTTAAGTATAAGAACGCAAAGGCCCTAGTGAAGGTGTACTAATTTACTCAAAAACGACCTCCTCGGGTCTTACTTCGGATACCTCCTCTATCTCTTTTTTATTACTATCTACGCCTATTGAAGTGATAGAGAGCTGAAACTCGGTGGGTGTGTTCCCCTGCTCGAGGCGAGTCAGACGAGTACCCACTCGACCGGTTTCCGGCCACTTTTAATTTTCTAGCAAAAACATTGCCCTAGAGTACTAGGACTCTAGGTGCCGTTTACTGTCGTCGAGCCCACTCGTTTGAGTACCCACAACCTAGGTCTAAAATGAAAAAGAAATTTTTATATATAGAGTATACCATATTATGGTATATAGAATATACCAGAATATACCAGAATATACCAGAATATGCCAAAATGTACTAGAATATATCAGAATAAACTAAAATATACCCGAATATACCAGAATATGCCAGAATATGCCAGAATATGCCATAATATACCAGAATATAGCATAATATACCAGAATATACCATAATATACCAGAATATACCATAATATACCAGAATATACCATAATATACCAGAATATACCAGAATATACAATAATATACCAGAATGTGCCATAATATACCAGAATATATTATAATATACAAGAATATACCAGAATATACCAGAATATACCAGAATATACCATAATATACCAGAATATACAATAATATACCAGAATATACCATAATATACCAGAATATACCATAATATACCAGAATATGCCATAATGTAGCAGAATATATCAGAATATACTATAACATAGCCAAATATGCCAGAATATACGAGAATGTACCAGATTATAACAGAATGTACCTGAATATACCAGAATATACTATAATATACCAGAATATACCAGGATATACCATAATATACCAGAATATACACTAATATACCAGAATATATTATAATATACAAGAATATACCAGAATATACCAGAATATATCATAATATACCAGAATATACAATAATATACCAGAATATACCATAGTATACCATAATATACCAGAATATGCATTAATATACGAGAATATACCATAATATACCAGAGTATGCCATAATATACCAGAATATACCATAATATACCAGAATATGCCATGATATACCAGAATATACCAGAATATACAGGAATGTACGACAATATACCAGAATATACCACAATATATCAGAATATACCAGAATATGCCATAATATAGCAGAATATACCAGAATATGCTATAATATACCAGAATATACCAGGATATACCATAATATACCAGAATATACCAGAATATACAAGAATATATAAGAATATACCAGAATATACTACAATACACCAGAATATACCATAATATACCAGAATATACCATAATATACCAGAATATGCCATAATATACGAGAATATACCATAATATACCAGAATATGCCATAACGTAGCAGAATATATCAGAATATACTATAATATGGCAGAATATACCAGAATGTACCAGATTATAACAGAATGTACCTGAATATACCAGAATATACTATAATATATAAGAATATACAAGAATATACCATAATACACCAGAATATTCCATAATATACCAGAATATGCCATAATATACCAGTATATATTATAATATACAAGAATATAACAGAATATACCAGAATATACCACAATACACCAGAATATACCATAATATACCAGAATATACCATAATATACCAGAATATGCCATAATATACGAGAATATACCATAATATACGAGAATTTGCCATAACGTAGAAGAATATATCAGAATATACTATAATATAGCAAAATATGGCAGAATATACCAGAATGTACCAGATTATAACAGAATGTACC